>CM076096.1:1978070-2296058 GCA_038088585.1 Chrysina gloriosa | reverse complement strand
AATCGTCCATATCTCCGTAACGGTTGGAGCTAGAGCGTTTATAATGCCATATTTGGAATCTACTCGTCGAGACCTATCCGATAGGCCTATTTCGAACGCAATCGGACCAAGTTTTCTTTGGCTCGAGAACGGTAAGAGATAGAGCGTCGGGGATGGAAGATTTGGAATCTACGGGTCAAAATCTATCGGATAGGCTTATTTTAAACGCGATTGGACGCAAAAATATTTTTGTCGAAATGAATTTCTACCTCAAAGCATAGAAATTTTTTCAGTTTTTCGAGATAGCATACTTCCGATAGAGCTAGCCAGTTCAAACTCGGCACGCTTAAAGTACTCGACGAGGTGATTAAAATAAAACAAACCGGAGGTCCCTAAGTCTTACCGTTCCGGAGATATGGTATTTTGAAGTTTGGAAAATGCTTACCTCAAATTACCATAATTTCGCTCTAGCGCGAAAACTATTAGAGATAGCGCGTTCGTTCTTATTCCATTCGATTCCTAGGCAAAATCTGCCCCTAGAAAGGTCTACTTGATCCAGATCGAGCAATAAATAAAGCGGTGAGAGCGATTTGAAATTTGGCCCTTAACGAAAATCGCGATTTTTAACGTAATATTGGTCATTCGACGAAAAATTCATGTTCGAATTTCGGGGTTATTTTGCGTCAGAATATACATATTCGGACCGGTAATAACGTAGAACATATCGGTTCGGAGGTGGAACGCATACATTTCGAGAAAACGCCACTCGAAGTTAGGGTAAAAGGACCGAATATGAGGGTGTATATAGGGCGAATTTTAGTAATTTGACGAAAAATTCATGTTCGAATTTCGGGGTTATTTTGCGCCAGAATATACATATTTGGACCGGTGATAACGTAGAATATATCGGTTCGGACGTGGAACACATAGATTTCGAGAAAACGCCTTACGAAGTTAGGGTAAAACGTCGAAAATAGACCGTATATAGGGGTGAATATAGGGCGAGACATGGCATACTTCAAGCGCTCGTAGCGCCTAAACTATTAACGATAGAAAGCCAAATCGGGGGTGATTTTAAATCAGAAAAAGGCGTTCTTTCGAATGGTGTAGGAGAAAATGTCGTAGCTTGAAAAAATCCTTTCTTAGGGTGAAATTTAGCTATTTTTTACGATTTTTCGCGGTTTTTCGCGATTTTCTCGGTAACCGTTGGAGTAAAGTAAAAAAATCGTACGGCGTTGAATTCGCCTCGTCAAAACGCATCGATTGGTGTAGGATTGAACGTCCTAAGTCCCGTATTAGTGAAAAAGGGGTATGTGATTTTAGCACTTTTTGCGGTTTTTGCATTTTCTGGGCAACCGTTTGAAATAATCTAAACAAATTATATACCGTTGAAATCAGCGCGTCAAGACGCGTCGATTGGTATATGAATGAACGCGATAGGACGAAGGAAACTTAAATCGTCCATATCTCCGTAACGGTTGGAGCTAGAGCGTTTATAATGCCATATTTGGAATCTACTCGTCGAGACCTATCCGATAGGCCTATTTCGAACGCAATCGGACCAAGTTTTCTTTGGCTCGAGAACGGTAAGAGATAGAGCGTCGGGGATGGAAGATTTGGAATCTACGGGTCAAAATCTATCGGATAGGCTTATTTTAAACGCGATTGGACGCAAAAAATATTTTTGTCGAAATGAATTTCTACCTCAAAGCATAGAAATTTTTTCAGTTTTTCGAGATAGCATACTTCCGATAGAGCTAGCCAGTTCAAACTCGGCACGCTTAAAGTACTCGACGAGGTGATTAAAATAAAACAAACCGGAGGTCCCTAAGTCTTACCGTTCCGGAGATATGGTATTTTGAAGTTTGGAAAAAATGCTTACCTCAAATTACCATAATTTCGCTCTAGCGCGAAAACTATTAGAGATAGCGCGTTCGTTCTTATTCCATTCGATTCCTAGGCAAAATCTGCCCCTAGAAAGGTCTACTTGATCCAGATCGAGCAATAAATAAAGCGGTGAGAGCGATTTGAAATTTGGCCCTTAACGAAAATCGCGATTTTTAACGTAATATTGGTCATTCGACGAAAAATTCATGTTCGAATTTCGGGGTTATTTTGCGTCAGAATATACATATTCGGGCCGCTAATTACGTAAAACATATCGGTTCCGACGTAGAACGCATAGATTTCGAGAAAACGCCTTACGAAGATTGGGTGAAAACGGGCTAAAATAGGGGTATATATAAGGCAATTTTCGAATATTTGACGAAAAATTCATGTTCGAATTTCGGGGTTATTTTGCGCCAGAATATACATATTTGGACCGGTGATAACGTAGAATATATCGGTTCGGACGTGGAACACATAGATTTCGAGAAAACGCCTTACGAAGTTAGGGTAAAACGTCGAAAATAGACCGTATATAGGGGTGAATATAGGGCGAGACATGGCATACTTCAAGCGCTCGTAGCGCCTAAACTATTAACGATAGAAAGCCAAATCGGGGGTGATTTTAAATCAGAAAAAGGCGTTCTTTCGAATGGTGTAGGAGAAAATGTCGTAGCTTGAAAAAATCCTTTCTTAGGGTGAAATTTAGCTATTTTTTACGATTTTTCGCGGTTTTTCGCGATTTTCTCGGTAACCGTTGGAGTAAAGTAAAAAAATCGTACGGCGTTGAATTCGCCTCGTCAAAACGCATCGATTGGTGTAGGATTGAACGTCCTAAGTCCCGTATTAGTGAAAAAGGGGTATGTGATTTTAGCACTTTTGCGGTTTTGCATTTTCTGGGCAACCGTTTGAAATAATCTAAACAAATTATATACCGTTGAAATCAGCGCGTCAAGACGCGTCGATTGGTATATGAATGAACGCGATAGGACGAAGGAAACTTAAATCGTCCATATCTCCGTAACGGTTGGAGCTAGAGCGTTTATAATGCCATATTTGGAATCTACTCGTCGAGACCTATCCGATAGGCCTATTTCGAACGCAATCGGACCAAGTTTTCTTTGGCTCGAGAACGGTAAGAGATAGAGCGTCGGGGATGGAAGATTTGGAATCTACGGGTCAAAATCTATCGGATAGGCTTATTTTAAACGCGATTGGACGCAAAAAATATTTTTGTCGAAATGAATTTCTACCTCAAAGCATAGAAATTTTTCAGTTTTTCGAGATAGCATACTTCCGATAGAGCTAGCCAGTTCAAACTCGGCACGCTTAAAGTACTCGACGAGGTGATTAAAATAAAACAAACCGGAGGTCCCTAAGTCTTACCGTTCCGGAGATATGGTATTTTGAAGTTTGGAAAAAATGCTTACCTCAAATTACCATAATTTCGCTCTAGCGCGAAAACTATTAGAGATAGCGCGTTCGTTCTTATTCCATTCGATTCCTAGGCAAAATCTGCCCCTAGAAAGGTCTACTTGATCCAGATCGAGCAATAAATAAAGCGGTGAGAGCGATTTGAAATTTGGCCCTTAACGAAAATCGCGATTTTTAACGTAATATTGGTCATTCGACGAAAAATTCATGTTCGAATTTCGGGGTTATTTTGCGTCAGAATATACATATTCGGGCCGCTAATTACGTAAAACATATCGGTTCCGACGTAGAACGCATAGATTTCGAGAAAACGCCTTACGAAGATTGGGTGAAAACGGGCTAAAATAGGGGTATATATAAGGCAATTTTCGAATATTTGACGAAAAATTCATGTTCGAATTTCGGGGTTATTTTGCGCCAGAATATACATATTTGGACCGGTGATAACGTAGAATATATCGGTTCGGACGTGGAACACATAGATTTCGAGAAAACGCCTTACGAAGTTAGGGTAAAACGTCGAAAATAGACCGTATATAGGGGTGAATATAGGGCGAGACATGGCATACTTCAAGCGCTCGTAGCGCCTAAACTATTAACGATAGAAAGCCAAATCGGGGGTGATTTTAAATCAGAAAAAGGCGTTCTTTCGAATGGTGTAGGAGAAAATGTCGTAGCTTGAAAAAATCCTTTCTTAGGGTGAAATTTAGCTATTTTTACGATTTTTTCGCGGTTTTTCGCGATTTTCTCGGTAACCGTTGGAGTAAAGTAAAAAAATCGTACGGCGTTGAATTCGCCTCGTCAAAACGCATCGATTGGTGTAGGATTGAACGTCCTAAGTCCCGTATTAGTGAAAAAGGGGTATGTGATTTTAGCACTTTTTGCGGTTTTGCATTTTCTGGGCAACCGTTTGAAATAATCTAAACAAATTATATACCGTTGAAATCAGCGCGTCAAGACGCGTCGATTGGTATATGAATGAACGCGATAGGACGAAGGAAACTTAAATCGTCCATATCTCCGTAACGGTTGGAGCTAGAGCGTTTATAATGCCATATTTGGAATCTACTCGTCGAGACCTATCCGATAGGCCTATTTCGAACGCAATCGGACCAAGTTTTCTTTGGCTCGAGAACGGTAAGAGATAGAGCGTCGGGGATGGAAGATTTGGAATCTACGGGTCAAAATCTATCGGATAGGCTTATTTTAAACGCGATTGGACGCAAAAAATATTTTTGTCGAAATGAATTTCTACCTCAAAGCATAGAAATTTTTTCAGTTTTTCGAGATAGCATACTTCCGATAGAGCTAGCCAGTTCAAACTCGGCACGCTTAAAGTACTCGACGAGGTGATTAAAATAAAACAAACCGGAGGTCCCTAAGTCTTACCGTTCCGGAGATATGGTATTTTGAAGTTTGGAAAAAATGCTTACCTCAAATTACCATAATTTCGCTCTAGCGCGAAAACTATTAGAGATAGCGCGTTCGTTCTTATTCCATTCGATTCCTAGGCAAAATCTGCCCCTAGAAAGGTCTACTTGATCCAGATCGAGCAATAAATAAAGCGGTGAGAGCGATTTGAAATTTGGCCCTTAACGAAAATCGCGATTTTTAACGTAATATTGGTCATTCGACGAAAAATTCATGTTCGAATTTCGGGGTTATTTTGCGTCAGAATATACATATTCGGGCCGCTAATTACGTAAAACATATCGGTTCCGACGTAGAACGCATAGATTTCGAGAAAACGCCTTACGAAGATTGGGTGAAAACGGGCTAAAATAGGGGTATATATAAGGCAATTTTCGAATATTTGACGAAAAATTCATGTTCGAATTTCGGGGTTATTTTGCGCCAGAATATACATATTTGGACCGGTGATAACGTAGAATATATCGGTTCGGACGTGGAACACATAGATTTCGAGAAAACGCCTTACGAAGTTAGGGTAAAACGTCGAAAATAGACCGTATATAGGGGTGAATATAGGGCGAGACATGGCATACTTCAAGCGCTCGTAGCGCCTAAACTATTAACGATAGAAAGCCAAATCGGGGGTGATTTTAAATCAGAAAAAGGCGTTCTTTCGAATGGTGTAGGAGAAAATGTCGTAGCTTGAAAAAATCCTTTCTTAGGGTGAAATTTAGCTATTTTTACGATTTTTTCGCGGTTTTTCGCGATTTTCTCGGTAACCGTTGGAGTAAAGTAAAAATCGTACGGCGTTGAATTCGCCTCGTCAAAACGCATCGATTGGTGTAGGATTGAACGTCCTAAGTCCCGTATTAGTGAAAAAGGGGTATGTGATTTTAGCACTTTTTTGCGGTTTTTTGCATTTTCTGGGCAACCGTTTGAAATAATCTAAACAAATTATATACCGTTGAAATCAGCGCGTCAAGACGCGTCGATTGGTATATGAATGAACGCGATAGGACGAAGGAAACTTAAATCGTCCATATCTCCGTAACGGTTGGAGCTAGAGCGTTTATAATGCCATATTTGGAATCTACTCGTCGAGACCTATCCGATAGGCCTATTTCGAACGCAATCGGACCAAGTTTTCTTTGGCTCGAGAACGGTAAGAGATAGAGCGTCGGGGATGGAAGATTTGGAATCTACGGGTCAAAATCTATCGGATAGGCTTATTTTAAACGCGATTGGACGCAAAAAATATTTTTGTCGAAATGAATTTCTACCTCAAAGCATAGAAATTTTTCAGTTTTTCGAGATAGCATACTTCCGATAGAGCTAGCCAGTTCAAACTCGGCACGCTTAAAGTACTCGACGAGGTGATTAAAATAAAACAAACCGGAGGTCCCTAAGTCTTACCGTTCCGGAGATATGGTATTTTGAAGTTTGGAAAAATGCTTACCTCAAATTACCATAATTTCGCTCTAGCGCGAAAACTATTAGAGATAGCGCGTTCGTTCTTATTCCATTCGATTCCTAGGCAAAATCTGCCCCTAGAAAGGTCTACTTGATCCAGATCGAGCAATAAATAAAGCGGTGAGAGCGATTTGAAATTTGGCCCTTAACGAAAATCGCGATTTTTAACGTAATATTGGTCATTCGACGAAAAATTCATGTTCGAATTTCGGGGTTATTTTGCGTCAGAATATACATATTCGGGCCGCTAATTACGTAAAACATATCGGTTCCGACGTAGAACGCATAGATTTCGAGAAAACGCCTTACGAAGATTGGGTGAAAACGGGCTAAAATAGGGGTATATATAAGGCAATTTTCGAATATTTGACGAAAAATTCATGTTCGAATTTCGGGGTTATTTTGCGCCAGAATATACATATTTGGACCGGTGATAACGTAGAATATATCGGTTCGGACGTGGAACACATAGATTTCGAGAAAACGCCTTACGAAGTTAGGGTAAAACGTCGAAAATAGACCGTATATAGGGGTGAATATAGGGCGAGACATGGCATACTTCAAGCGCTCGTAGCGCCTAAACTATTAACGATAGAAAGCCAAATCGGGGGTGATTTTAAATCAGAAAAAGGCGTTCTTTCGAATGGTGTAGGAGAAAATGTCGTAGCTTGAAAAAATCCTTTCTTAGGGTGAAATTTAGCTATTTTTTACGATTTTTCGCGGTTTTTCGCGATTTTCTCGGTAACCGTTGGAGTAAAGTAAAAAATCGTACGGCGTTGAATTCGCCTCGTCAAAACGCATCGATTGGTGTAGGATTGAACGTCCTAAGTCCCGTATTAGTGAAAAAGGGGTATGTGATTTTAGCACTTTTTTGCGGTTTTTTGCATTTTCTGGGCAACCGTTTGAAATAATCTAAACAAATTATATACCGTTGAAATCAGCGCGTCAAGACGCGTCGATTGGTATATGAATGAACGCGATAGGACGAAGGAAACTTAAATCGTCCATATCTCCGTAACGGTTGGAGCTAGAGCGTTTATAATGCCATATTTGGAATCTACTCGTCGAGACCTATCCGATAGGCCTATTTCGAACGCAATCGGACCAAGTTTTCTTTGGCTCGAGAACGGTAAGAGATAGAGCGTCGGGGATGGAAGATTTGGAATCTACGGGTCAAAATCTATCGGATAGGCTTATTTTAAACGCGATTGGACGCAAAAAATATTTTTGTCGAAATGAATTTCTACCTCAAAGCATAGAAATTTTTTCAGTTTTTCGAGATAGCATACTTCCGATAGAGCTAGCCAGTTCAAACTCGGCACGCTTAAAGTACTCGACGAGGTGATTAAAATAAAACAAACCGGAGGTCCCTAAGTCTTACCGTTCCGGAGATATGGTATTTTGAAGTTTGGAAAAAATGCTTACCTCAAATTACCATAATTTCGCTCTAGCGCGAAAACTATTAGAGATAGCGCGTTCGTTCTTATTCCATTCGATTCCTAGGCAAAATCTGCCCCTAGAAAGGTCTACTTGATCCAGATCGAGCAATAAATAAAGCGGTGAGAGCGATTTGAAATTTGGCCCTTAACGAAAATCGCGATTTTTAACGTAATATTGGTCATTCGACGAAAAATTCATGTTCGAATTTCGGGGTTATTTTGCGTCAGAATATACATATTCGGGCCGCTAGTTACGTAAAACATATCGGTTCCGACGTAGAACGCATAGATTTCGAGAAAACGCCTTACGAAGATTGGGTGAAAACGGGCTAAAATAGGGGTATATATAAGGCAATTTTCGAATATTTGACGAAAAATTCATGTTCGAATTTCGGGGTTATTTTGCGCCAGAATATACATATTTGGACCGGTGATAACGTAGAATATATCGGTTCGGACGTGGAACACATAGATTTCGAGAAAACGCCTTACGAAGTTAGGGTAAAACGTCGAAAATAGACCGTATATAGGGGTGAATATAGGGCGAGACATGGCATACTTCAAGCGCTCGTAGCGCCTAAACTATTAACGATAGAAAGCCAAATCGGGGGTGATTTTAAATCAGAAAAAGGCGTTCTTTCGAATGGTGTAGGAGAAAATGTCGTAGCTTGAAAAAATCCTTTCTTAGGGTGAAATTTAGCTATTTTTTACGATTTTTTCGCGGTTTTTCGCGATTTTCTCGGTAACCGTTGGAGTAAAGTAAAAAAATCGTACGGCGTTGAATTCGCCTCGTCAAAACGCATCGATTGGTGTAGGATTGAACGTCCTAAGTCCCGTATTAGTGAAAAAGGGGTATGTGATTTTAGCACTTTTTGCGGTTTTTTGCATTTTCTGGGCAACCGTTTGAAATAATCTAAACAAATTATATACCGTTGAAATCAGCGCGTCAAGACGCGTCGATTGGTATATGAATGAACGCGATAGGACGAAGGAAACTTAAATCGTCCATATCTCCGTAACGGTTGGAGCTAGAGCGTTTATAATGCCATATTTGGAATCTACTCGTCGAGACCTATCCGATAGGCCTATTTCGAACGCAATCGGACCAAGTTTTCTTTGGCTCGAGAACGGTAAGAGATAGAGCGTCGGGGATGGAAGATTTGGAATCTACGGGTCAAAATCTATCGGATAGGCTTATTTTAAACGCGATTGGACGCAAAAAATATTTTTGTCGAAATGAATTTCTACCTCAAAGCATAGAAATTTTTTCAGTTTTTCGAGATAGCATACTTCCGATAGAGCTAGCCAGTTCAAACTCGGCACGCTTAAAGTACTCGACGAGGTGATTAAAATAAAACAAACCGGAGGTCCCTAAGTCTTACCGTTCCGGAGATATGGTATTTTGAAGTTTGGAAAAATGCTTACCTCAAATTACCATAATTTCGCTCTAGCGCGAAAACTATTAGAGATAGCGCGTTCGTTCTTATTCCATTCGATTCCTAGGCAAAATCTGCCCCTAGAAAGGTCTACTTGATCCAGATCGAGCAATAAATAAAGCGGTGAGAGCGATTTGAAATTTGGCCCTTAACGAAAATCGCGATTTTTAACGTAATATTGGTCATTCGACGAAAAATTCATGTTCGAATTTCGGGGTTATTTTGCGTCAGAATATACATATTCGGGCCGCTAATTACGTAAAACATATCGGTTCCGACGTAGAACGCATAGATTTCGAGAAAACGCCTTACGAAGATTGGGTGAAAACGGGCTAAAATAGGGGTATATATAAGGCAATTTTCGAATATTTGACGAAAAATTCATGTTCGAATTTCGGGGTTATTTTGCGCCAGAATATACATATTTGGACCGGTGATAACGTAGAATATATCGGTTCGGACGTGGAACACATAGATTTCGAGAAAACGCCTTACGAAGTTAGGGTAAAACGTCGAAAATAGACCGTATATAGGGGTGAATATAGGGCGAGACATGGCATACTTCAAGCGCTCGTAGCGCCTAAACTATTAACGATAGAAAGCCAAATCGGGGGTGATTTTAAATCAGAAAAAGGCGTTCTTTCGAATGGTGTAGGAGAAAATGTCGTAGCTTGAAAAAATCCTTTCTTAGGGTGAAATTTAGCTATTTTTTACGATTTTTTCGCGGTTTTTCGCGATTTTCTCGGTAACCGTTGGAGTAAAGTAAAAATCGTACGGCGTTGAATTCGCCTCGTCAAAACGCATCGATTGGTGTAGGATTGAACGTCCTAAGTCCCGTATTAGTGAAAAAGGGGTATGTGATTTTAGCACTTTTTTGCGGTTTTTTGCATTTTCTGGGCAACCGTTTGAAATAATCTAAACAAATTATATACCGTTGAAATCAGCGCGTCAAGACGCGTCGATTGGTATATGAATGAACGCGATAGGACGAAGGAAACTTAAATCGTCCATATCTCCGTAACGGTTGGAGCTAGAGCGTTTATAATGCCATATTTGGAATCTACTCGTCGAGACCTATCCGATAGGCCTATTTCGAACGCAATCGGACCAAGTTTTCTTTGGCTCGAGAACGGTAAGAGATAGAGCGTCGGGGATGGAAGATTTGGAATCTACGGGTCAAAATCTATCGGATAGGCTTATTTTAAACGCGATTGGACGCAAAAAATATTTTTGTCGAAATGAATTTCTACCTCAAAGCATAGAAATTTTTTCAGTTTTTCGAGATAGCATACTTCCGATAGAGCTAGCCAGTTCAAACTCGGCACGCTTAAAGTACTCGACGAGGTGATTAAAATAAAACAAACCGGAGGTCCCTAAGTCTTACCGTTCCGGAGATATGGTATTTTGAAGTTTGGAAAAATGCTTACCTCAAATTACCATAATTTCGCTCTAGCGCGAAAACTATTAGAGATAGCGCGTTCGTTCTTATTCCATTCGATTCCTAGGCAAAATCTGCCCCTAGAAAGGTCTACTTGATCCAGATCGAGCAATAAATAAAGCGGTGAGAGCGATTTGAAATTTGGCCCTTAACGAAAATCGCGATTTTTAACGTAATATTGGTCATTCGACGAAAAATTCATGTTCGAATTTCGGGGTTATTTTGCGTCAGAATATACATATTCGGGCCGCTAATTACGTAAAACATATCGGTTCCGACGTAGAACGCATAGATTTCGAGAAAACGCCTTACGAAGATTGGGTGAAAACGGGCTAAAATAGGGGTATATATAAGGCAATTTTCGAATATTTGACGAAAAATTCATGTTCGAATTTCGGGGTTATTTTGCGCCAGAATATACATATTTGGACCGGTGATAACGTAGAATATATCGGTTCGGACGTGGAACACATAGATTTCGAGAAAACGCCTTACGAAGTTAGGGTAAAACGTCGAAAATAGACCGTATATAGGGGTGAATATAGGGCGAGACATGGCATACTTCAAGCGCTCGTAGCGCCTAAACTATTAACGATAGAAAGCCAAATCGGGGGTGATTTTAAATCAGAAAAAGGCGTTCTTTCGAATGGTGTAGGAGAAAATGTCGTAGCTTGAAAAATCCTTTCTTAGGGTGAAATTTAGCTATTTTTTACGATTTTTTCGCGGTTTTTCGCGATTTTCTCGGTAACCGTTGGAGTAAAGTAAAAATCGTACGGCGTTGAATTCGCCTCGTCAAAACGCATCGATTGGTGTAGGATTGAACGTCCTAAGTCCCGTATTAGTGAAAAAGGGGTATGTGATTTTAGCACTTTTTTGCGGTTTTTTGCATTTTCTGGGCAACCGTTTGAAATAATCTAAACAAATTATATACCGTTGAAATCAGCGCGTCAAGACGCGTCGATTGGTATATGAATGAACGCGATAGGACGAAGGAAACTTAAATCGTCCATATCTCCGTAACGGTTGGAGCTAGAGCGTTTATAATGCCATATTTGGAATCTACTCGTCGAGACCTATCCGATAGGCCTATTTCGAACGCAATCGGACCAAGTTTTCTTTGGCTCGAGAACGGTAAGAGATAGAGCGTCGGGGATGGAAGATTTGGAATCTACGGGTCAAAATCTATCGGATAGGCTTATTTTAAACGCGATTGGACGCAAAAAATATTTTTGTCGAAATGAATTTCTACCTCAAAGCATAGAAATTTTTTCAGTTTTTCGAGATAGCATACTTCCGATAGAGCTAGCCAGTTCAAACTCGGCACGCTTAAAGTACTCGACGAGGTGATTAAAATAAAACAAACCGGAGGTCCCTAAGTCTTACCGTTCCGGAGATATGGTATTTTGAAGTTTGGAAAAATGCTTACCTCAAATTACCATAATTTCGCTCTAGCGCGAAAACTATTAGAGATAGCGCGTTCGTTCTTATTCCATTCGATTCCTAGGCAAAATCTGCCCCTAGAAAGGTCTACTTGATCCAGATCGAGCAATAAATAAAGCGGTGAGAGCGATTTGAAATTTGGCCCTTAACGAAAATCGCGATTTTTAACGTAATATTGGTCATTCGACGAAAAATTCATGTTCGAATTTCGGGGTTATTTTGCGTCAGAATATACATATTCGGGCCGCTAATTACGTAAAACATATCGGTTCCGACGTAGAACGCATAGATTTCGAGAAAACGCCTTACGAAGATTGGGTGAAAACGGGCTAAAATAGGGGTATATATAAGGCAATTTTCGAATATTTGACGAAAAATTCATGTTCGAATTTCGGGGTTATTTTGCGCCAGAATATACATATTTGGACCGGTGATAACGTAGAATATATCGGTTCGGACGTGGAACACATAGATTTCGAGAAAACGCCTTACGAAGTTAGGGTAAAACGTCGAAAATAGACCGTATATAGGGGTGAATATAGGGCGAGACATGGCATACTTCAAGCGCTCGTAGCGCCTAAACTATTAACGATAGAAAGCCAAATCGGGGGTGATTTTAAATCAGAAAAAGGCGTTCTTTCGAATGGTGTAGGAGAAAATGTCGTAGCTTGAAAATCCTTTCTTAGGGTGAAATTTAGCTATTTTTTACGATTTTTTCGCGGTTTTTCGCGATTTTCTCGGTAACCGTTGGAGTAAAGTAAAAATCGTACGGCGTTGAATTCGCCTCGTCAAAACGCATCGATTGGTGTAGGATTGAACGTCCTAAGTCCCGTATTAGTGAAAAAGGGGTATGTGATTTTAGCACTTTTTTGCGGTTTTTTGCATTTTCTGGGCAACCGTTTGAAATAATCTAAACAAATTATATACCGTTGAAATCAGCGCGTCAAGACGCGTCGATTGGTATATGAATGAACGCGATAGGACGAAGGAAACTTAAATCGTCCATATCTCCGTAACGGTTGGAGCTAGAGCGTTTATAATGCCATATTTGGAATCTACTCGTCGAGACCTATCCGATAGGCCTATTTCGAACGCAATCGGACCAAGTTTTCTTTGGCTCGAGAACGGTAAGAGATAGAGCGTCGGGGATGGAAGATTTGGAATCTACGGGTCAAAATCTATCGGATAGGCTTATTTTAAACGCGATTGGACGCAAAATATTTTTGTCGAAATGAATTTCTACCTCAAAGCATAGAAATTTTTTCAGTTTTTCGAGATAGCATACTTCCGATAGAGCTAGCCAGTTCAAACTCGGCACGCTTAAAGTACTCGACGAGGTGATTAAAATAAAACAAACCGGAGGTCCCTAAGTCTTACCGTTCCGGAGATATGGTATTTTGAAGTTTGGAAAAATGCTTACCTCAAATTACCATAATTTCGCTCTAGCGCGAAAACTATTAGAGATAGCGCGTTCGTTCTTATTCCATTCGATTCCTAGGCAAAATCTGCCCCTAGAAAGGTCTACTTGATCCAGATCGAGCAATAAATAAAGCGGTGAGAGCGATTTGAAATTTGGCCCTTAACGAAAATCGCGATTTTTAACGTAATATTGGTCATTCGACGAAAAATTCATGTTCGAATTTCGGGGTTATTTTGCGTCAGAATATACATATTCGGGCCGCTAATTACGTAAAACATATCGGTTCCGACGTAGAACGCATAGATTTCGAGAAAACGCCTTACGAAGATTGGGTCAAAACGGGCTAAAATAGGGGTATATATAAGGCAATTTTCGAATATTTGACGAAAAATTCATGTTCGAATTTCCAAGTTATTTTGCGTCAGAATATACATGTTTGGACCGGTAATTACGTAGAACATATCGGTTCGAACGTGGAACGCATAGATTTCGAGAAAACGCCATTCGAAGTTAGGGTAAAAGGACCGAATATGAGGGCGTATATAGGACGAATTTTGGCAACTAGGCGAAAAATTCATGTTCGAATTTCGAAGTTATTTTGCGTCAGAATAATAGTGTATTACTTTAGTAGGCACAGCGGAAAGGTTTTCGATGCGTAACATGATTTACGTAATATTAAAATTCGCACCTTCTATAGAATCGAACACACTGTGTTATAAGTCGTATTTAAACACCAGTTATTTATCTGCTAGTATCACTCTAAGTTGTTTATTTAAGATAGAGGAATTGTTCAGTGTCGTATATTATCAACCTTGATTGGAAGTGAGTGTGGTAAAGATGCCTGAACATCGCAAAAATAGGTTATAGAAAGACTTAATCGTATGTTTAATATTTCGTAGTTTTTTAAGTTTTAATATGCCTAAAATATACAGCATTTATCACGATATCTTTTCATCTAGATATAGTTACTCAGTTAGTCTATCTGACGAATGTGGAAATCTAGAATCATATCATCCGATAATGCAGCAAGGTCATGTGACAAAAAAATAAGAGAAACTAATCTCAAGCATTAACCAGCCAAACATTTGAACGTCTAACCTCCTACATCGAGGCTAGTATAACTTTAAACGACCTCAGAGGAAAATGGTCTCAAGATTAAGGATCTTGAAATTGTTACAATCGATTACGTCAGTAACGTAAGTACAAATACGTTTTACGTAAATAAAATCATACAATACGTAAACTACGTTAACGGAATTAATTATTTTTATCATTAAGACGATTCGTGGGTTTCAGATGTACCTGCCCGGCTCATTCTCATGTGCACCAATATTCTAATAGGCTCCAGAGCTCCGTACCGACAAAGGAATACGCTTTCGAAGTAATATCCTTTTTTAAGGCATAGTTGTTTATTAAAAGTAATCACAGATGCTAGGTTTGTCTTGCCTTATCTCAGTGTTTGGACAAACCGCGCATTTGCATATTGTATTGACAACAGGAGATACTTTAGCCAGAAATTATTGGTACGTGTGCAAACACGTAGAAGGTGGCTAAATATTGGATTTCATAGACGACGATTTATGTGGGGAAGGGTTTGTGAATTTGAAATCCTTGATAGCAGTGCTTCTCGAAGTGTGGGTCGTGACTTTTTGGTCCTCAAGTCCCGCTTCCAAAACTATGTGGGTAACGAGAGTATTTCCTAAATTAAAAGACACCTTACTAAGGAACCAAAGAGGTTTCCCTTTTATTTCGGAAACCCTCTCTCAACCACCCCAGGGAGTCGCGACCTATGCTTCAGGAAGAACTGCACTATAGATATTTAGATATCTAGTAGCCGAGCTTGCTATAAAAGATAATCAAGCATATACATATGTAAAATTCATTTGTGGCACTTTAGTCACATCGTAATTTTTCCAGTGGAAATGACAGTCTAGTTGTGGAAATACGCATTTACATGCATCCCCCTGTGCTGTCAATGGTTAGAAACTTTTTCGGGTTTTATCACCACCGATGTTAAGGGCTCATATCCCCGGCACCGATCTACGTGAAGAATTTATCCGAATCGGTGTGCCATCCTGCTTCTTCAGTGATTCTAAAATGATTAAATGTAATGTGTTGTTTGCGCCAACCTTTTTTGTTAGATATTAATAGAACCATTTTTCCCCGAGTTATCACGTTTGTAGTATCCTCTAATCTAATCGGTTAATTTCAATTGCGAAAATCGATAAAACCTGCAAACGTAAAAATAGCAACTTTGTTGATTTGTACCTTGCGATATTACTTTTACCTGGAACGAATGTTTCTGTCGATTTCATTTACAAACATCTGAACATGCACGGATTTAAAAAAAAATATATGTCTGTAATTTCTCTAATAACAAAAGCACGACAGTAAATAATTCGGCGAGAGAAAATTAAACCACCTCAAGCCACTATTAACTGTTTACACGAAAGGAATCGTTTCAAATTGTATTTGTAGATGACTTCATCTACCGTTAGATATGGACCGGGAGTCACTAAAGAAGTCGGTATGGATATGGTCAATAGGAACGTGAAGAAAGTGTGTCTAATGACAGACAAAAACCTAATAAATTTGCCGTTGGTAAAAGTAGCTTTTGATTCCTTAGCAAAAAATAACGTTCGATTTGAAGTTTTCGACAACGTCTACGTCGAACCAACAAATGCAAGGTATTTGAGGAATCTGAGAAATAAAAAAATATTAATTTACAAATACGGTAAATGTTTGTAGCTTGTTGGAAGCGACAAAGTTTGCCAAATCGAAAAATTTCGACGCTTACATAGCGATCGGGGGTGGTTCGGTTATCGATACGTGCAAAGCAGCGAATTTATACGCGTCAGATTCTGACGCGGATTTTTTAGATTACGTTAACGCCCCGATTGGAAAAGCAAGACCGGTTACTGTACCTCTAAAACCGTTAATAGCAAGTGAGAATATCTGAGAATATTTTTATAGATTCCATAAAATCGAAATGTTATAGTTCCAACAACATCTGGTACCGGAAGCGAAACAACCGGAGTCTGCATCTTCGATTTTAAAGACATGCATGTCAAAACTGGGATATCAAGTCCAAACTTGCGCCCGACCTTAGGAATAATTGATCCTTTGCATACCCTGACTTTACCAGAAAGAGTTGCCGCCTATAGTGGTTTCGACGTCTTCTGCCACGCGTTGGAATCCTTCACTGCTATTCCTTACAACGAAAGGACTCCTTGTCCCTCGAATCCCAATCTCAGACCGACTTATCAAGGTCAGAATCCGATTTCAGATGTATGGGCTAGGTTCGCTTTGACGATTATCAGCAAATATTTTGAGAGGTATGGTCTATCCACCAAAACTTTAATAAATAAATTGCACCTTGCACCTAGGGCAGTGTACAACTCAGATGATCTAGAGGCGAGATCCAACATGCACTTAGCATCGACGATGGCGGGTGTCGGTTTTGGAAACGCCGGCGTTCACCTTTGTCACGGTTTATCCTATCCCATTTCCGGTATGGTGAAAAGTTTTAGTCCAAAAGGTTACAAGTAGGTCCGTGGGACAGTTTGAAATGTTTAATCTTCAAGATTAAAATGATTTTAGCGACGATCATCCCATTATACCCCACGGGTTATCCGTCGTGATGACTTCGCCTGCTGTTTTCAAATTCACAGGACCTTCTTGTCCCGAAAAGCATTTAGAAGCAGCTGAAATATTAGGTACGACTGTAACTAATGCCAAACGAGCGGATGCTGGGGCGATTTTATCCGATACCATTAAGGTGTATATGGACAAGATCAAAATTGAGAACGGTTTAAATGCTTTGGGATTTACAAAGGATGACATCCCTAAACTCGTTGAAGGAACACTACCTCAGGTAATCGACGCAGATTGTGTAATTCGAAATAGACTTTAAAAAATGGTTCAAATCTATTCAGCAAGTACGTCACTGCGGATTTTGTACTAAAAACACTGAAATATCTTGGCAGCACCATTATTATTGCATTATCCAGTTTGGATTGAGTTAATTATTTGGTTACGTCGTAATTGATTAGGTTCTTTTTGCTTTCCCGCCAATCAAGATCAAAGGGAGGCTTCCGTAGGTGCAGCCAAGATTGATTTTATCGCCATCGCGAGTAGTTCTCTGAACCTTCGTTGCATGAATGTCAATTTTTGATCACCAGTGCACTTCAAAAGTGCATCATTTTTGTTACGTATGCTGTACTCATCCTAAAACACTTCACTGATCCTGCCACAGATCAGGGTCCACAAAACCTTCCTAGTCCACAATTTATTTTCCATGGAATTTCAATTCTTACAAACAAAAGGCTAATATTTGTCTTTTGAGGAAGAGCCCATCGAAACACATGTATCCAATCGATCAATACACCGTATATTGAAGTACCAACTAACGGACAACAATGTAAATTGAACTAAAATCATCCCTCGGTTTACCCCGCAATTACGTAGTTGCTAAATCAACCATTTATTTCCGTTTTCTTGATGATCAGAAGTAGATTGTCATCGTACTTGTAACTTTAAAGATATCCAATTAAAATAAATTATTAAATTAAAAACGGTTATGGTTTAGAACTTTAATAAATTAATACTGCAAATGTACCACTCGTAAAGTATCGATTTTGAAATGACCGTAAGCGAAATGCGTACTCTTTTCCAAACTGTCACGACAAGTTTTCTTTTATATATTCCGGGGGTTGGTATCACCATATGCGGCACCCAAAAGGATTAGACAGGACGAAGGGGAAGAACTTGAAATATTTTTCTTAGCGCGATCGCGAGTTGGCTTACCTGAATTTGGTGGGAGAGGGTGGACTTTTTTTTTGTTATAATTTGAAAACAATGAAGTTTGTATTATTTTGTAGCAACGAATTACTAAAATGGCACCTTGCTCACAAACGGAAGAGGATCTGGCGGGACTATTTGAAAATTCAATGAAAGTGTATTAAATAATTAATAAAATTGTATTCAATACTCTTTGTATATCTACATTTTGACATGATTATTACATTAAATATATGTTTGATATATATATATTTATATATAACATACATCAAAAAGCTTCAAACTTTCCACTTAGTAGCATGTTTGTGCACGAGATGAATACTGTAAATTGTTAGTTAAGAAACGAATACTGTTCAATATTATATTTAAAGTATATTTATTTAAATAAAAATAGGTAAGAATAGAAAAAAGGGGTGAAAATGCCTCAAATCGTGTGCAACATAAACAGCATGCTTCTAACTTTCGAAGTACATTTCGGATGTAATAAAGAAAAATCGTTATTTTCGAATAAATAAATACATATATCTAAATTAATCATAAACAATATTTATATATGTACAAAACAAATTATTGAAGCCAATTCAAATTGATATTGGAGGAACATACTCGTAAAGTCGAAATATAGGTAACATATCATCTTCAATTAATTGAATTGTTTAATATCTTGCTTCATAAGACGAATAACATCAAACGAATCGATGCAATTTAAATTGACTTAATAATAATAATTACACAATTAAAATACGCTAAGTTGTCGTCTGATTATACCGTAATAGACTTTTACTTTCTTTGGTTTAGTAAATGTAAAGATTTCCTCGTATATGCAACGGCGAATATGTAATACCCACACAAACATGCCGTAATTGAACAAAAAAAAAAGATCACTACGTAAGTGACAAGTATAGGTACACATCAGTCGAGGGACAATTAGACTGATTTTTTTACTACGTGTTAAAACCGAAAGCTTTCCACATCGAAACGATCACAATGATTTTCTTTTAGTTTTCCCTTTAAATTTCCTAAATATCATCTTTAATATAAGTAGAACAATTAACAATACATCTTATAACTTTCATTTTCATAGAATACAAAAATAAATTGTCTATCTACAGATATTTTTATGTATACAATCGCGAAGGCTACATCTACGCGGTGATGCTCAAATACAGAAAGGACACCGAAGCTGCGGAAACAATATGTACAATGTGAAGCGCTCAATGCGTAAAAAATGTTTCCTTTTAGAAGTTATTATTGGTGTATACGTTGCTTAATTTAATTGAACAGCTTTATTATCATAATTACGAATACTTCGGGTAATACTTCATCACTCCTGTATCTATAAAAACGTACAAATTGCATTATAAAAGGGACAGGATACGATTACAATTTCTTTAAGTAATAAACATTTCTTTCAAAAATTATCTGATTTGCCTATAAAAATATAAAATGCTCTGAAAAGTATTCACGAAGAGAGCAATTATATAAAAATGTGCCACCTTGTATATAATAATATCAATTATATCACAGCAAACTTGAAATAAGTATTGGATCTTTTTAAAACAAAGCGATACTCACAATTAAGTCGTGTGTTACTCGATTTGCTTGACTAGTCATAATCTATTCTTTTCTAAAAAGAAAAATCAAATATGCTTATTATTGTTCTCTCTTTGTTGTTTTTTCACATTTTCAATCACATTTTGCTACATACTCTATATTTTTGTATATATATATATATATATATATATATATATATATATATATATTTATACACTATCGGCCAGGACATAAATTAAGTCTCGAGTCACAGGAATGCAGGCGAGAAACGGATAAAGAGCATTACTGTGACTATGAGATCGAGTAAGATAGGGGGCGAGGCATGCCTAACACGCCCCATCTTGTTCGATCTCATTGTTACAGCAATGGTATGTATTCGTTCTCGCTCGCACTTGCGTCGTCCGGACCCACGAACAGCACTGGCCAGAGTGGTATATAATTCAGGACTGAATTCAGAAGGGTATTAAATGGTACATTCCCTTCGTGTGACCACTTTACTCCAGACCTGATAAATATCTAGAATTGAAAACAAAACGAAAGTTATAAAATGTACACGAATTTTTATACTTGATTATTATTATTATCTCTTTCTCACATTACTCTTTTTCGTCTTACAAGTAACAATGGCTTTAAAGTATATGGCTGATCTTTAAACGGTACGTTGGAGATATTTAAGTGAAACGGATGTTACCGAGTTATTCGAAAAAAGAAACATCATTAGTAATAATGTCCTAAAAATAGGGTGGGAGGGGAGGGGAGACGCTAAATAAAATAATACGAGGGTGGTCCTTAACGCGATTACTAATCGGGCAACATATGAACGAAACTTATCGGAAACATCCCTCTCCTATCGGGCTCGTGCTCCACCATCCCTTCCATCCAGTTCTCGTCGTCTGTATGTTCGTTCGTTACGATTATTATTTCACCTTCCTTGAACGAAAATTCGTCGTCGTTATCCGCGTCGCAATTATACAAAGCCCTACAACGCCGGATTCCGCTCCCGTTGGGCGTGTAAGATAATCTTCCAGCGATTGGACGCGGGGAAGACAGAGATCCCATGGAAATTGGACTAGACGTTAATTTGTGTGGTGGGGAATCCGATGCCTAAAAAGTTGACGTTGATACTAGTATATCCGCGGAAAATTAAATGACACCTGATGAATTCTATTAATAGTAGCAGCTGTTATACGAAGGGGATGTTCTCTTTCCGCTGACCCTCTGTAGCAGGCCATGATACTTTTCCGTAAATCCTATTTGACATTTTAAATTACATGTGTACCTAGACACCGTAAAGTACAAGAGCTTCAGGATTAACGAACTAAGTAACTACATGTTTAATGACTAGACCCCGGAAGGTTTGAGAAAGTTCATCAGAAAGCCATTCCTACCATTAGTCATTTTCCGAGGTCTATTAATATCTGAAATTTGATACAAATACTATACTTTTTAAAACGCATAAGTTTAAAGTTTAAAGGAAATTGTTTGGAATCACTGGCAAAATTAAATAAACAACCGAACGCGAGGGTATCGCAAAAAATATTTTGAAGAGTAGTTTTCATGTATGCAAAATTTTTATCTTGGCTCAATGGAAAGAGAACAGCCCTCATATTCAATATCTATTTAGAAAGGTAGTTAAGGGCAACCACTAAACTAAAGAGAAAAAAAGAGAAATGAATTTTGACTATTAATTTAAAGATACTTGTAGAATATTAAAATTTCTTAACTATATTTAAAAATCATATTTTTTAAGTATTATATCTTCATAGACTTTTATGACCCTCATCAAAAGTAGAAACTTCTTTCGATAGTTGCTGTGTGTCACTAATCTATGTTGTCTAAGAATACTGAAATTATTTCAGTGAAACGTTAATCCCGAAAGAAATTTCTATCATTCAATAAACCGCATAAAAAGAAAGCAAACAAAACCGGAAGTTACTAATTGCGTTTGCAACCAGTTCCTTTAAAGAAAAAAGAGAAACTAACACTAAACACAAATTAGGGACTGTATCTTTGAAATACCGAAAACTCGCTTTTAGTAAAGCATTTTTTTTTTTTTTTGTTATGAACACAAGCATTTATTTTATACCAACATGCAGGACAAAAATTGAAAACTTAGCATGCCACAACTGACAGATTTTACCAGAATGGTCACATCATTCCCACGAGACAAATGCACCATACGATATGTGTGCTTCCTCTGCAAACAATTTAGCTCAATATTCTAGCATGGAATCGTGTTAGTGACTTTTTCACGAATATTTTAGAAGAAGAAAGACTAGATAAAAGTAGATGTGTGTGCTATCTTAAAATGAAGTTTAAAATATTTACCCTTCGGGGCGGCGGTATTGGATTATGCATTATTCCAGATTCCAGCTCTGAATTCATCGACGAAATACTTTCGGTTGATCTACCGTTAGAAAGGCGCGGACTTGGTGCTGGAGGTGGTGGATTCTGCGGCCGTTTTACCAAACCAATTTTATCATTCTTCGGGTCATGGGGTATGACTAGCTTACCTAAAAAAATCGACGCGAATATATCCCGTCGTCTTTAAAAACGAGACCCTCAAATACCTATATGTATCACAGATCGTGCTCCAGAACTTGAATCACTGCTTGGTGAACGTTTGTGGGTATGACTAAGCGTGTGGTAGCCAGCACCTACGGGATCGGATGGTGTACGACTATGGCTGCTTGGTAAAGTTCCATACATTGATCCAGAGGGCATTTGAACGCCCCCTGATGGAGGTAGTGGTGCAGCCCGTTTTTTCAAACTACCATGAACGTTGGCTGAAAACCGAACGAATATGATGAGTCGGAATTCCATTCATAAAATGTGGTACACACCGGGATTATTTTTTAGTAAATTTCTACGGGAATATGAGGGGAGTATTACATATGGGGTAACAATTCGTGGACGTCGGTAGGGTGTAAACCCGTGACTTTCCGAGAAAAATTGTCAAAAAGTAAGCCTGAAGACATAAGGTTCGTTCCAACACAGCACAAAACCAGTTTGTGGATCGTCGAGTCTCCAAATTTGCTTTGCGCATGTATCCGACCATTTACAAACTGGTTTTGTGCTGTGTTGGAACGAACCTATAATTACCAACGTCCACAAATAATACGATACCATCTCTAATGAACATACCAATCACAGGTTTCCGTGACTGTAGTGGTGGGGGTGGTGGCATATGCCAGATGTTACTATTAGGGCTACTACCTGATTGTAAACTATCACAAGTGGACGATCTTGACCGCAGTGTCACTGGGGAATCCTCCTCCGGTGTAGCTGGGCGGCCTTGATCGATTTTTCTTCTCCGGTGTCAAAGAACCGTTCTACACAGAAAGTCAGTTTGATTTCAGCTTCAATTCACCCCTACTTAACTTAAAACAACACACCCTATCGTCGATTATAGTTTCGTCATCCGAGAAATCGGTGGACCCGTCGTCGTGCGACAAGCTCCAATCGATATTGATGTTATCGAATAAGTTCTTTTGACGATTAGCAGCGTTTTGTAACAATTCTTGGCATGTGTGATGGCCCAGTTCTTCCGCGATGTCCATCGCAGTCTTATTCTGAGAGTTGAGCAACGTCGTATCAGCACCACTTCGCAAGAGCAACTTCATGCACTCGACTCTGTCGTAGAGCGCGGCCAGATGGAGAGCTGTATTACAACCAACACGATCGGGCGACATCGGTCGGGTGGTTATTCTATTTAGTCCATGAATTGACATGTTTTGGATCAAGAAATCGACTACTGGTAAGGTTTTAGTATTCGCTAACGTCACAGCCCGATGTAGCGCGGTTTCCTTTTCGAGGTTTTTCTAAAATTTGTCAAGTTTCCAAACAAGTTATCTCAGCGAAAAGGGCGCACTTACGGGTGTAGGAAATGGAGCGTTGATATCGACGTTTTCGGCAAACGCTTGGAGTAACATGTTTAATTCGCCGTTGTTTACTGCGTCTTCTAACTCTCTAAATTTGTCTTCTTCTGTCTGGCATGTTTTTAAAGCGAAACATTTATCTACATATTTGGCCCTAATAAAATTAAATCGGTCTTCCCTAAAAACAAGGATTAATCAAAAATTAATCGAAATAGCAAACGTAAGAAACAAACAGAAATTATCAAAATGTGTGTATGAAGGAAATCTAAAAATATAAACATAATGCGGCTTTGGAAAATCTAGAAATGATCCCATATTTCTTAGGACATAATCATTAGGAGTAAATTTCCCCAAGTAGAATCTGGTTATGGTACCAGAATTGACTTGGTCATTAGTGTTTGATCAAGATCACGTTTGCCAGTCAGAAATCAAAAAGAAAATTTAAAAAGAAAAGATCATCAAAGGTTTCGGATAATACAAAGGTGCAAAATTCAAAGTCCAAAAATTTCCTTACATGGAACTGGACGGTGTAGGTTTACTACCATATGGTAACTTGGCTTCCATAATATCGTTAAACATTTGATTTGTCATAAAACGAGCAAGTAACAGTTGACTAGTACCGACATTGTCTAAAGTTAATGATTGAATTCGGGATATGTGAACACCTAAATCCCTGTGAATACCGGAGCACTCTATACAAACTATGATACCGAAGTTCGTAGACAGCCACGTGGCATCTGAAAAGATCGAATCGATATCACCTGTTAAACTGGCAATATTTTGAGGAATTTACCATTTTGGGAATTGCAGTCGCAGCAATGGTCGTTTCCTGGTATTCTCTGTATATACCGAATTATCGTTTGCTGTAACTCCATTAGGCTGTGATTCACCTTATCACCACCAGTTTTGCTGTTATCGTCGAAGGCCTTCATCAAAGCCATCTCCTTACAGTTAACCAAAACGGACATCCAAGCGTCTTTGTCGCTTTCATCTTCAGCTTGAAAATGGTACGTTCTATTATCTGGAAAACGAAACAACTTCTACAATTAATCCCAACGTCCCATCAATGAAGACTTACATGAAATTAGGTCGAAACATCTCTTATCATCAGGAACTATTTTGATTTGACAAGTCAGGAGGTTAACTTTCGTTGGTGGCTTGCTCTCGTCAGCGTGGCAGATGTCCAGGTATCCCTCGGCTTGGACCTTACACTTTCGTTTCTGCCACACCCGTCGCATTTTGCCTTCGGATTTTTAAGTAAGTGGCCGCTGCGTGTAACCCCGTGGTGTTTATCACCCTGTAGTTGGTGTAGGGAGTATCCACCGGCCCCCTTGTCACTTGTAGAACCAACCTGTAAAATCACATTGCGTCGAACTTTTGAAGAGTGTATTGATGTTAAGTAATGCTTACTTCTTTTTCAATACTGGGCGTTGTACGTATTAAATTTCGCAACTCGCTCAGTTTACGCTTTTCCTCGTCGTGCTTTTGCTTAATTTTTTGTAATTTGATGGATAAGTCCGCTACGTAACTACCAAAGTGTTCTATCGTTTTCAAACCATCTTGAAAATAACTGAAAATTGGTTTTGTTAAAGACTGGAACTGCAGAAAATATCGGAAAATCAAACAGATGTCAGTTATGCTAGTAATTGGATCAGTAGAAAATCGTTAAAAATACCCTCGAATAGTCGAATGAAAGCTGCTTACTAATTTGGCGTTTGATGATTTTGAAAATGGACATATTCGATCGAATTGCCGCCAAGAAAAGTCAAAAAAGAAGTTCCGATAAATCACATATCAAATTATTTCCTTCCTAAATCTTAAAATTCCGTTCTAAATCACCTTGGGTATGGTGTGGGCCATAATCTTATCTCGTTACTAAATATAGAATTCAATCAGATGGATACAGATTTTGAACATGATCGATTATATAAGCGAAGTAAATAAAAAAATCCAACTTAAACCCAGTAATGCAATTACACTTACTTAGTTTGTGCATGATAGTATTCGACTAAATTCTGTAGCAAATCGATACCCTTTTTCGTGTTAATTTCGTTATACTTGATCAAGTACTAAAAAGAAAAACAAGGTCTTTTAACAAATTCGCTTGGGAGATTTAGTTTGCTAAACAAACCTCGCACATTTGCAACTGAAATAATCTCCTTTCCTTCTCCATTTCATCAGCAATTTCGGCACTCGTAATTTCCGTCCTTATCATGCCGACTTCTTTAGCCTGCTGCTTTTTTCCTTTTCGATTTTTACGAATTTGTTATCGTAGTCTTTGGACGCCTTGTCGAAAGGTCTCTTCAAATCGCCTTTGACGCCCCTCAAATCACCTTTCAGCAAGCTATCCAACGGAAACATAACGATGTTGTTTAAATTTTGCATTAGAGTCTTCATCAACGCTGATAATTCTTTAGTGACAACCGAAAATTTCATGAAAGCAGCGCCGATGTCGCTGTCTCGATCTTTGGATACCTCGCTGATTTTTTCTAACGCCCTTACAAGACACATTTCGTTTTCGACGTGAGCTGTGGGAAAAATGACAATGAGCATACAGTAGCAGGTGGGATTGATTTATTTGGATCCTACGTACTTGTTCCCGATGTTAATATCGCCTTGACGGCTTTTTCATTTTATTCAATCCATCCCTATCAAAATCTAAAGTCTGGAATTTAAAAACATTAAATTAATTTGATAAATGCTGTAGTATCAAAAGAGGAAGCAAATTATCAACACCTATTTCCTGTTGAATTCCCAATATACTGAAACGAATTCCTGTTCGGATTTTTATCGACAATTTCCAAGTCCAAAAGAATTCCAATGCACTCAAGGATGCAATTGGTGTGTTTATAAATATCAATGTTTATGTTTTAATCAAATAAAAATCGAGCATAAATTCGTCAAGATTGCTTTTGGTACGAACCTCTTCTAACGTGGTAATGGTTGTCCTAAACTGTGGCATGCGAGCAACGAACGTAGATGTAATTGGTGAATTGTAATCTTGCCTGGTCTCTTCAACAAACTCTGTAACTCCTATTAAAGCAGGCATGATGAGGTTTTGTCAGAGAGACGTCAAATTAGCATCAAATTTCACTTTTAATGGACCTTACGGAATCCGTTCTGCACTTTAGTGCATCACTAAACACACAAGTCAGCACACATCACTGAAATATTCGCCAAAATATCGTGCAGACAAGCATTTTATTGATATTTCACATTGTTCGAACATATTCCTCCAGTTTTTAGGATGGCTAACCACAATCACAGCGATGCCAATAGCAATAGTAACACCACATATCCCCAAGGCTGCCTATTCCCTGCAGAACTCAAATATCCCTAATCAAAAATTGTAAACATTCACCAGCGACCTCTATAATTTTACATCGGGAAAACGGATAATTCTCAATTTAAATAAAAATAAAATATATCTGTGGTTATCTGTGGGTGTAAATTTCGTAGTAAGCCATAATATATGCACAATATTGGGAAATAAATGGAGCACACAAATGCGAGCGCCATCTTCTATGAGCAAAAGAGACTAGCAATTTCCTCTAAATCCTACCATAATATACATGTCACCATATTCTAACTACTAAATATCCATAATATAATTTAATTTTCAACCCGATTCGTGCCCCCGCCCCCTCTCAAATTCCGATACTTTTTAAAACTAAAAGAGATAAAAGATTTTTTCCGCCACATCACGTGATACAACAAGTATGTCTGACATCGTGAAGGGTGCGGTGAATACCCACGAATTACTCTCTGATTTATTTTTTCATTCGTAATTAATTTTTCTTTTGCAGATATCGGCGTGATTTGGAGCAGACTTTTCGATCATAGGCCATTCTTGAGTGGCGAAATTCGATTTACCTTGCAGGAATTCGAGGTAGGTGCGAATAATTTTATGTAGATTTCAACCTGTTGTTTTCGTATTGACACTTGGCTAACCTAAATTTGATAAATTGCCGGCAACCTCGGAACAATTCGGGGCACTACGCCCGTTTCGGAATTTACACGAAAGGTGGCATTGAAAAAGGGGATAAAGGAAATCTGTAATTCGAAGGGTGCGATTTTATAGATTTATTTGGAAAATAGGAATTTTGATGGGGTTAACAACACTGTCAGTAGTTCCGGTAAATTTTACAAAAATTAGGGATTTTTACCAGAAAAATGTAAATTTACACTGTAATCGGATAGATCTTGTTATGGATTTCATCTGAATATGCAAAATTACCCTTTAAGGAAGACGTGGTTATGGTATTTGCTTTTGGATGTAAGTATAAAAAAATTTAAAAATGCACAAATTTTTCGCTGTTGCCCTGACATGAAAATTTTACACTCTATTTTGTTATTATTATTATTTTGCGTTACCATATGACTACGCTTCCAGTTTGGAATTCGGAACAAATTTATATAATTTTCGATGTTTTTAAAATTACGTTTTCCCAATATTTTGTCCCGAGGAATTCGACGCTCTTCGAATTTCATTTTGGGAAAGCTGCGCCAAATTCTGTGTGCCATTGAAGTCGTTTCCTTCTATTTTTTTAAATAAATCCTGATTCCTCCTTCGTTTAGGAGTTACGCAACGATACCGAGGTCGAATCATTATTTCTTCTCTTGGAGCAAATAACAGATATAAAAACCACCCAATTAGAGAGGGTAAAGCAAGCGATTAACATCACCATCAAACCGTCAACAGAAATCCTAACTAACTCGCTTGATGTTTGCGACAAAATAACACAGTTGGAGGAAAAATACAAAAGGGTTTGTCCACAGACACGTTTTCTGTGCGCTGTCATAATAAGTATTTTCAAATGTGCAGGATCCATCGCTGGAATCGTGCCGGAAAAGCCGCAAAGCGGAATGGGAAAAATTTGTGGATGATATATCGTATAACTGTAGACGTTTGGATAACACCTTCGAAGAGAAGGAAGAGGAGTTGCAAGATTTCTACAGGGATTTAGAAAGAAAATTGAATTTATCGCATTCCATTAAATAAATATGACAACCGCTCAAATAAATAATCCATGCTTATTCATAAAACCATCGAAGTCACTTCGCGAATTCATAAATAACTTAGCTTCCGAAGATGGTATGCCTTTAGGGATTAGAAATTTACAATCCAAAGATAAACACTATACAACTAAACAAAAGCTAATCGATCATGTTTACTTACTAACGGAAGACGATCACATTTTTATGAACGGCTTAGATTTAAGTTCGAAGATGACCATTCCTAGCTCACTTCCTAGTAAATTGGAAATTGTCATGGACGATAAGCTTCTGAATCTGGAAGATTTGCATTGGTTGTACAGGAAGATCGAAGAAAGCAATGCGGAATCCGAAGATAAGGTTTATCTTCATGAAATTTTCGATGGCTCTCAGGTTATCCTACCTCAAAACGTCGAAATTCCTAGAAATCCAGAACTGGAAAAACGATGCAATATACTCAAGGCTCAACAGCAAAATAGGCAATACAAAGCAATGACCAAAAATGTCGATAACGTTAGGCAAAGATATCCGGAAGACACTATAGCGTATCAAAGTGAGTATATCAGAATGGTTATTTTCCTAACAACAAAAATTGTGTTGCCATGCCTTCGTTTTGAAACGATTGCTAGTTAATTTGTTGTTCGAATTGTATAATCTTTAATTTAAGCTCAAGGCCATCTTTTATGCCAATTTATTTGAATTACTGCACTGTATTAGTTAGGATTCAATTATATTAGCATGTAATTCGCGTTACGTAAATATTTATAACGGAAGCACAAATTACAACCGAAAAGATAAAAATATTGCCTACCAATGTTATTTATGTCCAACTTCTTTTTGCAGTGAAGCAATTAAACAGGCACCTAATAGCAGTGGGTCAATTCATCCTCTCGGTAATCGCTGGTTTCGCTTTTGGTTTTTTGGGCGTCGAACTTTTGGTAGGCAGGCTAGACTTCGGGTTCCGTCTTCTCCTAGGCATCATTTGTGGACTCATCGTCGCGTTGGCGGAGCTGTACTTCTTAGCTAAGAAGTTGAACGAGGACATCAATTTCACGATAAAGGCAGAAGAATTGAGCAAAACCTCGAAACTGAGTTAGGCGCTAGCGTTGTTACATGTTTGTCTGCATAGCTTGATTAAATAAATATCGTTATAATATTGGAGTTGGAATGGACGAGAACGTTTTTTCTTTATCGAAACCTTACCATAAATCAATTCGAAGATTTAATTTCATAGAAGTGGAAGTAGTTGCAGAAGTCTCTAAATTACTTTTCAGGATTTGACGCGATTGTCTCAGGTGTGTCTCATACGCGAGTTCCGGTTTTATCAAACGATACGTCGAGATTACTTTGTACAATTTGGCGTGGTTAGTCAAAATATTTTAGACCAAGTCGTCTTTAGATCAAACCCAGTCAGGGAAGAGTTTAGAATTGCAAGGATTATATCCCAAATCGAAATTCGTGGGATTTCGACCATACCTTTCTTTTGACATACATCGGGATCAAAATTTAAAAATTGTAAAATATAGGAATCAAAAACGATTACGTACCACATGACATTTCCGGAAACATAAATATTTGATTGGACTTCTCTAACCTTGCCACATAGTTCCTTTTTTGTTTGGAAGATGGCTGATATGAAAAAAGTGACAACACATGCTATAGAAATGCTCAAATCACAGACTTCATGAATATGAAGATGTCATTATATTAACGATTATTTCCTCTCAAAATAATATACATCCTTTTGTATATTATACAACGATCTATTAATATATCACCTGTATATAAGTGTCGCCAGCACCTGCATGGGTGATATTTGATACTATTTTAGAATCGGCATTGTGTTGTAAAAAGGGAGAAACTAATCAATTAGAGAAGGTAAGTGATCCGTGTGCAAGAGACAATGATCCGTCACTGTGTCTATTAACCTTTTATCCAGGAGCTGAAACTAATCGAAAATCCAGCCTTTGAAGTGTGAATACACTGCCTTTGTTTACAAATTAAATATCAAGATACATCGGATTTTATCTTTCACTAATAATGTGTTGACCTACGTCGGTTGTTTACGCTTCTAATAACACGTCGTGCTATCGAATCTAAAAATTTGCTTCGCCTCTCATGTCTCAGACTTTCCAAAATCGATGGTGGGTTAGGTAAATTCTCTAGGCTCCTATCCATAATATCCCAAGCATGCTCTATTGGGGAAAAATCCGAAAATCCTATTAACCAAGATTACAGGTTGACGTGGTTCGCTTTGGAACACGCCATGTGAAGACGAGCATTGGCTTGTTGGTGCAAAGAGCTCTGCGACATTTAAAGAAATGGTGAAACATGGAGCTTGACTACTATCAATAGAGGCTCATACCATAATCCCGACGGGGCTGAAAAGTCAATATTGTTTTATTTTCCACGTTTTGGTCTAACCTTCCAGCGACCTTCGTACGTTCCCCCAAATCGAATCTTGATTCATCACTGAAATCGACATGATCCATATTCCAGTCAAGTTCCTCTCTTCATCAAAATAAACCAAATGCAATTGGTAAAAGTGCAAACCAAAAGATCGAATTGGACGATAAACAGTACGAAGATATAGTAGAAGTTGTTGTTCTTCAAACAATGCCCAGTATTATTTCCTCTCTTTTAATTGGTATCTCTTCACTTATTTTCTTTTATTTTCCTTGTCCAGGAGAGGATTATGTTTTATCTGCCAAGATTTTTGAAATTCTGAAACCGTGGGTAATCGTAGATACTTGTTATTTTGGTGCTGAATTTCACTACGAAGTTATTCAAGGTCCCCAATTTCGGAAATATATCAGGGACGAAGCCATTGAGAGAAAAGCCAAGTTTCGCAAAATTTTCCGGGCCATCTGATTGAGCTGGCCCAATTTTTGGTTTTGGCTTTACGTAAGGCCATTATCCATAAAATGAATTTCTACTATTGGTATAAGTCTCTACGTGTTTACACAACGTTTAAAAATTTTGGGAACTACGCGATCGATAACTCCCCTTTTGAGTACAGCAATACCCAAATTTAGAAAATCAATTGTGGCCAATAGATAAAACTGTGGATTTGGCAATACTAAAAAGATAATGTTAATTTTTTAATTAAATAAAAATGCATTTTTTGTAACATCCAGCTGTACGCTTTCAATGGTAGTACACAGATAATTAAATTCTGCATGTAGAAAAATGTTTGTAAACTTGATATTTGGGTCATATTTCATGCTATTCTAAGTCAAATAGTCCGTTATAATATCTGTAGAACATGCAAGAGATATTGTTACTATGTATCATATTTACAGTGATTACCTTTTGTTTTATTAAATTTATTATTAGCTGTAAAAGTGCTCGTAACACAATGCTACGAAGATCGCCTTATCAGCGAAGGAGTACAGCAACAACCTAGGAGAAGCCTGAAGGCCTGCTATTCAAGATTTATCACAAACTAAAAGAAGCTATTGTTGCGATAATGGGTACGAAAGATAAGAGTCGCAGAGTATTTAACATTCAAAGTGCATAAGGTTTCGGAAAGAAAAAGGCGCGTTTTCGACGCATTTAAAATATAATTAAGCGAAGAATCGCGGTTTGTTAGATTGTAATGATTTAAAAATAACTTTCAAGGTTGCATTAGGTCTGTCACACCGTCTGGTAAAAACTACCCTTATGTCGTTTCGAATTCGTGTCATTTTATAATTTGTATTGAAACTCCTAAAGCAATGTTCAAAACACACGTTCCTAAAACTTGATTATTAAAATTATTGCGCATTTTTATACTATTATCATATTTTATTCTACAGCGTAAAATCGAATTTAACGTAATTCTATTACAACGAAATTAATAGGGATACATCATCACTTACTGCTTCAACCCTTCAGTACACGTTATCGATCTGTAACGCCCACAAAACACATTTTTCCTGTTCGTGTAATGTTCCAATTCAAAAGTAATTAATTTCGATGTAGGGGATCAAGGCGTATGCTTATTTAAGATCTAACTCGCTCTAAACCAATAAGTAAAAGAAATCTTTTATATAATAGAAAAAGAAATTCTTTTATTCCTATGAAGCTTTGAGGAAAAATTGCAATAAGTACGAGCCTAGGAATGTAATAGACAATGTGTTGACAAAACACCTTTATTTATTAAGTACTGCCTTTTATAATCAGAGAATTTTTGCACCCACAAAAGCATTTTTCCAATTCCAATCCCAGAAATGGTTTGGGCATTCAAAAACTCAATATTTTGAATAGTTATCAAAATCCAAGATGATCCAACATTTTGGTGTGGTTGGGGCGAAGAAATTGTAATGAACCATGCGGTATTAACAGCATTTGCGATCCTCCAATGCTACAGATGAGACATGTCCAGTAATTCCAAAAATTTTACCACCTCTTTTTCCACGAATAACCTTCATTGAAGCCTACTTGTTTCCAAATGCCCAAACTAGCGTTGGTAACTTTTTAGAGCGAAGCTTTTTAAGGAGGTTCTGCAGCTAGGGTTAACTGGGAAAAGGTGGGACGCTTGAAATCGTCAGATAGAAGCTTTTCTCTCTTTCTTCTTTCCCTAGTTCTTCCTCATACACACGTACGCATCGAAAGAGCAAAATGTTACGTATTTGCGCCCCCCTATCAGATGGCGCTCTTTTATTCGGACTCGAATTTACTTCAAATTCAACTTCAACTTATTTACCATCGGTTTCGAAATGAAATACTTTTTCTTTATACATTGTTTATTCAATTATAGAATTCTACGGTCTCCTTTTTGACTTCCTTTAAGTTAACTTAATCCTAAATGAGGTGTAAGGTGTATTGTGATGAGTTGCCCTTTTTTCTGTGGTATTTCTCGTAGGTTTCTTCTGATTTTGTAGTCAGGTATTTTTTCGCTTAAGTGATCTTTTTGAACTGCGATCAACTTGTGAGAAATTCAACGGGAGCGAAGCCAAGGCACCTCCAAATGCTTGCACACCAAACTTTGATGCTCGAACACTCCTTACAGTAACACATCGCCCCCCTTCAAATTACGTTCCGAATTAGGCTAATATCTTTTCGGTAATGACCATTGTTGGCTTGGAAACTCGAATGCTGTTATTCAAGGAACGTCGAGCACGTTGAAATTCATTGTACCACCGGTTTATGGTGGGTAGGGAATAGGACATGATCGATTGTAAAAGATCACATCTTTGTCCAATTCCGTGATTGCCTTTAAACTTATGTATTTTAAAAACATTCAAGGTTACTTGTCAAGTCCCGCAGTCATTGAATATGTAAGGAAGTAAGTTAGGATGTGTAATTAGAAAACTACTTTCACCATTTGCAGATGAGTTTCGCGGTTATACCGTTCGTCACTGCGACTTTGCGAAAAGTAGTTTTTATTTCCAAATAACCACTATATATGCTAGTACGTTTGATGTTTATACATATGAGAATTCAATTAAGAAATTCTTCTTTTATCTTCCTTGCCCAGGAGAGGATAGGTATTTATGTTTTATCTGTCAAGAGAAGCTATCGTACGTGCAAATTGAAAAAATTCTGAAACCGTGCGTAATCGAAGATACTTTCTATTTTGGTGCTGAGTTGCACTACGAAGTTATACACGCTGCCCAATTTCGGAAATATATCGGGGACGAAGCCGTTGAGAGAAAAGTCATAAATGTAGAAGTTTCGCAAAATTTTCAGGGCCATCTGAATGACCTAGCCCAATTTTGGTTTTAGGCTTTACTCAGGGCCATTCTTTCAAATGCAACAACAGTGAAATTCAACACCAAAATACAATGAATTTCTACTATTGGTATAAATCTCTACATTTACGCAAGGTTTCAAAATTTTGGGAATCTTCGCGATCGATAACTCCCCTTTTGAGTACAGCAATACCCAAATTCATAAAATCAATTGTAGCTCATAAATAAAATTGTGGATTTGGCCACAGTTTTGTTTCGTAATGTCTTGCAAATGCTCTGTAGAGTTAAATAGCTGCAAAAACGCGCATTTAAGTACATATTGGGGGAATTTCTTAATTGAATTCTCATATGTACAAACAAGAAGTAAGTTAAAATGCCAAATAAAATTTGTTGAAAAGTATGATCTACTAGAAAGGCTCGGCGGAAAACGAACACCCATCGTACATACATTGTTGTATAAAGTACAGTATAAATTTTGTTTAAAACGAAAGGAATGGAGGGAGAGGGGGCTCCTCGAAGACATGCCTCTTGATATATCAGACGTTTCTGGTTAATTTTTTTAATTTATTTCTAGGTTTGTACCAAATTTTGTAATTTTTACAGTTTCAATCAAAAATACTATTGAAGACGACTTACTTTAGCCGTATAGCGTCTGTAATGTGAATCTTCGTTCCCTTTTGTAATTTTCTCCCAAAACTATAGATTATTATTTTATTTTCACTTCGTGTAAAAAATGAAAATTTGCAATTTCTGTTGTAATGGGAAATACTGAGATAAACGTTACGCAATTCTCAATATTTTTAGACACACGTTAATCACATCATCTCGTTATCTGAACAGGATTTTTTACACTCCTTATCATTTACCTAACGCGTAATAAATGTTTAATGTGTAACATGCTCACGATATGAACGATATGGTAACAAGATAATACGCCCGACATTTTTAAAGGCGGACATACGAAAATGTCTACGATGACTAATATTTTTTCTACTCTTAAGACGTACTTAGAAGGAAAGTGCTTGTCTGACGGTAATGACAATAGCTGGAAGGAATTTTTGGAAATTAAAAGAGTAAAGAACGAAATACCTTCTTTGTGACGTGTTCCCCGAGGGGCGAGATGAGCTTTCAGTGCTTTTTATAATGCAAATTATAACTTTTTCTCTCCCGTAACGGTATACACAAAAGTGATATCGATCGCCCCCGGGCATTATATAATAAACAATTTGAGAAGATTCCATTTCGGTATTCCTTTCAGGCGAAGTTCGAGATTTAATTTGCTTTGTTTGCTCCTGAATATTCGAAGACCTTCTTGTTTCTAGAGGGATATATTTTCATTTTTCGAAGGCAAGAGAAAATGTTCGAGTACATGGAACAAACAAACGAACGAGTTCTTCAATTTCGTGAGGTATTTCGGATATTTACCGTAATATCCATGGAATTCTTTTTATCCCTTAAATTCCATATATATAAATTAAACGGGTTGTGTATCCTAATCCTATAATGAAGTAAATACCCAAGATACCTGGCGGCGATAGACGACGTCTTCTTTCCTTTCCCTAGATAAGTAATTTACGACGATACCTTCGACGGTATCCTTGAACTAGGGCTTCATTGTACACCGAATGCGTCACCTTTTAGGTAACATTCGCAACTGCATAGTTGAGAAAGTGAGATATACGTAACTAGCGTGCATTAGTGAGTAATGATTAGTTTTAGCTAGACGCCAAGGAATGGTATTCCGGTGCATTCCACCGCAATACTGAATAAGGATAGAATCTATTTTTATGCTTTGCATAAATACTTCTTGATGATCTTCCTGTTAAATATTATCTACCACTTATGCATGTTTATATCCACTATAACATTGCAATTCGTCGATAGATAGATAACATATTTCTCCTACTATCGCAGGAAAGCCGAAATCAATTTTTCAAGCTCCACAAGGAACCGAGGGAGAGCATCTGAGAGTACCCATGTTTATTATTTAGACAAAGAAATGTAAACGCTAGTAAAATTCGGGTCGTAAAGCAAGTTCAAGTGTATATTACGATAGGACGTGTATGTTTAATTTCACGGGCACCTCCTGGAAAGACAAAACTTTTATTTGTCCAACTTTTTCGTCTGTTACACCCATTGACTTTTACTTCATATGATCTTATAAATACGTTTGGCGCGAAAGTTGTGAAAAATCCTGTATAAATTAGAGAGAATAAAGAAGAAACAAGGAGGAGATGAGGAAGTAATACTATCTCTAGTGAATTCATCCAAAATTGCATCTTTCAAATCCTTTGTTGATTCAAACGAGCGCATCACTCTTATATTTTTGTCTAAACCTCGCTGTATATTTTGATTAAGAATCCAACAAAATAGATATCTTCAACAATACAACTTATAGGTGACAAGATAAGATACTAGATTGTTTTTCATCCAACTTTAGCAAGATAAGAGTCAATAATTTCCAAACGTTGATGTAAAATGAATTCAATCGAAACTTAAACTTCCGCAATATTATAACTTCATATTTCGATGGAGTGGGACTTTTCCAGTGGTTAGTAACCTCAGATAGGAATGACAATTTAAATGTATCAACTGGAAGTGCAGCTAATCAATAAAACAACTTAAGTAAATAAACGATGTACATACTTCATGATACTCGTTCAAATTACTTCTTACGTAACGTCCAGTGCACCAATTCAGACGAAATCGGATAACGTTAAATATTTACAAAGATGACTAAAACAAGACAAAGTGGGTTCTATAATGAAATATTGCAAATTTTATCGTTGCGATATCTCGAATTAAGAAATCGCTCATGTGATCCGTACATATGTACATATGGTTTCGCATGGATATTATTAATACAAATAGAATTATTTCATTCATTCATTCATAGTTTTTGTGACTACAAACGACATTGCTTGGGAACATATACAACATATTTATAAATAACCTCGTAAAGCATTTGTCCATTTGCCAAAACAATGTGTTAAGGTTAACGGCAAAATCTCGAATTATTTAAATAGCAATATGGGGCACATGCGTGTTATACTCGACTAACATGCTAACATTTAATAAAATGCTAAGACCCTCTTCGAATTATGCGTCTGTCTCGATGCTTATTGTTCGTAGAAAAGCAATATTTGACACGTAACTACCTGAATATCTTTATCTTGATGAATCACGGACCACTGCGGTGTGTCGATATGGCCATATCCTCCAGATAACCTAAAAAGAATACAGCTGGTAGAAGTAATACAAGATCGTCCAAAAGTTGCTGTTAAAGTCAAATCAATTCAAGCCCAAAAAAAACGCCTCGATGTTATGGCGGGTTAAGGATCGAATCCACAACATTCAAGTTCGTCGCTTATTCAAGGCGATTTTAGTTTGCATTGAAGGAATCCTCCTCCAATGCAAAACAAACCACAGTCCTCTATGGCCTAGTGCTCGTTTCCATGACCGCAAAAAGCCCCAGGTCTTTTATCTATCTCTTGCTTTCTACCATTCCCTATTCTTTGATTCTTCGCTGCAGTTCCGAACTCCCACCTTTTCCAGATATGTCCTCATTGCCTCCAACCATTTTCTCCTAGGTCCACCTTCTCTTGTTTTGCACACCTTTCTAATAGCGGGGAACAAAAACGTATTAATTGAGAAGTTGCAACGAATTGCAGTAGAAGCTAAAAACTAAGGGGTTGGAGATAAATCGGGCGAAAACGACATACATGAGTGTTAACATACATTGAGGCACCGAGCAAGAAATTAAATATGAGAAAATGTAGGTTTGGGGAAGCATAAACTTATAAGTATCTGGAAATGAAGATGTGAGGGACAAAAAGATCTAAATATAATAAATAAAATTATCCTTACCACACCGTATTTCGGCAACTAACACAACAAACACTGTACAAACCCGAAATACTGCACAATGAACGCGCGAAAACACTGTTGACACTGAACTCCCATTAAGGGGAGCGTGTATTTATACTACCCCTAACCTAAATTTCATGCTCTATGAAGCGCGTCAATACAGTTGAATGATCCTAAATTAATCTCAAATTTAATTCAATGGCTCGTACAATTTGGAATTTGGAATAGGTCTCCCATCTGCATTCATTCTTCTCTCTCTATTCTTATAAATATATATGCTTTCGTAGCTATCCAGTTCCCTATTGTTTTCTACCGCCTTAATTAATTTTAAACTTTCAATTGGTATAGCGTGTGTTTTGCGCAAAATATGTCGGGCCACAGTTGATTTTCTTTCTCCTAGGAGTTCGTCTGGCGTTTATTCTCGTTTCACTTGATTCTTAGCAATTTACTTCTAGGGACGCTTATTTGGGCGCGATCTAAGTGTAAATAATGAGGGAGAGTAAGTTGTAGTTCTGCTCAAAATGAAACCTGCGAATTTGGACGAAATTTGGAACCTTGTAAGTGGCGCTTTGTTTCATCATCTAAAAGCCTCATTTTTTCGATTTAGCAAAAAGTCGAAAATATTCGGGGCGTTTATTATTACTACTACCCCTTACATCCAATGGATACATCGAGAGTGTTTGATTATACATAATATTATTACTATTATTATTATTTTATTCTAAACAGATAAAGCATTGAAATTTTCTAATTATACATTGTTTTTAACGATTGCTTATCTGTTTATAGAAACTGACAGGAAGAGCATAGACATATCATTGGTTGTGTGATGTTATGAGTCATTACCAAGTTGTCGAATACTAGAGATATGTATTACAAACGGCGGCTTTGTAGCGATCATGTAAGCAACCTTCGATTTGAGACACGAATTCTCCAAGCTTAAATATCGGGGGACACCGAACGCGAGTTTAACCTTCCTATACTCACGCATACGGTCTGTGAGACCGATTTATGTAGTATAGTATACGTCTTTGATTTTGACGTGAGTATAGGAAGGTTAAAGAAAAATCAAAAGAAAACGTCGTGCGAAAAAGAAAGATTATAAACGTCCAATTTCTTTCTCCTCGAAAACGAAATCGCATAATAAAATAACCATAAACTTCATCAACAGATTTTCGTTTGTGGGCTTTTTTGTTCATTCGTGATATATTAATATTGGGTTTTTCTTTGATGTAAGTCCTTTGTCTAACGCCGAATTCCATCAAAGGTAATCGCATTTCGTTAAAACGCAAATGAATCTTTAAGAAGACGTTCTCAAATTACTCCCATATCTTGCAAGACGAGGAGTGGAAGCGTCTCCCTTTGATGCGAAAATCAACGATTTATTCATAATAAGCCGTGCTCATTTTTATCCAGCACTCGATTAATTATAACTTTCATGCTCAATCTGAAAAACACCGGGGTTATCACTTTATACGTACAATTACAAACGCATATTCCACATGACACGGCGATATGTTGCAAAATTAATATACAATTATGTACTGAATTATTACGGTCATTGACTATTTGTGATAACTCTCTTATATACTTGCACGTACGATGAAGAAGAAAATACATATATACTCAGATATATTCCTTTACATCTCAGGTCTTACATACCTAGAAATCTGTTACATAAATAACACATTTATGTCTGATATCATGTAGCATTTATATATAATTAAAATTCTAGACATTGCTTGAATTTTCTTATACGCCGAAACGTATACAATGCCTTCCGGAAACCGTGGCACAAGTTACCAGTTGGAATCTCATCTCTTATTCCATTAAAAAATTGAATTTTCATCCAATTGTCTTATATTTCTGCTTTTAATTTGAGGAATTCCTCTTAAATCGTGTAACTTTCGCCCGGCCAGATTCCCATAATTTTTACCCCATTGTTTTACTCAACTCAGGCAGATCTAATCTTTTTCAATAACAAGTGAAGAACCAGCCGGTTCGCAGACTTGAAATTTTGAATACCACATATTCGATACGGTAGTTAAGACTTGTCAAAAAGCATTTTTGTAAATTCCTTTGTTATTTAATAACGGTAAGCCCATGGTCATTTATCTATTCCTTAATTGAGGTTAAATTCAACAACAAACAAGGAATTTACAAGAAGCTCATCGATAGGTCGTAGCTATCGTAACGAATGCACGGTATGCAAAATTTCGAGCCCGTAAACTTATCGGTTCTTCACTTGTGATTGCCAAAAAGAAATAACGCTGAAGAAGCTCTTAACTTTGTAAGAAACAAGTATTTTAACGTGACACACACTACTTTTAAAGATCAGATATACAATTTTAAAAGTAGTTTTGGAAGCAATAAAGAAAATTTAAGTTTAACCGATCTTGAAAAAAGTACCGAACATCCTTAAAGTTTAAACTGTTTAGATGTTTAATGCCTGCAACTCGTAAACACGTTATTCAAAATTTTGCGAAGAATATGGCTTAGAAAGCAGTATAGATTCCAATCTTGAAAGTAATTTTTGTAAATAAGAAAATAATATCCCAACAAATAAAGATTATTCACAAATTCGTCGTGAGTCATCATTCGTTTTGAACTAGTAGCATGGTGTACACACAATATACGCTATAAATCAGAAATAAACGCTGAACGGTCTAGTCCGGACGCGCTGAGCTTTTTAATATTGTGGTAGAGATGTGTTTTTAAACGAATAATCTCGTGACAGAGCGCTACTGTGCGCTCGCTGGAACTTTATTGCTGCTCACAACGTTCTGTGTCAGTTTTAACGATTTACTTTCTAAAAACGCCAACCATTCGTGCCGGAAACGGGTGGATATCCTTAATTGATAAGAATAACCACTACGCTCAAATCTCTCTATTTATTCTAATAACAATGATCCCCGAATTCCTTACTTAATGTTCTATTTCAATACTACCGATAGACCATTCTGATATTTTTCTAACTTTTAATTGTTTTAAATAATTTCTTTCTGGATATGTACATAGATTTCTTTGCCAACTTGCTTGAGACGTCTTAGAAAATGCATCTTTTCAGACCTCCTCGGGTTAGGTCTGTTTTTGAATTTTAGTTAAAGTGTGTGAAATTTGGGCCCAAATTTGGCTACAAATACTTCAAAAGCATTGGAAACAGAAACAGAAAACGGGCATATTATTTATAAAGCAAACAAAATTCTAATTCTAAATAAGTCTAGTCTAGAAGCTTTCGATAGCAAGTTTCATATCCGACTCATACCATTGCTTCCTTAAATCTCTACAGTGCTAGTTTCTATTTTTTTGATATGATAACCCTGGAACCGTGTTTTTTTCCTACTTCTCTTCACCTCTTTCTGTCCTTAACCATTCGCCTTGCCCGGTCTCAGTCTTTCCCCCTCGCCTCGATTGTACCTATCACTTCATCATTATATGTCCTCTTTAGTTTTCCTCGTTTTCTTTTTCCTGTCTTCTTCGTTTCATACACTTTTTGATCAGATTCTCCTCTCCCATCCTCGCGACATGTCTAAAGCATCGTAATTGCCCCTGCTGAATGTTCTCCTGTATTGGTTCAACTTTAAGTTGTTTTCTATATAATTCGTTTATAATTCTGCCCAATCTGGTTTCGCCTTTTATTCATCTCTGGGACCTCATTTCCATCCTATTCATTTTACTTCGTTGTGTTTCATTTGTTGTCCGCTATTTACAGGCATTAGTGTTGGTTTTATTATCGTTTTGATCACCTCGGCCTTCAGTTCTTGTGATATTTCCTTTTTACTTAGAAAGGGAGATTTGATTGCGTTAGATAGTCTTCCTGTTCTTAATAATCTCTCGTTAATTTCATCCTCCGAGGTGCCTCTGCTGTTTATAATTCCTCCCAGATACTTGAAAATGTTGACTTGCTCTACTTCTTTTCCTTCTCTCTTAATGTTGTATCTCGTTTTTGACTTAAGGGCACAGACAGGTTGAAATGTGCAACCACGTTGTGGTGCTAAAGATACACGACTTGTTACCAAACACTCGATTGATTTCCTCAAATCATTGTTTATAACTTCAACCACGCTTGAAGTTGTAAAAAGTCACAACTGGACAATGGCCTTTGATCAAGTCCGTGATTTCTTATGCAAAAAATCATTTGAAACTGCGGTATTTGTCAACTGTCAACAACAACGAGCTTAAAATATCGAGAGGCTCGGCGAAAACAGAACATCCCTCATATATCATGATCTTTTACTGTTCAAAGCTCTAGTATTTCAACGTGGATTTATTTTGAAAGGAATTTTGTGTGACCCAACAGTTTTCACCGACTTTGTATGTCCATGTAGGAACTTAATTCATCAAATGTACACGAGAAAGTTTGCTTGAATAACGATAATAATAGTTGTGGTTGTATCCCTGTCATAAATAGTGGAACCAAGATAAAATCCCCATAAAAAAATTATTTTAGGGAAACTTCTAATACACAATTTCTATCTCCAAACAATCATATATGCTTATGCGAAAGAAATTTATTAACCGGAATGGTTTGCCAACATAACTCATGCGGTCAGGTTTAAAACGTCGCTATATTGCCCACTTCTCTAAATAATACAGATGTTGATTCAACCTTGTTTGGAATTCATATACGGGCAGGCTGTTTAATAAACATTAAACAGGAAAAGGGCGATTCGAAAACGAAAATATCGTTTCGAGTTCCAAGACGCTATTTTTTTCCGCTTAATCGGGTCTATTACTACGCCATTTAATGAATAAATAACGTCCCAGAACACGTAATGCATAAATAATTGGAACAGCCGATATATTTTTGGGGTTAATCGAGGAGAATGACCCAATTTTCTACGATTGCTGCTAAAATATGCACGGAAAGTGATAAAGAAAACGTGGAATGCGATTATTATGGAGTAAATGTACAGTGCTTAATACGTTGGAGCCACGCGAAAATTGATTAATTTTTAAAAAAATTTGAGGGCAATAAACTGATCTAATATTTCGAGCCGATAATAAAAAGTAGTCAATTAATAACAGATATTCAAATCTAAAAATCGATTTGAACTGTCACTTGAAAGTTTTATAAAAAGATTAACGCTAATAGTTAGGACGTGGTTACTATAGATTCTTTTGCAAATCGAGCTTAAATAACAAACCGGGTTTCCTAGCTACCATAAAACGATGGTCCAATGAGTTTCGACGTTAGCGACTTTCTTCAAATGACCGTTTCCGACCTCCTAAACCAAAAGTGGCGATTACCGAACATGGGGACAATGTTGAATTCTAATGTTAATTAATTAATTAGGCTAATATTCCTTGCACTCGACTTTTTATCCTTCTTCTGTATTTTTTCGTCTGCCAATTATAACTCCAAGGTAGCTGAAAGTTTTCACCTCTTCGAAGCTGAAATTTGCACACTTCCAACCTCACAGCGCTCTTTCATTTCCGCTGCAACACATGTACTCCTGCTCATTTATTTCTAGCTCCTTTTTCTTCGCCTCTTGTGCTATTATTTCAACTACTCGATGTAGTGCTAATTGTAATGTTATTGAAATAAAACAAGTGAATAGAGGTCGGTCTCATTACTTTATTTACACACCTCGTATCGTGTCTTACTTTGCTAGACTAGTATCTAAATTGAAATAATTCTTGTTTTTTATGCTCCCATTGTTTCGCGAACTAGGTTATTTTTCTGAAATCTTTCCCGAAAGAAAATTAATTATATGAATTCATATTATTCGTAAGTTATCTGTAAAAAGTTTGATAACATGTAAATTAGTGCAAAAGGGGTAATTAGATTGAATCAATAAATAGTTATTTCTGAATTATAATTTCGATATTTCTCCGTTCTTTTCAAGCAATGACAACAAAAATTGTATTTTAAAAACATTTTCCTCGTTGTGTTCCAAACATTCGCCAATAAATTTGGAATATATGCTCGTGTAGATATACATATATCAATGCTCAAATTATTTCTGAATGGATTTTATTTATTGTCCCGTATCGAATGTTTTCAAAAGCTCTTATAATTTCGAATAACAATGAAAACGTTGAAGTAAATATTTCGATTTTGATACGACGAAAGTGCACCGTACGTCGTCGTTGGTTAAAATGCGAATCGTTTCTTCATTATTATGTAAAATAGCAAGCAGAGCCTTTTCTCTTTCTATACCGGAATGTATTTGTCATTTAAATACTGATCGATATGCACATGTCGAAACAGTAGCTTAATAAACTTATTCGTGCAGTTATGGCCGTAAATTCATGGGTTTGTCCCCATCGTCAGAAGTCTATACGGCAGACCCCTGTCGGGGCTATTTGTAGTCAAGGCCCTAAGTATGAGATTCTAGATTTGAGCCAGCTGGTCCAGACCAAGTGAATTTTGTTAAACCGTTAAACAATGATTCATAAACTGTGTTGTGTCGTCAACGTCATTAAATACCAACTTGTTTGAATAGAGCGAATGATAGAAGCGTTTCATACAGAGTGTGGTTGTAGTACTAATAGTAGTAGCAGTACATTAACATGTCGCTTCCTTTTTTTTTAATTCGAAAATCGTTGATGATATTTTTCCGTAACACTTTCTAAACAGGCTTACGACATTTACGTATGTATGTACAACATACATACGTACGTCTGTTCATTCTTTTTTTCTTCGTATTGCAGATTTTTATCAGCGGATGACGAGTCTGTGTTTAATTCTATCGCTCACAGTCCCACCTCAGGTAATTGCTAATTATATTCAGCGATTAACAAGGGTCGAGTTGTACAGCAAATAACTTAACGATAAAAGTGGTTTTTATATGAATATAATTGGAATTTATTTACTTTCATTATTAACACTTTAGTTACTACTCGACTTATTTCTAAAGTTTTGTACCTGACAAGAACAAACCTAGAACAACTCGAATACGTACGCAAATTGCTTTATATTCATTCGCCTTCTGAATTGAAGGCCGAAATGATTTGTGACTTCATTTGGTTGTAGTCTTGAAAAAGAAATATTTTCCTAGATGACCAAATAAAGATAATATTTAAAAGACATAATTCCCCAAAAACAGACAATCAATACCACGTGCTTTCTGTCTGGTCAAATTGAATCAGTTTATTGAAAACAAATACTTCCTTAAAGAATTGTATTTCCAATTTTCTGTGCAGAATCGAATTTTTCGTTTTTCGCATTATTATACCTATACACTACTCGATATAGAATCAAGTTATTCTGGCGCAAAATGGAGATGATGCAAAAACTACGTGCTTAGAAAACTTATAAAGAATATGCAAAATGGAGTTTAGCGGTTAACACAGACAAAACCCAATACATACACGATAATAGGTGGTCAAGGGCGAAGTATGATATCTGCAGTCGGAACAATAAATATCCGTTTGAAGGTGCATCCGAAGGACGATGGAAGAGACAATCCATATCCTCAAGAAAATTGGGGAGAAGAAAATTATAGGAAGACTCAATTCCCCTTGGTAAAGACAAGCCTCCAACAAAATAAATACAAGGACATTTTGCGTAGCTTACGACTCTGACATACGAAGAGACCAAAGGAAGAATAAATATTGTGGTAACTATGTTTTGGAGAGGGTGAAGAAATTAACAGTTATGAAGAAAATCGAAATCGATGTTATACTTCAATGTAATACGACAGGATTTGGTAACAATACCGCTTACGACGACAACGTTGGATGAGTAAATATTTCCAATTTATTGTGGTTCACGTGAGATAATTAACGGAAGCGCAAGCTGGATAGGGGTATAGAATTTCTCCGTAAGACTACCCCTTATTGGCCTGCCCTTAATAAAATATGTAAACCGATAGGGCTTTCTATTATTCCTGGAACGTCGAGGACTTGAATCAATATTAATTGACGCTAGGGTTACATAAATCTGATGGCGTAAGCAAGTTTCGCTTTGGTCGCTTTATCAATTTATTGTTTCATTTGAGCTTTAGATCGGAAACGGGAGAAGTTTAGAATTACATAGTCGACTTGTTACGACGACTTCTTACTTGGAAAAGCTTCAAACGATCCCAGAACGTGGATATCGGGTGATGAAACTCGACATGTAAAAAAATACGTTTTAATATTTAGGACACATATATTTTATTATTTTTATTGTCAGGAAATAATACAAAATTTTGCAAAAAAATGTTACATAAACAGCACTGGTGTTGTTTTCTTTGTAATTAAATTCAAATGACAGTTGAGGGAGGGGAACATAATTTTTAATTTCGACATTAACTAATTTAACCACCATTTTTTACTAATTACCCTAACATCAATAAATCTCGAAACAGAATCAACAAGTAAATAGTGCGTTACGTATTTAGCAATTAAAATCGAAACACGTTGCGTGCGTGGATATTTTTTTACTTTTCCTTGACAAGTTCAAATAGATTAATTCAACGCAGAATGGATCTAACGGTCGTTATATACAGGTTAATTGTTATTTTAAAATTTTGAGAGTTGTGAGAGTCGAACAGTTAGTGCACTACACAATATCATATTGTGAAAGTAGCGTAGCAGAGCTAATTTGTTTATAAACGGTGTATAAAATGCAAAGCGAATAGAAAAATACGCGCACTTCGAAATATGTGGATTGAAGCTAACCAAATTGCAATGAGGTTTTTTCAACGGAATATCATCCGTTATCGTCATGGCCAAATCTGTTAACAGATAAAGTGGTATAAGTCGGCTTTATCACTAGGATACGAAAATTGATGTGGCAGAAAAGTATGTATTGATACACAGACAATTTCTTTTTAATAAAATAAATGTGAAAGTATGGAAATCGTCGAAATTCTAGTAAATATTTTCACACCCACAGCATCAAGCTTAAGTAGTGTTATGCCTAAGTTAGTAATTAAGTAACTTTTTGGATCTATCTTCATCCATAGACTTTTTGTTTCCTTTGGAAGTGAAACACGAGGGCAACTTGGATGTATGAAAAATATACATTCATACATTTTCAATTTACGCAGTTTCGGTCATTTCCCACCTTCGTCTAGGCTTACAGTCATATTTGAGCTTGAACAGGTTATCAAAATTAATAACAAACGTAAAGAAAAGTGGGCCATGAAAATTGAATAATGGAGTCTGGAAGCAATGTCGAAACGATTTGACCAGGAAGCTGTACAGATATAATAGGAGGAATACGGAAGAATCAACTAGAATTTGCACTCTTCAGGTGAAAGCGAGGAAAGGAATAGTTCAAGAGAAATACCATCTATTTCAGGGGTCTGAGAAAATTGTTAATCGAAATACAAGGAAAAATAAAATAGATACACTGAAAACACTGAAAACAGACGTTATGGAAAGATGGGGGATATATTTTACAAGTTTAATAGAAAATCGTGGAGCAATGGTACCAAGCGGGCGAAGCATCAGAAGAAGGAATGATTTAAATAAATGTTAAGCGTTTCAAACTGTAAGTGTGAGGCAGGGATCCATCTTGACCCCGGTCTTCTTCACACTTGTGCCAAATGAGGGAATTAAAGAGGTGGTAAAATTATGATAACAACATATAACAATAATGGAAGTAAACAAAGAAGGAAAACAACATATCATTAAACTGATAGAAGCAATTCTAACAACAATTTTAAATATTTAGGCACGAAAATAACACAAAACGGATCGCCAGAAGACCAACTCGTTCAAAAACCATTCCTAAATAAAAAAAAAAGGAGATCGTCAAATAAGTTGAAATATTATTAAAGAAGTGGTAACTCCGATTTTAACTTGTGGATCGAAATCATGAAGCACAATAGGAAACCAAATTAAAGGAAAAACCATAATAAACAAAACAAGAAAATTCCAGCCTAAAAAATTAATTTCAGGTTTGAACAAGACAGAAAAAGAAAGAATATGAAGCCAATGGTTGAAAATTAGGAACGGTTTGGATAAAATTGTGATAAATTAAGGGAGTTTGTGGTGTAATCGTGGGAGCACGAATGGAAACGATGGGTGTAGACCAAAGCTGAAGATTTTTATATCGCCAAAATCATAATGGACAAAATGAGACACGTTACCTTTCAGGCTAAAATAAATTAATTTGAGGTTTGAATAACAAGTCAGAAAAAGGAAAAGTATGAAGCCAATGGTTGAAAATTAGGAACGGTTTGGATGAAATTGGATAAATTAAGGGAGTTGTGTTATGATCGTGGAAGCACGAATGTAAACAATGGCTGTAGACAAAAGTTCAAGTGATTTAAAGACTGGTAGAGAAATGATAACGTATTCGACAAAGTTCAAGACGAGAAAATGTATGTATAGATAGGTGCTGATTGAAAATTTGGGATGAACTGAAATTGGAATGAGTTAAAACTGCTGAAATGGAGAGAATACGGATTATTAGATGAATGGAAAAAAGGAAAAATGTCGATGTCATGTATGTAAATTCGAAGCTAACACGGGAGGATTTTCTTTGATATGTAAAAATACGAAATGCAGTAGAAGGCGTAAAATTGCATTTGAAATGAAGCGAAGCTCAAATTGATCCGCGTGAAAACGTAATTACCCAGGCGGAAAAACGTTGCGTCAGGATCCGGCGATAAGACAGCTCGAGGATCGATGGAGCAGGGAGAAAAAATAACGAGACTTATATGGGGTTATTTTCGGTACATAAAAATAATAAAGGAAAACCTTTCCTCCTGGATGATGCTTTGATGATGCGGATGGCGTGTTGAAATTTCGATTTTGATATGGGGATATGTCGAAATATCCTTGCGAGAAATACGGTAACGTTAAGTTCAAGCTAAATATGAATGTTTCAGTGTTAAGTGACTAAATTAGCAGTAATTTCGAATACCTCTGTTTCTGACTCATTACGTGTGTGTTTATAGAATCCTGTTTTTACCGCGTAATATTTATATTGGAAGTTTTTCTTTTCGCATAGATACCGAAGGGAAAGAAAAGAGAAAAGAAATTATGACGGTAAAGACAATTTGTAAAGAGTAACGCGTTTACGCAAATAAATACGTTGTAAGCTTGTAAGTAGGTAGGTGCAAGATATCCACAAATGTATGTGTGTGTATGTGTATGCATGGAGATAGAGATTCGTATATTTAATGCACACGTCTGGTTCCCAGTCGCGTAAGCATTTTCATATTGCGAATAGCGAGCAAGAATCTAGTTCGCAATACAAAATATGTCCTATTTTTACAACTGTAACGCACTAACGTAAATAAATGAAACAAAATTACGTCATGGTTTCGAACACAGGTGTCTGAAAACAAAGAAACAAGTCGATATCCTATCCCACGTGAATGAAATTAATTAATGTATTATTAAAATTAGCTTAATATCTAATATTTCACTAGCGAAATAGTTTCTCTTTTAGAATGTTCCCCTTTTCCCTTTTGTTTTATGAATGAAAACAATCGGCGTGTGTGCGTATACACCTGCCTCCAAAGATATTCGAACGATAATGGTACAAGAAAAAAAATATTAATAATAGTTACAAATACATTTTTTTACATCGTTACAAGTATAACAGAGAAACCCAACAAACAAGAGACCTATAGAATTACAAAATTTTGTCGTATGAACTAGTTTTGTGCGCAATCGACATTAAAAGCAAAAATATTATTTTAAACCTATCCATGCAATGTTGCCGCGATCTGCGTTTTTCACTACGATGCATATTCCAGTATTAGTCACTGTCGCATTCGGGATGACAATGTTGAAGATGTCCATATTAAAGACCTAATAAGTTACGAGGCGAAAAACCCAGGTAGTAGCCCGGAGGTAAAATTTTTACCTGATAAAAATCCCCGGCGTAATTCTCGGAAGTGATAACGGATTACCAACTGCAGGGATGGTTTTTTAATTTAGAAAGTAACAGATTATAAACAGTCCGTCGTCGTTTAAACTGCACACTCTTTGGCGATTTTGGGGCTTCGCAATTTGCTTGCATTCTTTCTTTGTCGGGTCGTCGTTCGTCAATGAAACAAGGGGCTTCCACTTAAAATGTATTTATTACAATATTTAGATATCACAAATCCTTTTTGGCTCTCATTACACACACACTAAAGATGATGTTACTTACAAAAACATTTATTTATTAGTCTAAAATCACGCATCCTCGCATACACTCGTTCACTTTTGATTTAAAAGTTTATATCTTTTATACAAAACACATATCTCTGATAAAATTAGTTTGTTTTAAGACCTATTAATATATACATACATGAGCTCTTTACATTGTGTTACAACACTACCATAAAACGAGATATTCCCCATAACAAAGGCCGATTCCGGTGGTGGAGAAAATTAGACGATTATTTTGAATGTTGGCCAAGCAATCCGTATTTGTTGTTTTGTTGTTTCTGTTTGAAGAATCTTTTAGGCCGACGCAAATCTTCCTCTGTCCTTCTTCGCGGTTATTCAGGCACTATCATATATAGATCTTATTGGTACAGATATGATAAAAGTTTAAAAATGTAAATAAAATATTTATAATACAGTTTTGCGTTGACTTTGTTCAATGTATAAAAATATAGGTATTGTGCAGTTCTCAAGCCATTTATATGAAAAGTATACGTAAAATGTGAGCATTTTAATTAGACCCGTCCTTACGATATCCTTCTAGCGGGCGCACAACTTGACATACACCAGAGTTCTTCAATCAACACAGATTATGAATTTTCCCCATCTTTTAACGACAAAACGAGGGCACTATTAGAGTATCGAGCAGCAGCAATAACTTTTTTCTTTTTCTTGGCTACAGTTCATTTCTCGGACGATTTCTGCGAAAACTTCGTTTACGTTGGTCCTGTTTTTGCACTGGCCTCGATGAACGGACAACTCCAACTGTTCGCCAGTGTGTGCCCTTCCTGGGTCTGCACCTCGCGCTGATGCTCCAAGTCCACCTTGTTCGCCACCAAGAGTATCGGAACGCGCTCTTGGCCTTTAACTCTGGTGATCAAATCTTTCATAGATCTGATATCTTCGAATGTCTGGTGGTTCGTCAGGCTGTAAACCACCACGAACCCCTGGCCGTTCTTGATGTAGAGGTCGCGCATGCTAGCGAACTGCTCTGTGCCAGCGGTATCCAGGATTTCCAGCACGCACGGTGAATTGTCCACCTCGATCTCTTTCCGATAAAAATCTTCGATCGTGGGATCATATTTTTCCATGAAACATCCGGAAACGAATTGCACCGTCAGTGCACTTTTCCCAACCCCACCCGAACCGAGGACCACAACTTTGAATTCACGCATTGTTCCTGCCCGCAATTTCGCTTATTTATTAAGAAAACACCGATACGACCAACGCGACTACTAACCAATCGGATTTACTAATCGATTTACCGTACAATCTGACAATTTTTGAAATAGCCATTTCAACAAACACTGAATCACGTCGCCATCTTAATACACTGAAGAGCTTTGAGTATTCACTATGTTTTTAGTGTCGCTGCTGATCGGATCGGGTGGGGGAATCGTTCATCCGCCGTACTCCTAGAGACACTCTACGGCAGTACACCCAACGAAATACCGAAATCTACCGTCCATCCCAACAGAACCATCTACCTAAAAATGTCTTAAAACTCCGATTCTTCTCCCCTCTCACTCTACATCCTTTTCCATCCCTTTCTCTTTCAGTTTTAGTTTCATCCTGAAACATTAATTTCTAAAATACTACTCTAGTCTCCTGGCACTACAACATCACATCGGTAAACTCCGCACCACACAATTGGCTATACATCGTTTCAAATATAGAGAGACGAATTTCTGAACACACAACTTTTATAGTAAATTCTTATTGGTCGAAGGCAGCACCAAACGACACCTGTTATAATCATATCGTGTACGTAATTCTGGCAAAGGTATTGACGTTTGTTTATTACCGGGAGTTATTGTAGTGTTTATTATATTTTTCTGTTTTCTCTGCCTCATACACTTTTCTGATCTGAATATCGCTTTAATTTGCCACGTAAATTTTATTCCAGATATTATAGCGTGTAACTTGGGCTTGGGGCCCGTTCAGAAATTCGTCAGTTTATTTTTCAAATAAGGTATAATAATAAAATTGGGCAAGCTTAATCAAAACCGCACAAATCGAAGTGCTAGGCGAAACACATGTCACCGAATTTTATTATTAAAAAGATGTATGGTGAGGAGTTTGCCGATGGGATACAGCGTCAGTAAATACACCACGGTCCCTGCAATCACTATCATTTACCTCATCTAAAAATGAAAGAACGAAATCCAAATTATTTCGCCCTAATCATCCCCTACATTTACACTCATAAAAAGATAATCTAATCAGATGTCGCGTGTACACCGATGTTCAAAAGAATTCTCACCTAGTTAAAAAAGAAGAAAAACTACAATTCTTGGAATTCCGAACGACTATCATCGAAGTACCGATTTATAGGTGGCGCTGCTAATATGCACTTTTCATTGTTAGAAAATAGTAATAGCAAATGAATTCGGAAATAATTTAATTTTAGAAAGTGACTTAATACATTATTAACATTCTTTTATTTATATACACGGAATCACATCTGATTCGTTAGGAATTACTCATGTGACCTCGCAATGTCGTTGTTATTGTGCATGTCTCTGATTTCATTTATTTGTTCCTCCTTTACGAACGTACGAAAACCAGTTATCCAATTTTTCCCTCTTATAAAACGGCACGCGCCAGTTCTTAGGGAAATTCTGGGCTGATACATTGACGTCGACGGTGGCCAATAGAAACGGTGAAAGCTGTCAAAGCCATCCCAACTGTCTGCGTCTGTGTCTGTGCCGTCTCATACGTGACCCATAAACAAATTTGCCTCAAATCAGTACGCTATCTACGTCGAACCTCGACTCTCGAGTAGTTTTCCAAGCACAAATAAGCGAACGTTAACATGTTAACGCTTCGCTGAACGTGGCAGTGTTTTTCGTTGTGTTGTCATCGAGAATTGCGCAACATGATCTGAAATCCTGAATATCTATATTTAAATTTTTCTGCACGGTATGTCTCAGGATAAGGATCACCCCGCATACCCAAGTATGCAAAATGCAAGTTTGTATATCCATACATTTGTTTTTTCATTTGAACACTACAAACATCAGCGATTTTCTTTTAAGATTACCCACCGATGCCGCCCCAGGGATACCCACCCCCGCAAGGCTATCCTCCACCCCAAGGATACGGTGCACCCGCTGGCTATCCTCCGCCCCAAGGCTACCCGCCTGCGGGGGTACCCACCACCGCAGGGATATCCGCCCTCGCACGGATACGGCCCCCGGCTCACGGATATGCGCCACCTGGGGGCGGTTACGCCCCCAAGGCGCTGGATATTCACCGGGACCGCCGATTATAAATCAACCAACAGGTCAGGGTGATCCCAATAGTAAGTGTTTGTTTTTGCTTGTATTTTTTAATTTGTTATTCCCCAATTATCGTTTATATCATAAATCCTATATTTACCATAATCGATTAATAGCGCTTATATTAGAGATAAATATGTTAATTAATTACTCGATGACGTCATTGTTTAATTTCAATAATCAAATATGCGTATAGACTGTAAACAAGCAGATGCAATGGAGAATGTAGCGAGCGGCTATGTTGACACCTTTTATTCTGGGCGTAGAAAACACGCTTACCGAATACAAGGCCGCTCAAAAAACATTGGCGCCGCCTGACCTTGTTGATCTGTCAATGTAGATAATCTTCAAAAATCCATAATAAAACGGATATGAAGATTAACATCGGCTTTTAATTGATATCCTATGTTATGATGATCTATTTCAATTTTTATATCTCTTTCATATACACTCTCGTTCAGCATAACTACACATTCTCTATTGCGATTTCTGTAATAGAGTGACAAAACTTTATTTTTATTGTTTATACATGGCAAATTCCTTTTTTTTAAATTCACATGTGCACTGACGTTTGAATGTAAATTGCATATATTCTTAATTGTTAGAATAAAGTGACAGAATCAAATCAATTTCATTCAAAATGTCTGTTCTCATTCGTAATAATTTTTTATGCCAAGTGATATCAACTTCGACATTGAAACGGTACACTTTTAATTGGTTCGAGCCTTCAGTTTTCCCCGTAGTTGTAATTGTTAATGACTAAACCCCGGAAAATGTACGGAGATTGATAAAGAAACCATCCCCTATTACTAATGAACGGTTCGCCTTCGAACCTATACAAGGAAGGTTGGTGTGGGGGCATGGGCGTAGCTAGAGATTTTCCCTAGGAAGGAGAGGGGAAAGGGGGCGCAGCCGGTCAGCTGATTATATGCGTATATTGCACTGAGAATTTAGATAATTATATTACCACTATTGCACCGGCTTAGCTCTCAATTAACGATATCATAAAATACATGAATTATAACAAATTGTATTTACAAGATTTTAGAAATATTTGACATAAATTGGAAATAATTACCTATTGTGTTGTGTATGTGTCAGTATGTAATTGGATCCCCTCTTAAGCTTTTCTGCGGTGCAGCTCTATTTTCTATGGATCTCCTCTCGTAAATTCTTTCTTCTTCGGTGTAGTTTATGGTTAATGCTTAATTCCTTTAAAACCGTTTTGGTTAAAATATAGTTGAAACTTCTATTTCAATCCACCTTCAACGCAGTAAAAACGTACTTTTATAATAATTGATCATTTTATTTCTAGTTTCATTTTTTCCCCCATTAAACGCCTCCAATTATCCGCAGGGTAATTAAATGCTTAAAAGGTGGCGTGTGTGGTATCAAAAAGTATAAATAGAACCCAAAACTAAACCAAATGTCATTTGAACATGAATATCCAAAACTCCAACATTTACTGCGAATTTTAATATATTGAATTGTAATTAATAATATATTATTTAATGGCACACTGCTTGCGCACTACATACATGTTATCTGTGGTTTATTAATCATTTTACTTTAAACATTTTTGCATGGCAATCACATAAACATATTATTGTAAAACGGGTCTAATGTTAGGCATTTCTTGTGAACCTTTCTTTGTTTTCTTGACTTTACATTGTTTACCAGTAAATAAATCTTTTTGAAAGAAAACATTTTTATCATTGCCAACAAGAAATCGTGGAATTTTTCTAATATTCCTTCTTGGTGTTGTAATTTCCATCTCATGCAGTAGTTTAAAGAAAATTTGTTAAAAACTGTGGCCTGCTAGGAAGGCACAACGAAAAGAGAACGTCCCCCGTGTATTCAAATTTTCTGCAGAAGCAGACACAACCTTGACATTAAAACGATAAAAAGATAAACATATCCCTAAATTTATCATCGAAGGCAACGAGGGTGTTTATCTACTATTATTGTGCTACTCATGTCGTTATTATAAAGTTCCTTTTAAATCACTGTTGTTAAAGTGTTCAATGCTAAAAGATAAGGAAACGACTATAAATTAACGAGACGAAAAACATGAAATAAATGAAGATAGACGGTTTAAAAAATATACATCACAAATAACAAATAAGCGCATTTATTTAAGGATTTGGGGACGTATAGCGTAAAGTAAAACGATAAGGCGTTGTTAAACGGCATAGATTCACAGTCGTACGCGTATGTAGTAGATAATACAGATTTTTGAGATAATAATGCCTCGGCTGGAATTGTTCAATTCCATCTTTGTGCGGACGATTGCCCTGGATATGTTCAATAAACATTGATTATATATATCAGAAGACCGTCTTGGTCGGTGCTATATTGTTTATTCGCACTGGACTTGTCGGACGCGATGGACCTGAACAAACGTCGAAGCATTTGTAGATATATCATCAAAAAATTCGAATCTGCTTCAGGATTAAAAATCCCCGAAGAAGTACGGTTATGGAAAGCTGATTTCCGAAGACGAACAGAGGTCATTTTATTTAAATTTTGTTGTTCTTTGGCCGTGAAACGCACGTTCTTTAACGTTGTTTTTCTAGGTGGTTGGATGAGTATACCGCAAGGACCGCCCAATTGCCCACCAGGATTGGAATACCTTACTATGATTGATCAACTCCTAGTCCACCAAAAAGTTGAGGTGCTAGAAGGTTAGTAGTTGCAACTACGATATTTTTGTATTTGACGATTTTGATTGATAATTTTGAAATCCTGAACTGGTATTGAAATAAATAAAATGATAAGGAACGAAGTAACAGAATCAAAAAATCGTCCAAAGCCCCGTCCAGTTGTGTTACTTTATTTGTGTGCCATCAAACTATCTTGTTTACTTCTAGCGATTGTGGGTTTCGAAACGAAAAACAAATTCTCCATAAAAAACAGCTTAGGCCAAAAGGTTTATTACGCCAAAGAAGACAGCGATTGTTGCACAAGGAACATGTGCGGTCCCTTAAGACCCTTCGATATGCAAATCCTAGATAATTTCGGAAATCAAGTCATACATCTGAGTCGACCATTGGCTTGCGATTCCTGTTGCTTTCCGTGTTGCTTACAGGTAAATCCTTTGATTACGTAAAGTGCTTTTATATAAAACTCACACCAAGAGAAACGGGACGGATATGTGTTTAGACTTTAGTCATCTTCATTCGCACTGAAGACCGCGCACAGGACAAGGTGGCACTGCGCAACTGACACTGCGCATCGTCAATTCAAAACCGTATTGAACGAAGGGTTGGAATTGATGGAATGTAGTGCTCTGTACTTGGTGTTCAATATATTCTATTATTTTCCTTTTTCTTTTTCGACATGTGCGGTTTGTTAATAAAAAAATTTTTTTAATATCTCAATAATCTAGTCGATGGAGGTGTTTTCCCCACCCGGTACTCTCGTAGGAACCGTCGAACAGGAATGGAGTCTCTGCTTTCCCACTTTTGCTATAAAAATCCTAGCGGTGAAACGGTCATGAGGATCGACGGGCCGCTCTGCACCATGCGATTATGCGGTGATGTGGAATTCGATCTGACTTCGGCCGATGGCAACAGCAAAGTTGGTAAAATTTCGAAACAATGGACCGGGCTCCTCAGGGAGATGTTTACCGATGCTGATTATTTCGGAATTACCTTCCCGATGGATTTAGATGTCCGTATGAAAGCCGTCATGTTGGGTGCCTGCTTTTTGATTGTAAGTACAGGCAAGTTTATCAAAATTTCTTGGATATTTCAAGATTTTTTGATGAAATCGACGAGTACTACTAACATATCTTCTAATGCTTACTATCGAACGATAGAACTTTTACTTTAAAACCAAATTGCGTGTGTCAAACAATGCATGTCGCCTAAGCGGCGACAATAGATTTTACATAACGTCGATAATGGGCTTCGTATTTGTGACGTTGCGTTTCCATATTGAGCATGACAATTGTATGGATATGGAACTGCAACCTCTACTCAACAAGTGAAGTATTAATGTCGTGTGCAGGCGATTCACGCCGTAAATGTCGCCGTAGGAACGACAAATTTGCAATACACGTTGTAAATGTTGCCGTAGAGGCGACGCATTTGCAACAGGTATTGTAAATGTCGCCATTGGGGACAAATTTTCAATACGTATTGTAAATGTCGCCGTAGAGGCGACACATTTGTAATAGGTATTGTAAATGTCGCTGTTGGGGCGACAGATTTGCAATACGTATTGCAAATATCGCCGCTAACGAGTTTGACGAAAGATTTTAATAAATTTCTTCTTGGTAACGCATTCTTGTTTTCAGGATGCCATGTACTTCGAGCAAGGCAACAACAACAACTAAGTCTTTTACTTCTGTGTACTCCCTTTCGATTAAGCAAAATTACATATATTTAATCCTGCTAAACCAGTACTGCTTCCTTGTCGCCGAGCCGTACAAATTATTTTGTTGGAACCTCCCAACGATATTCTATAAATTGTAACGAAACAGTTACTGCAAAATATTAATAAATATTTATGATACTTCTGTTTTGATACGTTCACTTTTGGTCGATGATGCGGTATGTTCTCGATATTTGATATTTATTTATTTTATACTTGTTTTCCGTGTGTTATGTATAATATATTCGTTTCGTTTCCTCCTTCCCCCTTTTTTGTATTATTCAAATGTATATTAACCACCAGCTAACTTTTAAACGATTTCGTGATACAAAATGCCTTATTGCGCAATCGTTTTGTTATTATTCTATAAATAAAGAAATATATATATATTGCATAATATACACATCGTATTTTATATAAATATTAATAAAAATATATATAAATAGAAACTATTTTTTCTTGAATTATTGTCCAAGATTTCAAATCCTCATCCTGATTTAAACTACGCGATTAATAATTTCAAGGTAAGTATATTTTTGTACCGGAAGTTCTCGCGGGGGATTTACGTATTTTATTAATTTTAAATTCTCGAGTTTAATGGCATTCATATGCTTCGCAACACTCGATAATTTTAATGTCGTCTATGTGCTTTGCACACTCGATAAGTCTGTTCTACCGTAACGATAATGTGCCGCGTGTCTTACCATATTATCACAATCTTACGTGACTCTATGATAAAAGCGGGGCCGCTCTTTACCATTGTAAAGAAATGACATTTCATTTCCCAGCGTTCCAGGGGGTCACGTACATATGTGCTCACAAGCAACAGCCGCCTCTGAACCCACGGCTTTTCTTCCTAGCCTCGTGCGTAGTCTGTAAATCCGACATATGTTTGGTTGCCTGTCGTCAACATTTTCCTTTCCATGATTACTGTATTTTAGAGGCGATAGCTACAATTAAAGGGAGAGTGGGAAGATTCCTAAAAATCTTGTTGCAAACCATTAGAAACATAAACGTAGATATGTGATCTGTATAAACATACAGGATTCTGCCCATTCGTGCATGTTTAGTTGCCTGCTCTTGACATTTTACTTCCTTTGGTTACTATTCTCCTAATCCGTAGATGATTCATCGAAAATTTTAGAATCGTCAAAATATCTAGACATTCCATTCTCCCCTTGCTTTACATCGCATTCATTCAGTTTCTTGTGTATAGCGGTTGATTTTATTAGTAAAATGCTTCACTTGCGTATGTTTTCAGTAGTACCAAAGGTGTGATCCATTAATTAATAAGATATGCTTATGTTTATATGCGCGCGTGTAAATTATACTTAGTTCACCATAAGAATGCAGTAAATGGCGCTCTGGACCGAGGCACAATCAAAATAGGTCAAACTACTCGGATAAGTTAGACAAAGTGGCAACCGTCAAGTGTCCTGTCAGACATGCTGCTCCATGTGTAATTTGGACGTCGTTATTAACCGAAGAGATTCAAGAATTTTATAACTTTATCTATCCCCCACACCGCATTCTTAACGTAAACGAACTATTGATTAGGTCAGTTATTTTTTATTGATTTCGGGACACGTGTTTCGCCGGAAATGAGACCAGGATCTTCGTACCAAACGATTGCTTTGCGTGTAGAAGAATTAGATGTTCTTGGAATGTACATAGTTTTCGAAGGAGGTCGTACAAGCAACTAAGGGCTTATTATAAGCCCTCAGCAGGTAACATTAAACTGTACCAGCTTTAATCCGGAACATAAGTTGGAACAAAAATAAAATCCTTTGAGCACCATGGTCGAGGAAGAGTCGCGTTGATGTAAATCAAGTAAAGGACGGTAGTCACCCAGAAAGTAACCAGACTGTAGCGTATATTCGAGCTTTTGTATTAAAATGATTAGGATGAATTCGAATGACCAACTTTACATATTTCTAAAGGCGTATTTCGATAACTAGATTATCATCATCAGTCAAGATATCATTTCGTAAAGGTAATATTTCAAAGTTTCTAGTTAAATACGATGGTGCACTACAGCCAAATGGAAAATACTTGCATTAATACGAGGGGATTCGTAAAGTAAGTTCCGTTTCCGCCTAGCGAGCAGAGGAGTGAGAATATCAGTACGATCGCAGCGTTGCGTTGTAGTCTGGTTCAATGTGAGTCTAGCAGTGCTAGTAAGAGAATTATTCGGACATTCGGACGTGCTATTTTGCTCGTTTAAAATGGCTGCTGCAATTGAAAATCCCGATTTATTCGATTTTTGTATACAAAGAACATGAAGGCTGCTGAGATCCATTGTGAACTTTGTTCTGTTTACAATGAAAATGTCACGAGTGACAGGGTAGTTAGAAGATGGTGGCGTATGTTTCAAGGACGAACTAATTTCCGTGATGACGGGCGGAGTGGAAGAAACTTTTGTGTAATATCTAAGACAAAATCGGCGATTCACAATCGCCTTTTTTCCTCAAATTTCACATATAATTCTGTAGGAGGTTGTTACTGGGCAGTGTTACAGTATGGCTTAATTAACAGACGACAGAGTTCTATAAAGACTGATCCATCGCTATGGCAAATATCTCAATCTTAATGGAAGTAGAAGCTTTAAATTGTATATCATAAACATCTCTCCATGTATTGGTGTTTTCTTTTTAATAACCAAACCGAACTTACTATTAATAACATTGCTGGGATGATGATATTTAGTAATTTATATTGCTAATTACTGCTTTGTTGGATTTGAAATTTGAAAATTTGGTTCCACTCGGATGTGCGTAAATAACTTATCTTTGAGAATCTATGAAAAACATATCCATAACATAAAAGTATGTAAATAATTTCGCAAATAGATACGAGCGCGTAAGCGTTTCCGATGTGCTCGTATTTCATAAAACTGTAGAATAGACAATGGATGTTCTTAAATAAGTTTTATTGAAATCAAATAAATAAAGACATTGTAGAATATTTACAGGTTTATTTATAAACTAGAAAATAAACATTTTTTATCGTAAAGTATCATATACATACAGTCACATATGATGATATTTTACGTGAGGCAGTAAGGTTGCCAGCCTGGAATTGGCAATATTCACAGCCATTAGAGCATTGCTTGTGAAGATCACAGGTTACAATCGACACAAGGGTCCTTCGTCGCTAAAACAGTAGATGGCGAACTGAAACGCATAAATGCTTGTCTAAATTTTATGTACATACATATTTATGTATGAAGCAAAACCATTACAAAAATGTTTCTTATTACAATAGTATACACGTTTATTTATATTTATATATATATATAATATATATTTTATATTTTGTACATATCCCTACTCCCTTTTAACGACAAAGGACAGAAAACCGCAACAAACAATTGAAAAAGATACTATTTTCAATTTTCGTTACTCCTTATACACAAGAGTACAGTTTATGCCATATTAAAGACAACGGATTTTTTCTTTATTTTTTTTGGAACTTTTTCTCATTTTTGCGAAACTAAAATCGTACTTTCTCCACCGCCACCTCTTTAAAAATCGGCATAAACGAATTTTAATACTGGAAATATGAAACACAAAAGGTGCGTAACACCGAATTCCGTTGGACAAACGACATTTTGTTTCTCCTTTTACAAGGGATGCATCATCTGTCTTTTCCTAATTTCCAATAAACAAAATGAGTCCCAAAGGAATTTCTTTCTCACAATAATATATAACGATAATTGTAGTAATAGTTAATAGTCAGAGGTGGGCGAGCTGTGCGAGAAGATTGAGATTTTTTTCTGTACAATCGACTCGACTCGGCTCTCGCGCAACTCGCCGAGCTGTAGTAATCAATAGTAGTTATAGTATATATATATTAAAAAAATCACACTAATTAACTAGATAATTTCCAAGCGCGGGAAATTCGAATAACTTCTCCCGCAGCAATAAATAAAATAGGATCGTACAAAAATAAATAAAATACTTACAAACATTATTTTTACATATTATCTATTTACGATAGTCACAAACAAAAAGGCGAAGAGAACTAAAAAAACTGTTAATATAGACCGACACGAGTTAATGTGTGCCTTAAACATTAACAATTGATCGACAGCGTTACACCTTATTCTATTTTCATTTTTATTTTTCTTAATTAGGTACACATGTAACCATCTGGAAATCGAGCAATGTCAATTTTCAATTTAAACAAAATCACCTCGTCCGTAGAACGGGCGGAATCGCTCGATTATTTTTTTCATAAAAAAAAACGATAAAATTGATGAAAGCAAAATTTTTCTTTTTCTTTTGTTTGCAATTTGACCCCGTCGCATTGGCGATGTGGCGAATTCTTACCGACCGCTCTATGAACAAAGTTACCAAAACTACATCGGACAGTCCGATGAGCCAGGTAGATTTGTAAAATCTAAAATAAAAACAAAATGCTCTAAATTGCAAATATTTAACAAGCTATCTATCCAATAATTAATCATTTGTCTCAAGTTTTCCTAATAAATAATAAAAAATAATAAAATATTTCAATTTTACGGACCAAAGTTCGCGAGCTTTTTTCCTTTAGCATTTTAACATCTCTTTACTGTAATATGAATTTGGTAATGATCGTAGTAGTGTACTATTACTGGCATCATCAACATCATCACTTGAGTAAAATGTCTTAGCACGCAATTGCCTAGCGAAAAGTCAATCTTTAATCTTTTATCCTTATAATTTTATTTTATTTTTCAGCGGAATCGTGGCATCTGACGGACCGGCAGAAAATAATAATGGGCATGGGTGAGAAGTGAAAGAATCAGAGAGATATTGCAAACGTAGGCAATAGAAACTGTAATGGGAATGCCGGAATCATCAAGAGTGGTGGAGGAGATATTGGAGACCAAAGAAAAAGAGGAAAAGACGCCTTAAGGAGAATTTTGGAACGAGTGGAAGAGATAGAGCGAAAAAGACGTCGGAGTGGCTGATGACGGGGTCGTTTTCAATGGAAATATGAAGTGAAAATGGCAAAGTACAAAAAAAGCGATGAAAGGGTTTCGTTGGGGATCGAAAAGGTAACGAATCTTTAGTCTTTGAGTAAGAATATTATTTCGGAATAAAAAAATGGGGACATTACTGTTAATCCTTCCCCACCTTTATTCTCCAGGGAGTTAGCCGGGTATAAACTAATTTTGAAGACCAATGGTATATGGCACGCAAAAATTTTAAACGCCCCTCCAGAAATAGGCAGGGAGAAACCAAACTGATAAAATAAATTACCCCAAAACTTTACATCTAATTTGCTATACATCGGACCCCTACAGAATCATGTGCAGACAATTTCTAAGAAGAAGGACGATGTTTCCACGAAAAGAGGGAACCGTTGTCATATCATAATTCTCGGAATTTATTGTCAGCTTTCATCGAAACTGCTTGCAATTTACGTAAGCACAATTCGACAGGGGTACCGGCAATATATGACCAAGCCTGTATATTATATACAGTCTCGGCCATGTGTTGCTGGTACATGGTCATATTATATGCCCAAAACAGGCAATACACGTTAAAAAAATTTACATGTAAAATTACAGGCAAAAAATTCACAATTGCCTTCAAAAATAGAACCTCCCCCAAATTTGAAATATTGCGTGTATAAATGCCGATAACACACAGTTAAATTCAAACTTTCTCTATAAATTCATGATTGATGTGTATTGCAAGCTTATACCTCACCGATTATCGCTATCTCCGTCGTTCTTACCTCTCGTAACGGAACGAGACGGAGCGTTTATTAAATATAAAAATTCTTTCTCTCTCGCTTAAAAAAAAACAAACGACTATGCTCCGTAAAAATATTTTTCTATACTTATTATTATATTCAAACAACTAAGATATACTTGTACAGGATATTATGGAGTGGTTTCCAAACCACTTATAAAGCATTTAAATGCATTAATTAGTAAACCTGCGGGGCAGTTAAGATACCTAACTATCTTAGGTACCTTTTTACTCTTTCATTGCACCCCAATTCTCCCTTAAGTATTTTAAGCAAGGAGGTCGAGGTGGGCCAAATCATAACGATTGGGTTCGTCCGATGTATCCGACACTGCCACCAAACTTAACTAATTACACTAATTATTGAACAATAATTAACTTTGAGCAGCATTGCGAGAGTTCGTGCTTTATAAAAGAAAAATTAATGGCCCCTAAAAAGAAACGCAATCGAATTTTATTGCGTGAAAATTGACAATTGCCTTACAGCCAGTACAACAACACCATCGAATCGCGTGCAACGAAACTTAGAATAGTGATATGCTTACGTCATTTTAGCGAGAAACTTAATTTCATTTAACTCCTAGTCTCCTTATCATTTACCACCGAAATTATTTTTGTTTATTTGGTATATAGCCTTAGGCTAAAATAACATAAACGGTGGTGTTTGAGAATAAGAGTCCGAGGGTGTAAGTTAGGCGAGGGTTGTTACGAGAAAAAAAAATGGGATTAATGGGGGAGGGTGAGAAAGGGTTAACAACATCAACGATTTTTACAGTATTCACTTTGTTCGCGTGTTCGTATTTTCGTTACGAAACGACAAAAAAAAAAAAAAAGAAAAGAAAAACGAAACGAAACAAAAAAAAGAAAAGAAAAACGAAACGAAACAAAAAACAAGCAGATTCTACTGCGACGCGCTGCTTGCTTCGAGTAAAATTTTCTCTAAATACGCTTATTAATTCACTAGAACGTAAGGAGGGATGTGAATTTTTATATAAAATAAAGACGTAGAAAAACGAAAACAATCACACAACATATTGTTACCTATAAAACAGTCTTCCAAATTAAAACAGTCGATAATAGTACCAACATCGTAAAATGTATCTTACTTCGTCTAACATGAGAGGACCTCTCACCCGTTAAAGTTGGTGAAGAAGAAATAGTATGGATTATTTTGTTATTATTATTATTTGACGTATTTGAAATAGGCACGACTGGTACTACTACTATCCGTACAAAGTTACGGATAGAACGAAGTCCGAACTTATTAGATCTTCTGCACAGTTTTCGTTCTGCTTATAATTCGAATAATTTCTACGCGCAGTTGTACGTATTTTAAATAAGTCAATGAAAATTTATATATTAATCTAGTTTTCGATGCGAGTTATTCTTACTGAAATTTCACACGGGATTTCAAGTACACTTTCGGCTTGTCTAATCGAGGCGAACTGTGAGCATGCGCATACGCGCAAAAACCGAAGGAAGACGAAGTTGAAACTTCCAACTTTAACGAATGATACTTTGTATTATTGTTATTATATATACATATATCTATTTTAATTCCAGGAAAATATGTATATACTCATTATGTCATTATTACTTTATTATTACAACAACTCACTTCATATTGATGAAAGTGACCTTTTCATGAATGGAATTATTTGTTTGGGGTGCTTCGGATGCCTCATTAACATCGGCGTGTATAATGAATCCGTTGACGTCATTCAATCGAATATGCTTATTATCGTTGACTACCTTATCGGTGGTAGCTTGGCGTTTAACAGTACTTACTTTAAGATTATTACCTCGCATGGAATTCTTCAATATATTCGGCTTATGATGATGAGTATTTATTAATGAACAAGCGTTGTTTATAGAACGTCTGGTGTTCGCTGCGATCTGTATCTCACTCCTTTGACGATCTATACGTTGATTCTGCAAGACGAACGTACCACCTACTTTCCTCGTTGAGCATGTCGACATTATCAGCGGTTTCGGATGTGTTGTATACATTGTTGCGTTGTTACTTTGTACAGGTATCGTCACGACGATGGGCTGAGTTGCTAACGGAGGACTCAAAACTGGCTGAGTTGAAGCTACGCGTAAGATAGGTCCGCCCAATTGTACGAACTGAAACGCATAAATTCGGGTTCAGACGAACTTATCCCAATCGAATCTTTCATCCCCATCTCCCATTCGTGCTAATAAAATAAACGCCTACCACACCCAACTTGGAAAAAATTCAAAGGAATATTTCGAAGTATTAAATTGGCAATTGGTATAAAATAAATTTCCTGCCCCCCTCCCTCAGGAATTCGAGGATTCCAAAATAGGTGTCAAAATCATCGCCAAATTCTTGAATTACAATTAGAACGAAATCGTGCACGAAATCTACTAAAACGGATACTATGTACGGTAGGGGTGTGAGGGAAGGAACGAAATTATCCCCCTCCCCCTCCCCCTCACACCAATCTCTATTCTCCGTTTTTTGTTGCAGGATACATTACGTCTCAATTGCTCCCGGCGGAGCAACGAGGAACCCAAAAATTCTGATTTCGATGAAACTGTACAGAATGAAAGAGTACCTTGCTGTCACGTATACCGGTGTACGAATGCATATATAAGGTCCCCGTTCCGAATGATATATCGGTAGTACTTTTTGCACAGTGTAAATTTATGGTTTAGCACAATGGCAGCGATTAATATAGCTAATGTTACTAGCATCGTTTCAAGTACCTAACATCGTCTTAAGAACAAAACAAAAACCGTCCAAAGTCTAGGAAGGGTGTGTACCCCGAAATCGGGAAATGCGGTCACTAAAAAGAATTGCGTTGTTATAGCAAGACACTGTTTTAGTCTGTGCAGTTTTATCGAAATCAAAATTTCTCCGTTGCCGGTGTTCCCTTGTCAGCGATTGTATGTTCTCCCTGCAATTCTAATAACCCGCAACGATTCCGGTACGAGGTGTAGTTGTTTGGTGGACGAAATAATTATGTTTCGATTCATTAAAACGTAGCGACTACAGTCTCTACGGAAGTTAGTTGAAGCACTGCTATTGACTACGGAAAAAATTTAACTTAACTATGCGAAGCTGCAACGTGAAGCGTAGAGTGAAATTATTTCAAGAACCGGTAGGTTGAAGAGATGATCACGTGACCTTACCATCTGCACGTTTATCGCGCGTCTTTTCTTCAAATAATTTCACTTTATCAAATAACTAGTTTCCCATCTAAAAATATCGCCGCTCATTGCGTTGTTCATTGCAATTTTAGGCGATATTTTTGTACGGAAGTAGTCGTGCGCCAGTGCGATAAGAATTAGGAATATAAAAATTAATGATTACCTGTATAGGACTAACTACGGCTACTGGACTCATAGGCATATACATAACAGACGTTGGAGTATCTAAATTTCCCTGAGAACTGCTAGTATCAAGAACCGGTGAATCCACATTAATATGTAGAGGTTGCGACATCATTTGAATATCGGATTTCGCCGACGAAGTGGACGTTGCTGTCGTGAAAATCTGCGAAACAGGAGCGATCGTCTGGAACAAAGGTAGATGATGCGCATCCGAAGTTTTCGTTAACGGAAAGAACGAAACGTGCGACACCTACCACGAATGTCGTGGTGACACTCCTGAACGCTGAATTCGATGAGGTAGTTGTGGTGGTAGTGTCGAGTATAGGCAACGATGGCGCTGGGTTCATCCTAACCATCTCCTTCTCTTTGGCAGCCTTATGATCCGCGATTAGTTGATGGAAATCTTTGCTACGACCTGGGACTGCTTTTCTCAAATGGACCTAAAATTTCGATTGCGATCGATAGTGAGAGATTGAAATGCGCGCTTTATCGCATTAATGATGATTGATGGTGAAGTCTTTACCATATGATTCGAACACGTTATGGATCTTAGGCAAGGACCCTTATGTCCTTCGACAACACCGCAATGCTTATCGGGATCGTATTCCTTTATTTTCTTGTAACTTTTCTTCGATTTCTTGTGCCTGCTCGAGTTGTTGCTGTTGCTCGAGCTGCTGCTGCTGCTGCTAGTGTGGTTGGTCGCAGACTGCGTAGGGGACGAAGGTGGTGTTGCGACAGGCTTCGTAGCTTGTACCGGCTGCAATATTGGCGGCGGTAACTCGAGTGTTGCCGCAATTGCTGAGATTGGCGAAGTCGGGGGCGTGATTTGCTTCTAATAACAATCGAAAATAACTACTTAACTTATTTAGTAATCGTTTTTCGGATAACTTCGTAGCGGAAATAAAAATAATGAACGTCATTTCTAACCACCATACTGTAGATGAAATCGATAAGGCACACGAAATTTATATGCACACTTTCTTACATTATTACTGCTCCAATTCGATTAGGACGCCCCGGTATTTATAAGCAGAGTTGCTCAGTTTGCGCCAATAGTACTACAACTATCTGAGACGACTGTACTACACGTCCCCAGTATGAAGCTATCTATATTCGTATAGCGCAATTTTATTTCAGATAGTTGCAATACTATTGGCGCAAATCGAGCAACTCTAGTCACAGCGGTGTAAATGCGGCTTCGTACGACCGGCCACGCCCATCTAATCCGATAAAAAAGGAGGAAAATATGTGACGAGGCATTTATATTCAAATCCGCAATCTTTCGCGTTGTCTCCGCCACTTTTTATTTGACTTTCTAAAGGTGGCAGAGACAACCCAAAAGATAAGTATCTAACTCACGAAATTTAAATATGCCAGTAGTTTTGTCGTTTTGATCTTACATTAAAATTGAATGAAAAACTGAGCAGTGCTTCCTAAAATGTGGACAGGGGATTGTACGGGAAATATCCGATCACTAAACCCCCGGAAAGGTTAGGGAGGTTGACAAGAAAACCATCTCTATCAAACTTATGGGGGAGAGGGGGATAGGTTGACATGCAGGTGCGTTAATGCGATTCGTCGAACGCTTGCAACGTACGTTGGTGACGTAATTCCTTAATAAATAAATTGAAAATCGATGAAGTTCTCGATCTCACGTGATGCCACGCTACAGTATGGCGGTTGGGGAGAAAGCAAAAACAGGTATATAAAATGAAAAAGGTAAAGAAATAAATAAACTTGATTTCGTTGAGGGATGCATTACGTCATTGGTATATAGGCAAAATATCGATGTTCTGCGCATGTATCAATGACGTAAGCAATCAGGAGTGGGAACCGCACCCGTTGTTTAACGACTTACATCCATCGATTTGTTTAAAATAATAATTTTCATACAACATTGACATGCAAAGTATCTTATGACATTGAAAACTTATCGTATAAAATAAAAGCATCGAAGCTACAATCACATCAATGTAAGAAAAAATAATAATAAAATAAATAAATCGGATATCCACATCAAGAATTATCGTATATCGTTAGCATGCTTATGACACTTCTTGCAATCGAAAATTTCGATCGAAACGATCGATGATTTCTTTAATGAATTGAAACATGACAAAGAAATAGCAAGGCTACTGTATTTGTTCCACAATTAAGTCTTATAAATAGTAAGAAATACAAATGTCGAAATAAAACAAAATGTACATCGCAATGTCGTTTCTAGATATCAAAAATAATAATAAAAACCTGTAAAAAAATAAGCGAAATGTACGACGGGATACATACCGCTTTAGGAGAAGGAGGAGGAACGCCCTCAGATCCACAAAAATAATCAACAAATAATTAAAGGAAGCATCATATAATTTAGTAGAACCAGTCCAATCGAGTAAACATATAACACATACGACAAACATGTACAAGCAAACATCTAAAAATGCAATTCGCAAACGTTCACACCTGTGGTGGGGTGTCGACTATTTACAAATAACTTAATTAGTTCACATATTTTCCGCACGCCTTGATTGTCTCTGGCGACCGCTTCGACCGGGCGAGTTGCGCTATGAAACCAGAGCCTAGTCTACATTATCAGAGTCTACCTTTATTGTTTGTAAATATCTATGGACGATTAAACTAAACACAAGAAACAGTCATACTTCATGATATGAGATATATATAAGTTGCAATAAACAGCGATTGAATGATTTACATCAATATGAAGGAGAATGGATTCGAAAACGTACTGAAAACCTACTTTTGCTTACGTCAAAATTGATATCTAGAACCTCGGTTATCATTGAAAACTCATACTGATGTACATTTTATTCGATTTAACTAAATTTGTATTTCTTACCGCATTTACAAGGTTCCCATTGCCACCAATGTACTTAAAAACATACTTTTTAGGTGCACCCTGGAATAGAAAGAGAAGCTATTTGAAATTGTGCGAAAATGATCCTCTCGGGGATTTACTCTATACAGTATGTTTGCAGGAAACTATACTTTCGTCCGGATGCGATCGATCGATAGATAGTAGGCGTGGTTATCTCTTTTTTTTCAATTGTGTCAGCAAGCCATGAAAAATAAATCAAATCGATAGGGTGTCGGGAATTCTAGACGAAATAAGTGTTAGAAAAATATTTATTATCTAGTGTAAGTTTGTGCAGCGTGAAAAGCTGTGGTATTAGTAGAATTTGCGTTTTAGAAACCGAACCGATTTCCTTAAAGCATACTGTATATAACACTGATGATGAATTAGTGAGATGATGGTGATTTTTTTAATCTAGGAACCGGTACGACGTGCCAATTACCCTAAAACATGCTGTATATGATTTTTATCACTTTCTATCAAAAAGAGAATTTTTAAATAAAACAAAACAGACCTCAAACTTGTTTTGTTTGTTTTGTATCCTGTGATGGGACAGAAGCGGCTTTTAAATTCTAGCATTTATTCGGGGTTTCTAAACTTATTACTATTGTTTTACATCATAATTTTGTGATGTCATAAAGTAATTCTACATAAGACTAGGATTAGCGGCAAAATGATAAAAAGAGGTCGCATGTTTAATCTGGCAGTAATTAAAAAAATTGAGACATGAATGTAATTACACGAGGCGAAGGGGAAAATATTGGTTTCAACAGATCGGTAATAAATAAACTCTGCTATATATTTTGAGTCGACTCCACCTTGTGTATTTAAAAAAAAACCCTAAATAGGACCTAGGTCCATATGATATGCAAAGAGAAGGTTCAGAAATGATGATGATGTAAAGAATGAATTTTTAGTACGAACAGCACAACTGCATAGAAACTTACCGGAAATAAAGGCGGTGGAGGCACAGGTGGCGGAAGTATAGTTTTCTTTTATTTTTTGAATGGGCGTATTTGTTTTTCTTTAATAAACTAGTCCCTGGAAGGATGACGGGTAAACTGTGAACTTGGTCGGGTCCATGCTTTTCCTTGTTGTGTGACACGAAGGCGGCCGGCATCATCACCTTACTGCACTTATCGCATTGACAAATTACCCTGACGTCCATTTTGGGACACGAACCGAACAGCAATATGTCCTTCCGAGGTAATAAACTGACACTCGATCGCATGTCGTCATCACCTACTTGTATAACTAAAATTGAAAAGGGCTCGATGAAACGGGTTCTAAGATAGAACCCCAGGGAGGGTATACGTACCCGGTTCTCCGTAGGTTTCGACTGCTTGCAGCCAATCCGACCATGGCTCGCCACGGCATGCGGTCAGTGATGGGATTATCTCCTCGGACATGGTCGTTCTGCAAATAAAATGGGTATCAGCAAAGGTGATAGGTCCCAAGGTGAAAATGGGTGTGATAACATGTTGTAATTACCGAAATTAAACGCTGGATTAATATATAAAAAGAATGAGCTGTATGGTGGAGTGTAAAAAGGAATTCAGTAAACAAGGGTACTGGGTTTTATAAACAAAACATGTTACTTAAGACTGCGAATTTCGTCGGGAAAAAGTAGAAAGGTTCCTTACATGAACACCGCGATATCCAGATTGAAGTCCTGATGATTTGCCGTTGGATAAATTTTGAAAGAATTATTTAAAGTAAGGTTGTCACACTCGGCAAGAGCCAAATACACATGGACCGGTAATCGGTTATCACAAAATGACAGCTGTTCCGTTATTATGCATTACCTATATTTCGTCTTAAATAAAATTCTTTACCGAGCATCCGTGCGATCTTTATTTAATAGACAATTCATATAGAAACAACAATAACCCGTTTAAGTTAGATCGTTGTATTATTTCCTCGCGATCAGTACGAGGTTCTTCACTACAGGACCGTACTCGAGTATGCGCTCGGCTAAAATGCAGGACGTCGAGGGAAAATCTATTAGTTGTCAATAAAACACTAAATCAGCTGCATCATCTCGTCTCGTTCTTGCCCAAGGAACGAATTTCTGATGGGAATAAACGATTTTCCTCAGTCGGTGACGTCGAGGTCTTTCAAGTATCCCAATTTTCTTTATTTATTTTTTGAAACACACGACCAACCCAACCACTCGGGCGAAATCACCGAGCACATAACCTTAAAGGCCCAACAATAGAAAGTTTCTGAAATACTGGTGCAGTAATCGATAATTTATTCGGTTATATAAATATCAATTTTGTATCCCGCACTATCCCCTTTGGTTTCCTCAAAAACGCAGCATCCTCATCAAAAATTATCTTTGATCCCGTAAACAAATCCCCTTTCAGGTGCTTAAAATAATCATAATAATGAAATAAACTTGTAATTACTTTCATGTGATCCTGTTTCGGGAATTATGTTATATGCGTTAATACCGCAGCACCTTGGGTGCTAATTTTAAATTGCATTTATCAGTACGTCCCGTTCAAAATTCATCTGCAACTCATCCCCCAAACCACCCACTAACAGCGCATAGAATTCCCTTAAAATCTAGAAACTTACCTGAATTTTTTTTTTTCTTATCTGAAGACGGAATAAACTTAGGAGGAGAAAAGGTAAAGCATTCTGTACATCAGCAGCTCGTAACAACTGGTAACAACTAACAAAATCGCATTAGAGGCAATTCTTATTCCTATCCATCTTAATCGTGTTTCGCTCTATACCTCATTATCTTCCCAACGCATGTTTATATAAACACGCCTCTTATATTCTAAATCGCGATTGTAGGTATTACACACTACATACGCGAGATTATTTAGGCAATGATAGGTATTGCCATATAGTACATATTTACTTCTTACATTACTTCAATTCAAATCTAATTTATTCAAGCAGAGACTTCCTTTTAGAGAGAGGCCCATCTTAAAAGATTTATTGATCTCGTTAAGATCGGAGAGCGTGTAGATTTCGCAATGGAAAAAAAGTACATTTCCGTCTAAGAAATGAAAATTGCATATAATTTAGTGCTCTTTGAAAAGACGCTTCGCCTTTCCCGGCGATAAACATTGCATTTCCAAATTAAATCAATATTTTCACTTCGAAGGTAGGCAACCAAAGTTGCACCAAGCTTAATATACAGCCACGTACATATCTTTTCGACGTCTGCGGGAATTAGAAGAAATATACAGTTTGGTTAGAGGCGGTTGGTAGATGAGACCATGTGAACTCCATTCTAAAGAGTTTCCTAATCTCTTATATACGAGATGGTAAATAAAGTAATGAGACCGGTGTTTGATCGGGGAGCGCCGAATACATAGGCAACCAAAGTTGCACCGTGCTAAATCTACAGTCACGTACAAATCTTTTCGATATCTGTGGTAATTAGATGCAATGTACAGCTTGGTCAAAGATGGCTGATACGTACGAACACGTGAACATCCTTATCTAAATTTTAAACTAAAGGATTCTTATCCTAACAAGACATACATGAAACATAGAAATCACTACTTTGATATCTTTTACGTTGACTATATCAATTAGGTTTCTTCTTTCTCTTGTGGTGCGCTTTTTACCCCCTCCCCTTCCTTCGAGCTTGCTTACGCCATTAGATCGGTCTTCTACCTTAACACCTTGCCGATATCATTTTTTCCCTGATCATGTCAATGGGTTAGTTCAAGCGTGGCTGATAGAAATAAAAATGCCTAACTAGATAGGCAACCAAAGTTACACCGCGCTCAATATACAGCCACGTACAAATCTTTCCGACATCTGCAATTGTTAGATGCAATATAGAGCTTGGCCAGAGGCAGCTGGCGCGTGAGAGCACGTAAATCTCCTGGCACGCTGGGCAATAATTGTAATTTGAATTCTAAACTATAGGTATCTTACCCTTTCAAGACAGTTACGTCATATATCACACATGCCTGTTACTGCCCATTTGACATCGAAGAAAGCTAGCACCAAGTCAAGGATCAAAAGCATACTGACTTGCTTCACGAAGAGTTGGTACCTTCATTCCAAGGGGCTAATCGACACTTTTACCTCGAAAGGTTCTTCAAAGACTTCGAAAGAAGGTCCTGCCTGTGAAATTAAAAAGAACTGGGTTGTAACCAAGCAATTTAACTAAATCGTTTTTCCTGTGGCTCCTCGGCCTCCTTATCCGCCTGACTTGATTCCTTGTGACTTCTTTCTCTTCCTGAGATTTTGCAGCACTAAACAACATTCAAACAGCTGTAACACACCAGCTGAGTATTATTCCACTATCCCCAATGCTACGAAGACTGGAAGAATCGTCTCCAGATGTGTAGCTTCCCAAGGCCGTTACTTTGAATCGTAATGTTATTGGAATAAAACGAGTAAAAAGAAATTGGTCTCATCACTTTATTTATATACCTCGTACTCAATGCAGAATTACATGTACACTGGTGTACACCAACTTTGATTTTTTAAGAAGTAAAGGAAGTTTCTTTTTTTAGAAAACTTTATTCATTGTAGAAAATACAACAACATGAACTATGGAACGGAAGTTAAAGTATGAAATGGGCGATCCTCTTACGGTATAAATTAAATTTAGTACTAACAATCGTTAACACAGCTGTCTTTTTAACGACTACCCGCACTTCGAATTCAATGTGCTTTTTTGGTGGGTTTCACCAGCTTCTCATACTTGTTCTTGCTCTTGTACCAGAGTCCAAATGGGATCATCAGCGATGGCAGTGTCATGACAGCAAAGGCTAGCCAATCAAGCACATGGGATGAGAATTTTTTATCGTAATCTTTGAACGCGATTATTGCACCTTCACCAGGCTCGCTACTATAGGAATATTGCTCCTGGAAATTATAAAAATATATAGACTCTTTTATGTTTCGACTCAAGGGAATCGTTTAAACTTTTTCTGTTTAAGAGTACGTAACTTTTGCTATCACTTTTATGTTATAATCATCACAGAGAAAGTTGAAAAGTCAATTGAGGAAAGATGGTTAACATTGAAGTTTTAAAACGCATCTTATGTTTGGTTTTGGTAAAACATCAATTTAAAAGAACTTTAAATCTAACTTACAGTTTTAGCATCATCAGACACCTTATAAGTCACTTCAGCACTTGTAAAATTAAAGTAACCATATGTTAGCGGTCTAACCACTACGACATGGGAAACATTGGTCTGTGGGGGATCCTATCGATCAGAGCACCAAGTTGACCACCCATAAGTTTGAAAGCCTCCGGGTGAAATCCATTATCCACCAATCTCACGCTGATGGCAGCAGAATTCCCTATGTTAAATATCGTATACTTCACTATGATATCCATCGATTCAACGAGGTACTTGTTGAGGATCTGCTTTGAAATTAGGAGCCTTGGTCCTGATTCCTCATCGGTGTTACAATTAACTGACAGTGCGACCAATAATAGAACGAATACTACTTTCTGTAACATCTAGAAGGGAAATGGGGCGACTTTCCTATTTTAACTAGGGGTTTCTGTTATAAACTTACCTTGGTAACGATTTGTAGTGTACTATTGCCTGGTCTGATAGAAAGTCTGTCAAGTTCTCATTAGAGAATGCAGTTTGATCAGCCACGCACCAGCCACGTTTCAAAATTGAGTGACATATTTTACTTACATCAACCTGTAGTTTAGGATGTCACCGCTAATGGAAGTGGCGCTTATTACCTATTGGAATTTTAGCGAGAAATTTACAATAATTCGCGTCTATTTACAATCATTGTTAACTTTCAATTTACTAATGAAAATTACGGTAATATAATTCTTTACTAATTTATACTTTTTATAATTCTTTTCTTCGATATAGTTCGGATACAGCTTCCTATTCCCAAGTGATAGCTCGTCAAACTTCTATCAATTTTAAATTATTTTCCTCAATCTTTTGAAATTAATCTTAATACGCTATCAACTTTCTAGGCAAAGCAGTTCTGACGGCAGAAATGGCTCCAAATTCATCTTCAACATCGAAGAAATTGATGGTGTGATTCCCAGATAGCCTCAAATTTCAGAAAATGATCGAGAAAGGGCACCTCCGATGTCAGAAATGGAAGTATTTCCTGAACTATCGTCTATTGATTTGTACAGATTCTAGCAGAAAGAAGACGTTAGTGAAAGTCGGTACGTGAGTATAGATTGGACAGTAGACAACAGTGGTGTTATCCGAATTCACCTTTGACGTCCAATAAAGGTAAGCTAATGACGATGAAATTGATGTGATTTCCAGAGAGCCTCATATTTCAGAAATGAACGAGAAACAGCACCTACGATGTCAGAAATGGATTCAGGTAGTCGATATTGAAATTCCAACGCGATTTTATGAAGATGGGACGAAGTTGACTCTTGGTCGAAGTATTTCGTGAACTATCATCTATGGATTTTTACGGATTCTATCAGGAAACGGATGTTATTGAAAGTCGGTACGTGAGTGTAGATTTGACAGTAGGCAGTGGTGGTGTGATGGGAGTTCACCTCTGATGTCCAGTAAAGGTAAGCAAACGACGATGACATTGATGTGATTTCCAGAGAGCCTCATATTTCAGGAAATGAATGAGAAAGAGTACCTCAGATGTCAGAAATGGATTCAGGCAGTCGATATTGAAATTCGAACGCAATTTTATGAAGATGGGGCGAAGTTGATTCTTGGTCGAAGTATTTCCTGAACAATCGTCTATTGATTTTAACGGATTCTATCAGAAAAGAGTTGTTATTGAAAGTCGGTACGTAAGTGTAGATTTGACTGCTGTCAACAGTAGTGTGATCCGAATTCACCTTTGACATCGAATGAAGGTAAGCTAGTTAATGATGATGAAATTCATGTGATTTCCAGAGACCCTCATTTCAGAAAGGGTACCTTCGATGTCAGAAATGGATTTAGCAGCTCGATATTGAAATTCTCGAACTTGTATTCAAGTTGACTATAATAGATGTTATTGAAAGTTGCTACCTGACAATAGAAATCGGTGATGTTTTCCAAATTCACCTTAGTCCTCGGATAAAGGTAAGCTAGTCGGCAACGAAAAAATTATCGTGGTTTCCAGAGAACCTCATATTTTGGAAAATAAACGGGAAGTTCACCTCCGAAGTTAGAAATGGATTCAGAAGGTCGATATTGCAATTTCAATGTAATTTCATCACGATGGGACGAAATTGATTCTTGGCTGAAACATTTCGTGAACTATCGTTTATTGATTTTTAGGAACAAATTGACGGTATTGTTCAAATTCACCTTGGATTTCAAATAAATGCAGAAGAGTTTCAAACACACTGAAGATCCAGTTATTCATGTATTGGCATTTACATCCGAGAGCTTTGGAAACTAGGACGATAGAGATGAGTACAGACAATTATCTTAATTATAATAACACGTGAACGGCTCCCGATTGCTGTGAAAAGCCAAAGGAGAGACTGATGATCTGGAAAGCAACGAGATCTATTTGCCCCTCAAATTTTTCTGGCGTGTGCAATCCCTACAGTTAGGTAAATTGGGTTGCCTAACGTAAATGAGACCTTTACAGAACTTCTGCAATGCCAGCTGAGGTATTTATGCCTGTATTGTAGTCATCTGTATTACCGACCTAATACAGAGAACTGCTTTATCGACCGAAGTTTCCGCCAAAATTTGAAATTGATTATTCTCCCGTAAATATTTATCGATTATTATACAAGACACGCCCGTTCCAGAACGTCATAACGTCAAATTTGGTACATTGAGGACGCAAATTCAACACTCTCTGACGAAATCGACCTTTATCAAACTTAATGATTAAGTATAAAGTCCATCGGTTTTTTACAGAATCTGTCGGGAGTGTCCAAGGGTGAAATTGACTAAAGAAGACGGTGTGGTCCAAATTCACCTCAGACTTCGTTCTTCAGGAAGACCAAGCGGTGATGAAGAAATTGACATTCTGATTACACTGGTCGACAATTTTTTGTAACACAAAGCTGAAAAACATATTTTAGTGGAATGAACCTAAAATGAAATGAAAATGGCCAACAAAACCACATGTAGAGCTGTACCATGTGATATTTATTGAAGAAAATGATTTAGCAAGTTTTTGAACCCTGTATATCGACTATATTTATAATTTGTATTAAGTTGACATCCAAGAAAAAGCAAACCTCCGAAATATTGATATGGGAAACACTAATTCTATTTTTTCCTTTTATGTGGGGTCACATCTTCCTTCTTCAAAAACCAACAGTCATCATGTATCATGAGTGGATACCTTCGTCCTTGGTTCCGACTTTCCATTGAGCTTATGTCTTGATGGAATCTTTCACCCTGTTCGTCGCTGACAGCGCCCGCATTCGTAGGAGAAAATGATAAATGGGAAAGGAGAAAGTGAATTCTTAATGACATTCGGTAAGCAAGCAATTTGTAGGAATCTAAAAGTTCATTCTCTAGTTTCGTATTGTTCGTTCTTACTTGTTATATTTTATGGGTTCCTTTGTCCCTTCCGTGCCTCTTACTTCTTCATATGAAAAATACTGTTTTTTTAATATATCTGCTCTCGTCCCTGGTTGAAAAGATGCCCTTTGCCACCGAACAAGACGCTCTTATTTTTTTTTACTTTCGAAATTCAGGAAAAAATTGGGTGAAGAATAATAAGCGGTTAATTTCCTGAATCCATTTCTGCCCTCAGAAGTGCAATTTGTCCCCTAGATTTTCAAATGCAACGCTCTGAGCGTAAATACGCGATCAATAAATTAATTGTGATATAGTCATCAGCATATGCCCCAGCTTAACGTAGATTTATTTTGCAGGTTATCCTTCCAACATGCGCCCAAGAATGGTAGTCTTCTCGAAAATGGAGCTAAACCTTGACTTGATGAAGCTGGCAATTACTCGAGCTTAGGTAAGGATCTTGTCAATTAGTCTGTATATTGTATCTACCCGGAAATCTTTGAGGGGTGGGTAAGCAAGTCATTGCTATTTGCGGCAATATATTTATGCGTTACGTTCCTGATGAAAAATTATGTATTTTGGACAAAGATTGGCATTTTTTGCGGCCATAATATGTCATCCTCGAGGAAAGATGACATGTTTTCGATGAAAACTGGCATTTTTTGCTTCAGTAATTGGTTCCACGATTATTATTACTATATTTATTATTATATTATTTATTTAGTTATTTCTTACGTTCTTTTTCTTTATCTTTCAGAAATACTTGGATCCAGTCTCAGCCCGCTTCTACGTAAACTCATCTTTCTTTGTCAAGCAGCTGCAGAAGCAAGCGTGGGTTGGAAGGACTGCCGTACATTCTTCCAACCGTCGATAGGAACTTCGCAATGAATTAAGAATTCTAAGTGTATAATAATTGTCTTTTTTAATTTTTTAATTACATAATAAACACTTTCTTGTATTACTCTGTTTTATTTTAAACATCCACAAATACATACCTGCTATATAGGATATAAGAAATTTTCAAAATAGGCAACCCAATATACACCGAATACCATTAGCATCGTTTCAAAAATGCCGCAATTTTCATAAAATTTAATTCTAGTATTCTCAGGCAAATACTACCTTTACAGATCTCGGTAATAAATTACAGAAATCTGTAATCCGTAAAAATTTTGCTTCTAATACTCGAGATATACCTCCTATTACTCCTGCTACCCTGATACCAGGAGTAAAATTTTCGTCAAAATCGTTTAAATTTGCCGCAATTTTATGTAAAATCGTGCTCCTAATATTCGACATATACCTCCTATTACTCCTGCTACCCTGATACCAGGAGTAAAATTTTCGTCAAAATCGTTCAAATTTGCCGCAATTTTATGTAAAATCGTGCTCCTAATATTCGACATATACCTCCTATTACTCCTGTTACCCTGATACCAGGAGTAAAATTTTCGTCAAAATCGTTCAAATTTGCCGCAATTTTATGTAAAATCGTGCTCCTAATATTCGACATATACCTCCTATTACTCCTGCTACCCTGATACCAGGAGTAAAATTTTCGTCAAAATCGTTCAAATTTGCCGCAATTTTGTGTAAAATCGTGCTCCTAATATTCGACATATACCTCCTATTACTCCTGCTACCCTGATACCAGGAGTAAAATTTTCGTCAAAATCGTTCAAATTTGCCGCAATTTTATGTAAAATCGTGCTCCTAATATTCGACATATACCTCCTATTACTCCTGCTACCCTGATACCAGGAGTAAAATTTTCGTCAAAATCGTTCAAATTTGCCGCAATTTTATGTAAAATCGTGCTCCTAATATTCGACATATACCTCCTATTACTCCTGTTACCCTGATACCAGGAGTAAAATTTTCGTCAAAATCGTTTAAATTTGCCGCAATTTTATGTAAAATCGTGCTCCTAATATTCGACATATACCTCCTATTACTCCTGCTACCCTGATACCAGGAGTAAAATTTTCGTCAAAATCGTTCAAATCTGCCGCAATTTTGTGTAAAATCGTGCTCCTAATATTCGACATATACCTCCTATTACTCCTGCTACCCTGATACCAGGAGTAAAATTTTCGTCAAAATCGTTCAAATTTGCCGCAATTTTATGTAAAATCGTGCTCCTAATATTCGACATATACCTCCTATTACTCCTGCTACCCTGATACCAGGAGTAAAATTTTCGTCAAAATCGTTCAAATTTGCCGCAATTTTATGTAAAATCGTGCTCCTAATATTCGACATATACCTCCTATTACTCCTGTTACCCTGATACCAGGAGTAAAATTTTCGTCAAAATCGTTTAAATTTGCCGCAATTTTATGTAAAATCGTGCTCCTAATATTCGACATATACCTCCTATTACTCCTGCTACCCTGATACCAGGAGTAAAATTTTCGTCAAAATCGTTCAAATTTGCCGCAATTTTATGTAAAATCGTGCTCCTAATATTCGACATATACCTCCTATTACTCCTGCTACCCTGATACCAGGAGTAAAATTTTCGTCAAAATCGTTCAAATTTGCCGCAATTTTATGTAAAATCGTGCTCCTAATATTCGACATATACCTCCTATTACTCCTGCTACCCTGATACCAGGAGTAAAATTTTCGCCAAAATCGCTAAAAATTTAAACTTTTCGTTAAGATTTTGCAACTTTGAACGATTTTAACGAAAATTTTACTCCTGGTATCAGGGTAGCAGGAGTAACAGGAGGTATATCTCGAATATTAGGAACAACATTTTTGCGAAAAGTGGCATTTTTAAGCGATTTTGACGAAATTTTTACTCCTGGTATTAGGATAGCAGGAGTAATAGGAGGTATATCCCGAGTATTAGGGACAAAATTTACTTCCTATTTGTCGAATATTAGGAGTAATGACCGTGTGTTTTCGACGCTTTTGATGATTTCCGTGGTAAATTTTAAGATTTTAAACGGCAATTTTAGCGATTTTAAGAAAATTTTGGGAGCTCTTCATTGGCGTAACAAGAGGTGTTTATGACAAAAATTTACGGGGGTGCATTTCGTGTATATTTGGTTGCCTACTTTGAATATTTTAAGGCGTAATAAGATGGAATGACGAGTGTTTGATAAGTTTGGAGTATATTTGGTTGCCTAATTTGGACGTTACAAAGACGAGAGTTACAGAGAAATGTAATCACAATCTTTATCGTACCACCTTATTGCGAGTACTGGACGACTTTTCTTTTATTTGCTTCTGTTAACCTTCCTATACTCTCGCATACAGTCTGTGAGACCGACTTATATAGTATAGTATACGTCTTTCATTTTGGCGTGAGTATAGGAAGGTTAATAGGTTGAACTAGGGTGTGTAGGTTCTTAAGTACTATAAAGGAGAAAGAAAGACGCTATGCAATTCATTCATTTTATTGTAATCAACATAATACAAATATTGTTAGATACAGTCAACAGAAATTCTATCACACACAAGATAATTACAAACAGTTCTATATAATATATTTACTACACAAAACAATGAATTACGTAGGCTTCAAGAGCCGAGTCTTCAGTGGAAAAGCTTTCAGGTTCTTGGCGTCATATTCATACATATTTATAAAAGTACAGGTAACTTTACGTTTCGCCTGCAGTAACACGCTGGGAGCTTTCTCCCTGGCGTGAATACTTTGGGGTGCAAAGACGGTGACGGCGAGACGGTGAGTTATCTATACATCACCGCAATATGGCCTGATCGAATCTCGAAAACTTTTCCCTATGTAATACATAAAACACAACTAATTTGAGAAATAGGAGAGACCACCAAAAGATTGTCTTACATAAATGCGATATTGAATAGTAACCATTTAAAGTTCAAGATGACAACTTCTACAATGTTTGATTAGCCCTTAGACAATAGGGGAAACGGGCAGTAATTCTAGGGAAATTTTGGGTATCTTCCTGATTTGGAAACCATCACGAATCAGATTTCCTTCATCATTTCGCGGAGGCAGATCTGGACAATCTCTTGAATTCGTGAGTCTATCCCCGGCCTGTAGCTTTCTTACTCGCCAGTTCTTTGATATCAGCGGTGATCTCCTCATCTTTTGCTAGTCGTTCTTTTGTATCCTCCACCTGTTCTCCTGGTGAGCAAGGTGCAATAGGTTTACTGCGGGTGTTACCTGCAAAATAATTGAACAGCCAATAAGATATATTCTTAGCAGAAATTTTTATGAAACTCTCGTTCACAACGTTTTGTAAACTGATTAAATAAATAAATACCTGTCGTTCTAATATTTTCATTACAATAAGCCTGAACGAATAAATATAATTCAAAAAGAATCTAAACATTAATAAAGCATTCGACTTTAAACACGGAGGACCCCTGTCCAATTTATTCAGCTTTTGTTTTATAACAAATTGCCTCGTTTACTTCCTGAGTTTGCTCGATAATCTAAGCAATGTACCTCTTGACTAACCATTTTCTAATTTGTATATGCTTTATGTGTTTTATTAGTTTTCGCAGAGATTATTCAATCAGAGTACAATAAATTTAGAATAATAAATTTTGAATTTACTGCGATTTTTGCTCAACGCAAAATTGTTCATCTGTGATATGTGCTGAGATTGTAGCGCCATCTGCTCCATTCTTATTTGCAATGAACTATACTAACCACTTTTCTATCGGGCTAGCTGCGGTGTTTACCCCAATTCACTTTCCATGCCGTTGTTATAGTATAGCCAGATATCTCTTATTATGAATCAGAGTGCCTTGTTGCTTGAGAATGGTTTCCACGGAATGTTTCTTTCGAAGTCCACGTCACAGCAAAACGGCCGCTTAAATTTAAAAAACAACAACAGTCAAAATAAATAATAGTGGCTTGACGCCGGTTTTTATGGATACTGCGGGTGAATAGATTTTGTTAAAGGTCCGTAGAAGACGGTGTTATGATTTCAAATTCATACCCGACTTCTGATTCCTTCACAAAGGCGATTGGGAGGTTTGTAAGGATTGTGAAGTTTGTGTATTCGCATTCACTACCGAGGAGATTGCAAATTTTGTCGAAACGGACGAGTTTAAATAAATATCTTAATTACAATAGGGTTCTAATGGATCCCGGTTATTGTGGAGGAGTGAGCAATATAGGTTGAAATTTTTTACATGTAAAATACATGAAATATTACATGTAAAAATTCATAGTATAATTTGCCCCTGAAAATTTTCTAGTATAGGCAGCTCGCATAATTAGGTGTAGGTTGGGTTGCCTAACGTAAACGCAACCTCTAAGATTCCTGTAATACCGGCCGAAACATACAGATTCCTGTCTCCGCTGCCCATCGAATTACAGAAATCTACTCTGTCGACCTCGTTTCCCGCGAAAAATTTAAACTAATTTAAATTATTTATATTGTTATTCGTTCCGTAAATAATTACTTATCGATTATAAACAGCGTACCTCGAAAACTAAGCGAGATAAGGCGTTTCTGACGCCGGAAATGGATGCCGCGGTTCGATGTTGGTATGTTGACGTAATATTGGCTATACCCTCATTTGATGACCATTCTCCACCAGCTCGCGGTGTTGTCGGCGTTGTGTGCTAGGTCCGTTTCCGGTGTTCCGGTGTAACCAGTTTCGGAGCTGACAATCCTTTCAAATTTTCTGAGGTAAAATCGGCAGCGCGATGGATGTATACCTTTAGCTTCGCTATAACGTGAAAATTCGCGTATTAATTACAAAAAAATAAAAATTGGTGTAAACTATGATAGCACACACACACAAAATAGAACATCGACATTCATAACAGAATGCCAACAATTCGATAAAAATGTTTCACTAGGTTTGGATGTCGACTCGAGTTTCAAAATCTATATCAGTCATGAAACATACAAGCGGTAGCAACTCAAACCTAAATTTTAATTAATCCTATTCCTACATGTACAAACTCCAAATTTTTCAACACCAAAAACCCGATCACTTCGATTTATTGAGAAAAGTTCAGAACACCTATGCGAAAGAAAATATTAAGAAAAGTTGTTTTGTTCATAGCGGGGAAGAAGTGTGCCAAAATTCGTCCGAAAATTCTGACTTTTACCTCTCCCGATGTAGGAACCCTCATTTATTTCGACCAGGAAATTATATGTTCAGAATACCGACACGAAAAACAATTAAGAAAAATTTTGTTCTACGGGCTTTGGTGTTGAAAATGTCAGCGTTTTATTATGAATTATGTTCTACTCCGTGCTTTGTGAATTTTTGTGCTTATAATTAACTCTAATTATGTTTTGAGTATAATGAAAGTTGAATGACATCTATTTTTTGTGAGTATTCCGAGATTTAAGGGTCCTATGTACAATAGGTGAAATCAAACTTTGCGTATAAAACTTAACTTGTAGGTAGTATTTCGTTTTACTCATCCTATCTCAACTTAAACGTTCATCCTAAAAAGCAGCAAACAGTCAAGCATAGTAAGTATAAATAACAATGAGTCAACGAGAGCATTCCATTCAATCTAATTCCAATATCCATCACAAATCGACTCCACAAGTACCAACTTCTAAATTTATGACCTAAAAATACATATATATATCAGCACAAACAGGCTCTAAAGGCCCAAGGTTTCAATAATCTTTATTCATATTTTCCCACCTCTTCTTCAATCTTGTACCTTCAGTGTCTAGAGATACTTGTTTGCCGCTTCCATCTATTTCGATGGGGGTGCCCTCTTTTCATCTTAGTCCTTCTATACTCTCCACTACGCCTTTAGGCGTTCTCCGCTCTTCTGATCTGGAAATGTGTCTGAGCCATATAATCTATAACTACTTTTGCTATTTTTGGGCAATGTTTGTGCTTCCATAGGGTAAATTTTTACCTAATGAGCATTGTCTGTATTCTGAAAAATAACACATATTTAAAACAGTGGTTTCTTTCTTAATGAAACAAAGACCTTATCTCTGACCAGAATACGCTTTATTGAATTTTTTTTTTTAACAATGGAATATATTCAAAGTAAACCCAGAACAAGAACGGTGGGACAGTTATAAAGTTATCGAGGAAAATATGAGATGTGGGGTAAAAATTTAACTTACGAATGCATTTAAGGGATAACTTCTGTCTCTTGCGGTCGTGATTTTCAGTTGATCATAGATTTTCATTACCTCTTCGCTTGTTCTTCTTCTCCATAGATTTACCTTTCTTCCCACCAAATGTCCTTCTCAGAGCCTTCCTTTCCCATCTCTTTTCTCTATCTTTGCTTCTACTTCTTTCTTGAAAATCCATGTCTCACATGTGTATAAGGGTGGATAATTGTGGTATCTACCCTTACTTTCAACCTTCTGGATACTGACTTCGACCTCATTAATTTATTTAGATTCCCTGTGGTCATTCCCTTAGTAATCTCTTCGAAATAGCTGTAAAAATTGTAAATAGTTTGTATTTAATCTATTAGTTGTCAAAAAGATAACCCTGAAGTTAGGTGAAGTTTATTCAAATAATTAGTTCTTTAGATTTGGCATGGGTGACGCTAGTATCGAAGACAGATTCCTATTTAGGGGTGACAGCTCCTGTCAAGATTTATATAAATTTCTAATTATTGTCATCAATTTTTTAAAGGAATTTAATTTAAAATCGGCTGGAAAAGTTGGAATAAGGTATCGATAATGTTACCACAAGTTTGATGATTAATTAATTTTGAAACGCACATTAGTACAATGACGTTGGTGGCGATGTTTATATTTTTCATAAATGTGAACAAATCAGTCATAATGTCATAAATAATTAAAGAATGCGACGGTCTGGGACGAGATTTGAACGAATTTACGTGTTGGAAAAGTGAAATCCCAAAATCATGTCTTACAATACAGATAGCGACCTAGAGGTTAAAGTGAAGAAAGGTGTGTAGGATATTCCCCCGCGGTTTAAATACAGTCGTTTCGAATTTTTAATTTTTAGCCACGGAAAGGATATCAGAAAATATGCACATTGTAGCTAACGAACCCTCTTTAGCATTTTATAGACTGCAAGAACACGTGCGCAAAGCAATCAACCCCATGGTCGATCGAAGGGTCGACGTAAATAAATTACACCAGGAACTGCAAGGTAGATGTTACGATATGGAATATGCTGTGAGGTACGTTTTAAAATGGGTTTTTTAGATTTACACTTAAATTTTCGATTATAGTGCTATAAAAGCGATGGATAAAGCTGAAGATAGTTTTAAGAATATACAAGATAACCTGAAAAATTCGATTTTCCTCAAGCAGCAATTGAAGTACGAAGAGTCCCGGCGGAAGAAGCCGGACGGTAATTCGGTATACAAGCGCCTATCTGCTCACATAACGATCGATTTACCTGAATTACCGGAGCTGTCTGACGTTGTAAGGGAAACAGCAAATAGAGTAGAGTCTATGATGAAAGCAACCCATTCCTAGTTTTAATTCGATCGACATTTTTTGATTTTTACATATCTGTGATTGAAATCATGTATATAGCGTAATAAACGATTTCGTTTCGTCTCAGGTTTAATTTTGGTCCGTCTGTACTTACCGTGATCTTTCATTATTTTAGGTAAATAATAACGATAGCATTCGTCTTTATAGATAGGGGAATGGAGAGGATGATAGGTCCTGGATTTGTGCGCTTCGCTTCGTTGGGATTTACAAGATGATATTCGCTTTTGTTGTAATCGAATTGTATGACGATTTTGTGTGGCAAATAAAGTATTTGAGCGATTTTTGGATTTTTTGAATTGAATATTTGGAGTTTAATTTTGTTAGGTTTGACAGGCTGATTTCTAGGGTGACAGCTCGTTTCGTCCCGGTGTATTTGCAGCAGTGCCTGGCTCCTGTCATGTTTTGTAGTGCTCTACTTAAAGTTTAAGAAAGCTAATAACATTTGATTTAAACACTGTGTTATCTTGTGTGGATTAGGCTAGAAGCACATTCGAATATAGGTAATGTTTTAAATTAATTAATCTTATTCAAGACTTAGTGATATCTTAAACTGACTTTTTAAATCGTGTGGACAGTGGTGTAGAATGTTTATACTTGTAATACGATGCTATATCGAATACGTTGACGAAATCGAGTAATAAACTTGAGCGGTTTGTTATTTAATAAGTAAATAAACATCGTTGAAAAATGCAGTAGTAACTGTTATCTTCAACAGCTGGTCTTGTACAGGGCGAATTTGACATTTAGATTCAATCTATCAGGTTCGCTTCAGCCCCCTCACGAAATAGGTACAAAATCTCTCGGGCGAATAGATTCGGAAAAATAGTTATTTAGAAGAGTAGTAGTCGTAGTAATTGACATAAGCTCGATAATCCCAACACCATCTAATAAATAAGTGCCGCACTGACAGGCGCAAGGTGTCCGCGACTATTTAAATGTCTAACGCCAAAAATTAGACGAATAGACGTAGCATTCGGGGAAATTCCGCGTTAAAATCGCAAAGAACCTGGTCGAAACGTTTATATCAAAACAATAACGAGTCTGTGAATCAATGGGAAGAATTTTGGAACGTGTTCTAGATAAGTGGTTCGTGCATATATTGATTTTAGGTCTCCCTCAAATTACAAGTGGGCCTAGTTGAATTGTTTACTCTCCGACTCGAATATCGTTCTTGCAGTCCGATCCCTTCCGCGAACGTCCAAATATGATCGTTTGCGATTTCGGATCGGACGTTTAAAGAAATATCGCAGTCGAAATCGTACATCCCCTTCCGATACGATAGGAAAGAAAGAAAAGATCCAAATCTCCCCCTTCGAAAATAAGGAATGTGTCATCGTCGTATGTGACTCAAAAGAGTAGAAACAGTGCCCCTAAAAGGGATTTAAATAAACCGAATTGGATATGGATAAATCGAACGAAAGCGTTCGCATTATACATTAAGTGTTACAATATTGATCAAATATGTACATAGGTTTCTATTACTATCCGCTATGCCTGCAAAAAGTGATTTTTATAAGTAAGTCTCCTTGCATGAATATCTTTTTAGAGTTTCCTTAGATGTGTTCCTTTATTAATTTTTTACGTTACCGGGACCGAGGAGGAAAAGAAAAATCTTTACTTTTCACCGATTTACATCTAAAAATAAAAAAATTGATTGTTTCCCTTGTTTTGTTGAAACGACCGAAATAATTTCTCCGATAAATTATTCATAGACACCAAGGCGATTCACAAAGAATTCTTTTTGTATCCTCCGATGAACCATAAAATCGCAAATTTTTCATCGGGGTCGTAAAATAGCGATTTTCAACGGGCCCGACTCAAACGAATGTTTAATCGTCGAGATCATCGTGTTTTTTACGATAAATCAGATCGTTGTCCCAACATATGTTACTTTCTCATAATTATAAGAAATAAATTCGAGTCGTTGCTTGCATAAAACGGGGGTAAATTTAATGTTAGAGGTTGAGGACAATCGTTTTGAATTAGTAATAAATTACTTCGATAGCTAGGAATCGAATTGAGTGGTGTAATTAATTTTAATCAGACGGATATGCTCAATTTTTGATTTATTCGGACGTGTTTCCTTCCTTCTTTTTTTTTTGTTTGAGATCCCCACCTTGCATGCTACAGATTTTTTAAATGTAAGCTGTAATTCCTTTAGATTTAGATTCCTTAGATAAAAATCTGGAAACTATTACGGTAAAAGAAGCACGTAAGTGCAGTTTTATCCAACCTCAATATCCCCAATAAATAAACAATTTACGGTTCATTACTCCCGAGGTAGGGGCGCAGAATTTTTCGAACTTCGTTAATTTTTGGTTGAGTTGGGCGCCCAAAATCTTAGAAAGACTTATATTCGATTCTATCCAATCTATCTTCTAATTCCTCCGGAAAATGGGAATGAAGAAAAAGTTTGGGAACCACTCGAGGAGGGGATGACGAAATAAATGTAGACGATTATTGAAAGTCACTTCAAAAGAAAATAGGGAACCACTGAAACAAACAGTAGCAAAATCATTGTTGGAAAATCATTTCAAAACACTTTGGGAACGACTGGAATCAAATAGTAGCAAAATTATCTGAGTGACTAAATTTTTGGGGAACTTCTGGTCTAAGTAAATCGACGATACTCAAGTGTAGGCTTTCACGGCCGTCATCCAATGTAGAAATATCTTCCAGGTATTGCGGTGGTTGTGGTAAAATGTTTTGTGCAAAAGTGCACGGAAATATCCGGAAGATATTCCTACATAAATATGGAAGAATCAGTATAATTTCTGTTGGAAAATCATTTTAAATAACTTTGGGAGTAAACAGTAGTAAAATAGGTGCAACTAATATTGAAAAATCGTCCTAAAAGACTATTATTGTAGCACAAATTGGTAAAATAAGTTTGATTATTGTTAACAAAGAAATCGCTGGAACCAAAAGCAGTAAAATATATGTGGCTATTCACTAAATTTTTTGAGCAATGTTATCCTCGTGTTCCTTGGCCTTTCTATTTATTTATTTCTTCTTATTCTTTCACCTGATCCTTCTGGCCATCTAGGGCATCGGATATTTATTTATTTACTCATTTGATGTGTGATGAAGTAATTCTTAGATGCCCTCATTAGATCCTTATATGTTTTTCTTCGCGATTTAATAATATTAAAATATTTTTTGGGAATGATGTGTGTTTCCTTGTAGATATGTTTCCGTTCTATATGTCTTTTGTTAGTAACAATAATTTGGTATGAATTAATGTGACTCCAAATTAGATGGTTTCCGACCTTTATACCGCATGGTTACATACCTTAAAAATGACGTTTCGAATGTTCAAAGTTTAAACGAAATTTATCTTCGCCCCATTTGCGCGTTGTGGAGGTTTCATTGTTGTATTTCCAACTTCCAGGCGGTGGATACGATGCAAGCCACAGAAACTATAACAAATAGATTTTTGCTATGAATATATAGTTAAGCTTACTCAACTTAAAATATAAATAATGTACATATATAAAACTAAAAAAACTAAATGTGCGGAAAGATGAAATAGAAATTTTGAATTTCGAAATTGTCTTCCTGCGTGTGCAACAGATATAAATAGTCTAGGCAAACAGCGGTAACAGCGTAGAATTACGAAGTCAGCATTGCCAACTCCCCAGTCTAGTCAGTACAAAATCGATGCTGTATGCGAGTAGTTCTGCGTATATGTAGGACGTCGTAACTTATTTCGTAATCACTGCTGTTTGCCCAGACTAGATATTAACATTACCTTCTTGGATGCGTTTAATAGGAACTTATTACTGTACTTTAGTAGAGTTAGAATTCTAAAACTATCGATGTACACCCGGTATATGATTTGTATTACAAAAAGAGATTTCAAAGGCACCACATGACCACCATATGCGAAAATTTTGTTTTAGAAATTGCGATGGGCCTTTTTTGGATCTGTCAATAATACAGAAATGACCAGCCTGACTTTGTCGTTGGATAATGTAGACGTAAGTGAAAATCCTGAGCATATAAGCAAGTTGTTTCCGAAGTGCCGACCACGTAGTGATATTAATTTAAATCCTATAATCTCTTCTAATAATCATGATCACGATCGTACAGACAATTCCACAATCGCTGTCATGAGTAACGACAGGGATAATGATAGGTACGGTTAAAAACAAACTGATTTTTCCCCTCTCGAAATTTAAAATATTTTATATATAACTTAGATGGATGGGTGATAGTACCTGTACTGATAATAGAGATACTACTCAACTTCATTCTGCGGACGAGGACGACTTAGTTGTCGATAATGAACAAATGGGCGGCACGTACAAGCTCCGTGATTCAAGGTACATGCTTCGATCGAGCATGATTACCGGCGCCAGCGTGGTTTTCTTTTAATTTTCTTTACTTTTTCTTTTGATTTATTCATCTGCACTAGCCACTTCGAATATATCAGGTGTAATATTACCAATTATCTTTCCTGATTACTTTTAGAAAGTTTGACTTTCCGATTGCACCTTGTATATACACGTTTCAAAAATGCTTTTTCTTGTTTCTTTGAATATCACTTAACGAAGCGTTATTCTCGTTGATTTTAAATTTTCATTTGCTATTTCTGTATTAATATGGCAGCTTAAATAAAAGGTAGAACGTTAATTTTTGATTCGTTTCAATTTAATCGATTGAGGTTTGCATTTGAATAGATTTGTAGAATTGTAGAAGTAATAGTACGATCTTTTAGTATACGTTTGACTGGAAATTTCGATAAGAATTTTGATTTCGCGACCTTTACGCCCTTAACCGCATTTTTAGTTTCCGAAATTTACAGAAATAACATTTAATGAACGCCTTGTTTAGTGTTAAACAACCAAGCGACGTGTATGGCGAATTCTAAATTAACCACTAAAATTTCTTCGTCTCTCAACGAATGCTTTCTGTGATTCTTAGTCTCTTCGTATTTTGGAGTAAAAGTCTTGTTGGCATGCTTCGACTGCATTTCATCGCTTTGTGCTGTGAGCTGAAATACACCACTGCTGCGTACAAATAAGATACACCTTTTTAACTTCGCGGGCGTTCTTTCACCCTCTCTATCTTACGATCTTTTCCAGAATTATCGAAATAGCCGGCGGTCGCGAAATTTACTCCCAAAGCAGAAGTAAAGCGGCGAGGAAGTCCCGAAATGCATCTGGCGAGGACCCAGATAAAAAGAAGAACCAAAATCTCCCATCCAAGGCGTATGGGAGTTGCGCGGGCGCTGCAATGAGTCGAAGAAGTTGAAGAACTCGCGGGAATTCACCGAAACTGTCTTCTCGTCGGAAGTCTGTTCCGTAACCCATCACCAGGGGGCGATCAGCACGCCCTGCCCGTCGAGAATGAACAGAAAGTGATGAGTCCCGTGTCCAAAATGACTATGCCAGGCGAAGTTGTTGTTTTCGACGATATCGGCGACACTTGGCACGACGATAAGAGGTTAGAGGAGGAGTGCCCAAAGGAAGGCCAGCCTTATAATCACACTGCCTCTAGCATGTATAATTCGGTCGATAACGAACCGGAACGGGTTACCAAAGTGATCGGGAACTTGCCCATCGCCGTTTACGAAGGTTCCCCCAGAAGGTATGGGCCAAGGCAAGTAGATTCTAGTTGTACGCATCCGCAATTACCAAGTGCACAAAGCTTACTCGCTTCACCCAGTGTTTATCCGCCGAGGCCAGGGTTTCCTCAAAGAGTAATCTGTTCGCCGAGTGATATTGAAACGACACAATCAGCTGAAAACACAAGTTTTAATGTAAGTCTCATTAATATCAAGTATTAACCGATAAGGAATTTTATTTGAACCTTCAATCTCCCTTGTCAAAAAACCGGCACCTTTTGAAGGGTTCATTCCAACACAGCACGAAACTATTTTGTAGATCGTCAGGCACATGCGCAGAGCAAATTTCCTTTGCGCATGTACCTGACGATTTACAAACTCGTCACCGACGCGGACTTGACGGTGTTAACCATTTAACCCTATAAGTGCATCTTTACTCTCTTCGACTAACAACAAGTACATAAAAGGGTAAAAAGAAGCGATGCACTTCTAGAGTTAAGATCCCAATTAAAAACTGTCTGCCAAAAACATCTTTTTTGTAATACCGTGTGATTTTTAATGATTGTACTGATCCTGCACTACTTTTCCCCTATTTAAACACAGTCGAGTCTCGTTTATCCTCCTCCTCCAGTCCTCCGAAACGAACGAGTTCCGTTTATCTAAGTCGCCGGTACGTCGTAATTGTTTTGCAAACACATCGGCCCAATGTTTCCTTCTCGGTCAATACAATTCACGTTTTTATCTTCGAATATAATCGTAATCGTCATCTTCAGAGAAGTAGTCCAAATTCTCCGCACCCACCCACGACCGCTACAACCACATCGACTTTCGATTATTTATACGAATTTTCCGAAACGCGTAAAGTGTTGGAGGAATTCTTTAAATGTCCGCCCCCGGAGGAGGAAAATCAGCTCGAAACGGAATTCCAAGATCTCGAATACGAGCTCCGCCGACAGGCGAGCGACTCCGGAAATTCCTACGTCGGACAGAGATTGGCTAAAGGCATTCAGGAACAATCCGATTTTTGTATACGCGTGGATTCCCCTAGGAAACACATGAACAATTCGAATTTGTTAGGACTTCCGGTACGTTCCGCCTGAATTTTCTTCTTATCGAAGATAACTTAACGATCTTTTAGGAACACGATATTACCGAACACGAGAACAATTTCTTAGATTTATCGATCGGTACGGGCTCGAGCGGTGATTTGGGGGACACCGAAGTCGGATTACAAGTGGGGCACAGTAGGAATTTCACGTTGTCTCCCGAAACGACCGATTGCGACTCGAATTGTGGCGATTTAGATAGCGAAGTATCGCTGATGCTAATGGAAAATGAATTAGGACCATCTTCAGGATTATTGGGTATTTCGCGTTTGGTCTCGTTCTTTTTTTTTTTTTTTGACGTTTCGATTTTTGCTAGGGTCAAGTGGTGATATAGCGATCCCAAGCGATTCTTTAAGACTTTACTCGAGCATGCCGGTTTTGGAGGACGGCTTATCCTCCGGCCATGCTAGCGATACCGATAATAATAACCCGACGGTCATGCTGATGAAGAGGCAGATAACGGAAATCGAAAGGGAAATTAACCAAAGCATCACTAAAACAAAGCAGGCTATCTCGCAAGAAAACGGATTGTCGCCCAGCAAGGAAAGATTGACCGCTTCCCCATAGATATTATAAACGGTTGCAGCAGCTACGACGATCAGCATTCCCATACCCAAAGCGAGTCCCTAGGTTTGTTTTGATTGCCCTCCTTCCCCGCGGATGTTTATTTCTTCGATTTTCATTTTTACAGAGAAAACTCCGCCGCCTCCGGCTCCCGCCCCGCATCGCAGTATCAGCGGGGAAAAACCGAGCGATGTCGAAGCGGCAATCAAAGACATCCGTCTCACGTTGCAGAGAACAAAGACGCTGCCGTTAAAATGTCATCCCGAGGAAGAATGCGAAGAAACGGCTGTCAGCCCAGTGTGGGTTCCTAGGTAATTAACTGAAGCTGTAATTTTTTCAAACTAATTTTCCTGTTCAGGCAAAGAGGTCTCTCGACGACCAGCGGCGATTCCGACAGGAAGGCGCAAAGCGGCGAGGAGGGCGGAGACGAAGGTGTGTCGAATTTTCAGCGAATTTTAAATAACCTCGCGGTAACGTAAGGGTTCTTTTTCTTTGTAGAAGAGGCTGATACCGATCTGGAAACCGACCGACTGTTGGGCCAACAAAGGACGGACGATCAGGGCTTTTATGACGATAAGGTATTTACGTTGTCATGGTCGACTTTTGTTTTCATTCTTTCGATAATGTGTTTACCGTTCAATACTAAATGTGTGGATGAACTTTTATATATTTAAATGTGCTCCTATTTCGTATATTTATTTATTTTTTAAAATTATTTCAATTAAATTATAACAAGTAACAAAGAGTTGATGATATTTCATGAATGCGGAAATTAAACAACGCCCGCGTTTACCTGAACCAAACTGTTTGGGATTCGTATCGCAAGAACAAAAGAAAAAATTTGACGTTTGCGTGAACGCGTTTGCTGCAACCAGCGTCCCAAAAGTCATGAAATATATTTTTTGAGGTGGAGGGGAGGAAGGGGGGTCAATCTGCTCCGAGCATCGCTGATTTAGTGCACCCCATGATATAAGAAGGACAGGTATGCTCTTGCGCATCTATTTGTGACGTCACTTGTTCCAAGTACAATCACTTCAATAAGTTCGTGTAATTGAACATAGTTGGACCATTTCAATAAAGCCGTACGAAAAATAACAAAATTGCGAAAATATGTTTTCAAATACTACCTATAAATTGTAATGAGCAAATTATTAATTATTATTATACACGCGCGCTACCTGTCGCGGGATATATGTACTATGCCAAAAATATTCGACACGCGCGTGCCACCTATCGTAGGATCAGTATTACACGTATGGAAATTCATGGCGCTTATTTTTTGGAAAACGTTGATTAAATACAACAGATGCCAAGTGTCGGAGGAAAAAATGTGTAGATACTCATGGGGAGTGCTTTGAAAATTATTAACCCTTTGTACCGATATTTTCAATAACCCTTTTTTTTAATACATATCATGACTTTTGGGACGCATCCTGTAAATTGGCGACAGCTACCTTAACATGTTGGATGACCTTGACGCAGCGTTTCGAAGGTGGTATTTGATAATCGCATTCATGAAATAATAAATTAGATAGAAACATTCTAAAATAAAAGAAACATAAACATCCAAGGATATAATAATAGTAGATTTTGCTTATTTAGTATTTAGAAGCCGAAGCATGTCCCCTAACCTATGTTGTTTGTATCGATAGGGTTGGAGAAAACCTAAAACTCGGACAATAATGCCTCCACACAGCCTTTCAACTCCTAAATTACATACCCTGGAGGAAGGGACTCTGCCATTGGTCCCTTCTGAACCCCGTACCTCTCATCCTCCCTCCCCTACAGTTACATCAGACAAAAGCCAGTCGCCCCAAAGTCAGAAAGGATCAGTTTCGTCAATTAAACTAAAAAAGGTGTGAGAATGGCATGATGTAGTGTATTATATATTTATACTATTACGTAATGGAATGCCTTCTTAGTAGATAGTTTTTTATAGCCTTCATATTGAGTAATTTAATATTTGAACTTAACAAGCTTGCCTTTTTATCGTGAACTGGGATTGTAAATATTTTAAAAACTAAATCGACGATTATAAATGATTTCCCAAGTTAATTCGACTTCGTGGTATGTTGATGGAATCGAAATTACCGCGATAATATCGGGCGAGGGACGTGGAAGAGGTTGAACGCGGTAATTATGATTCTGTGAACGTACTTTCTTATAACCATTTAAATAGAACGTATTAAACTGTTTCTAATGCATTTAGAAAGTTGGGGTATTAACGTTAATCGGGTAGTAATGAGATTTCTTCCGATGGAAGCTGTGCAATAACCTGCGAAACTAGCACCAATCGCCTAGTCTAATTAAGGCGAGGGGGAATTATGATCATAATTAATAATCCTACAGTACAGTTCTCGTAATTATTATCACTTCACGGGGGTTGAGTGGGAGGGGAGGGGAGCATGGTGATGATATCCTGTCTTATTTAAAAGATTTCCGTATTGAGAACGTCCGTATTAGCGTTAATACTGCAGTGTAAAACAATTTGTTAAAAAGAAGAAACACAAATTTCTAATTCACGATAAAAAAGACGGAACAGTAATTTCTAAAAGAGCACCGTATATATACATGCACTGATGATTAATGCCACCTAACTTACATTTTAATAACTTCCGATTCTAACAAGTACGAATTGCAAAACTACTAAAATAAGCCATTAGAACACCGCATAACACCCAAGCCTACTATTACTAGATTATCAAGCCATTACCCCCTCCCCCACAAGTTTCCTCAGTTTCCTTTTTAAATCGCGTTTTTAAACGGGGAAATATTTATTTTCAGGATAAAGAAAATAAAAAGAAAGGACGAAATAAAGAAGGTAAGATATATTTTTCTCATTACGTATATTGTATATATACATACATATATATTTTAAATATTTATATTTGCGTATTCACGTTAAATTTTACTAAATTACATTTAACTTGCTTTCTGGATCCATACCTGGTAAGATCTATTTCTAAGCTTCACCAATTATATCAATTCGAGCTTACAAAAAAGTATGTGCGAGGTTTTATTAAGAGGTACCATTACCTCTCGAGTTTTAATCGCGACGTTTGTTATAGATGTACTTGATCAATCAGTATTAATAGAAGGCGTGCTATTTCGCGCGAGATATCTCGGATCGACTCAGCTCGTGTGCGAAGGCCAACCCACCAAAACTACCAGGATGATGCAAGCCGAGGAGGCGGTTTCGAGAATCAAGGTAAAGCATGAACCACCTCTTTAGTCTTAACAATATAGACTTCACTATCGACTTCTATTGCACCTAACTTATTACACTCCTATTTCGATATTTTTTTCTCGTTATTTCTATCCTTCTACCCTAAAAGGAAATGCTTTTTATTTATTTATTTTTACCAAACGAATTTGACGAAGATATACCGGGTGGGAAAACGCAGACCGACACATAGTTTGGGAACGCATTAGACGTCTTCTGAACGGTGACGTTGTGTGTATAGTGGGAGTAGGGAGTCGTCTGTGGTTAAAAATTCTAATGTTTCCGGTTACGTGTCGACCTGCGTTTTCCCCGCTATGTGTATGTAACGGCATGTTTTCTCATTTTATCTTTGTTAGTAGATTTCCATCTATTTTTCCATATTTCATTTATTATTATTTTTTAATTTTCCATAGTACGTGGTTAACTGTAATTCGGAAAGATGAAGTTTTTTACGATTTTGATTAAAAGATATGTGAAAGTCAAGTGTACCCTGGCTATGATACAATATGAAGAGGCAAATGCGTTTGTTATCCCCCTTCTCTCCCACTATGCGACTATGCAGTGCTAAGCACGCTTAATGTGCTCTATTTGGTTGGTTGCCTGTTCCATGTTTGTAAGACCCTGGGTTTTTTTCACAATTGTGGCACTACCTTTTGAAACCGTTTTTTGCTTTGGATGTCTTTACCTTCCATACATCTGTACATATAGATATATATATATATATATAAATGCACTGGCCTTAGGCTGTTGTAATGATTTACAATGACTACATTACTACCCCCCTCCCCTTTCCCGATCCCGGTCACCCCGCTCCAGCCCCTATTTTATTTTATGATACATCCCACTTGCATATTCATCCTTTCAGATTTTCTTCCATTTTATTTATTTTATCTAGTTGTACTCTATATAGATTTAGTCGGAGAATCGATAGATATGCATATTAAACTAGATTATTTGAAGTTTAAAATAGAAGCTGGGCTGTTTCTTATTGACGGGGTGGTAAGATAGGGTGAACTTGCAGGAGGCATCCAACCAAATGTTGCAAAGCTATGGCCAACCATACAGATCAAGCAGCCCCGAATGTTTTGATGACGAAACACCGATCGAATTGGAATCAGAACCCATTATCGAAATACCCGCACAAAGCCAACAGGGTGAGCTTTTCAAATATATTGCTCAAATTGAGTGCATTTACAAAAAATAATAATACGAGAAAAAATTACACAATTGACGCAAAATTTGCAATTTTTTGAAAAGGCGACTCTGTAGACGGAAATCGCTTGCTGAATACTAACCCCCTACCATTGGGTGTCGGTGCTACGGGCACTGTATTCCGCCTTCATTTCCTTGGATCGGTTGAAGTGGATGAAGAAGGGGGTCGTAAAAGACGCAAACGCCTCAAGAAAAACATGGTAGAAGTAGCTGTCACTAAGATTAAGGTTTGTGTTTATAATTTGCATTTCCGGGTTGCTTGAATTTACATCGTTAATAAAAAATATTTCATTCTAAACTAATTTACTTTCTTACACATGCCACTCATTCGGATTTATAGGCTTTGGTAAGTCCACGCTAAATCGCTTCGTAATCTAAAATTCAAACTAATCACATCCACTCTCAGGCACCTGATGGAGAGACCCAACCCAGCACCGAAGTAGACCTTTTTATCTCAACCGAAAAGATTATGGTTTTAAACACGGACTTGAAAGAGATCATGATGGACCACGCTCTACGTACTATCTCTTACATCGCCGATATCGGCGATCTGGTCGTTCTCATGGCGAGACGACGTTTCGTCCCTCACGAAATGGAAGACGCGCCGAAAATCAATCGGACGCCCAAGATGATCTGTCACGTTTTCGAAAGCGAAGAAGCCCAATTCATCGCACAATCTATCGGTCAAGCTTTTCAGGTTGCTTATATGGAATTTCTCAAAGCTAACGGAATTGAGGATCATAGTTTCGTCAAGGAAATGGATTACCAAGAAGTGCTCAATTCTCAGGAAATATTCGGAGATGAATTGCAGATGTTTGCCAAGAAGGAAATGCAGAAAGAGGTGCGATTAACATTTATTGTTTATTTATTTTCTGCACAAATTACTACGATTTATTTAATTTTAACTGCCGTAACCCGAACTTGTGACGGCACTCCTCTTAATTGTGAGGTTATCGAGTTTCAAATCACTCACAACGGTGATAAAGAAGTTTTCACTTCAAAAAGATATTACTGAAAACTTTTCGCTTCGCATATTTATTTCGTTTCAACTGAACAATCGAAAGTCTTCGCGTGATTGGTTTTAATAATACAAATGAGTATCTTTTATTCCGTAGGTAGTTGTTCCGAAAGCTAAAGGTGAAATCCTAGGTGTGGTTATAGTGGAATCTGGTTGGGGTTCGATGCTTCCAACGGTCGTAATAGCAAATTTGGCTCCATCGGGTGCGGCGGCCAGATGCGGACAACTCAACATTGGGGACCAAATAATAGCAATTAATGGTGTTAGTTTAGTAGGACTTCCCTTATCGACATGCCAGAATTATATAAAAAATTCGAAAAATCAGACTGTAGTCAAGTTGACTGTCGTTCCGTGCGCTCCCGTCGTCGAAGTTAAAATAAAGAGACCTGACACGAAATATCAACTGGGTTTTAGTGTACAAAATGGGGTGGTTAGTGGATGGGAATTATCACAATTAGCATCGAATCCTAAATTCTTGCGTTTTTAGATATGCAGTTTGCTGAGAGGTGGAATCGCTGAACGTGGGGGCGTGAGGGTAGGCCATCGTATAATTGAAATTAACAATCAGAGTGTGGTAGCCGTTCCGCACGAGAAAATAGTTAATTTACTTGCTACTTCTGTCGGAGAGGTAAGATTTATTTACGCGTTCGCTTGTGTCGATTCTCATCGATCATTTTCTTATTGCAGATATTAATGAAGACAATGCCAACGTCGATGTTTAGATTATTGACGGGGCAAGAAAATCCAGTGTACATTTAAAATTAACTAAAGGTTTGAAAGTGCCTATCTATAGTTGATATTGAACTCTAAATGGGAATAGTTCATTAAGTTTTTGGTCGTGCTTCAACTCGCAGATCAATATATTTTTTATTGTATCTATAAGTTTTGAAAACAGACTGATGACAATACAACAGGTCCCGACCTGCGCTCTGTAACGGCAAGAAGACAAAACAAAAACAAAAAATAAACAAAAAGAAAAATTACGAAACAAATGAGCTCCGCTTTCGTTATATTCATATCCGCTTCATTGCATATTGTATTTATTTGTTGTGAGTGTCGAGCGTTAACCAAAGAAAAAAAACGCGTTGGATCAATGATTCAGTTTTCACTTACGGGGGTGCGGGGTGAGAAATTCGATCGCTAAAAGAAAGGGATGGTGGGCGAGAGTGGCAGTAAATACTTACTACCTAAGTGCTGTTTGCTGCGTAACTGGAGAGAATTTTATTGTTTCTCCCAAAATTTCGGATTTCTCGCGTGGCACCCTTGATGAACATATACGTATATAATCGGAGGGGTTTCTCCCCTCGTAAATCGTGCTTTTAAGATCTAATTTTATACTAATTATAAAAGGCACGGGATGTATTTTGAATTACCCGAAATAAATTGAGATGCTTGTATTTTTGAAATGTCTTATGAGAATTCTGGAAACGTTCATTAATCCAACTTCTTAAAAATAAGCTGGCTAAAGAAATCAATGTAGCACACACTATCTAGTCAGCAACAATAGTAATTATTATTGTTATTATTATTATTATTTTAATTATTATTTAAGATGATCGTGTATTGTGTTCGTTTCGTTCATTTCCATATTTTTTTAGTTTTAAGGAGATAGAGATGTATTTTTTTCCGTTATATAATTTTTAAATCGATTTCACATACAAAGGGCGACTATTATTAATTGAGAAGTACATATATTGTATATTTGCATCTATAGTTATAAATGAGATATAAATTAATGTTAGATTAATGTTTTTTTTTATGCAAGGTCACATTCATGTCAAAAATCCGGGGCCGGCTTATAACAACGTTCGTTTATCTAATATCCCACACTGTATATATATATATATATATATATATATATATATACAGGCTGTAACCTAAGCGATGCCTTTAATTTCAGGGGGCGATTTCTTGTCACATTTTATGAGAAAAAGTTTCAATAATATTTTTCTTTTAATTAATTACTCAAAGGCTTTTTCGATGATTTCGAGGAAACTTGGTGTGTTAGCAATAACAAGGAGCTGCTTTTGGTGTAATGTAACATGACAAGGAATCACCCCCTCAAATGAAAGTCATCACTAAATTGACATACAAGTATGTATGTAAACGTCTAGTTAAATCGGTATTTAGCTATTTCTCATACGCTTTTCGTTTGTCGTTCTAAAAATGGGGAAGAAACAAATGTTCGTATGTGCTGGCCGTTTAGTGTAGATTAATTCCTAAAGTAGTACTTACTGTTAAAATCGCGCTTTGACATGAATTTGTACTAAAAAGTATATTTTTGCTATATTGATTTTATCCAGATTTTAAAAATACTCTTAAATGATTATTTTTTAAGTCCACCCCCTAAGTCGATTTGTGTAATAAATATATACATATATATTAATTTTAATTTCCATAAAGTTTATAGTGATATTAAACGAAGAAGTATTAGTCACCTCTTATCTTGTGATGTCCTCTTTTCTTTTCTTTAATCCTCGTTTCTATCGTTTTCCTTTTCTTTTGTATCGTTTACATCGCGATATATGTGTTAACCTTAAACTGCCTTATGCCCCAGAATACAAAACCTTTTCTATTATACCTAACCATATCAAGTCTACTACATCAACTGTTCCTTCGGTTTTTCCCCTTTTACGTTTATATATTATGGATATATAAATATATATATAAATATATAATACCTATTATTTCCTTAACTACGTGTTTATGAAGAAAAGAAATATGTTTGCAATTCTTATTCTATACTATGCGATAACTATATGTAACAAAATGTGTACAAAACTGAATAACACAATACAGTATCCCACCATTACAATTTCTTTTACTTATTATTTTTATCTTTTCTATCTTCTTACCTTAATTAAGGCGAAGACGAAACAATTGTGGAACAAACAATCTATGAAATTAATTAATATTAGCGAATGTGATAAATCATACATAGGACAGTTAAAACGCGCAGTGTTTACGCGATTCAAGGAACGTATGGGGCACTATCGTTACGTTGCGAAACATGATACAACGGAACGTGTTTACGAGATTTGAGACGGCGTGGGTGAGCCTCCTTGTATAGTGGGAACGGGGGAAATTGTGCTATTCATATAATAAAGTGTAGAGCAGGGACATACAACATCCATTTTCGAACAATTACATCGGAGTGAAAAGTAATTTGTGGGGGATTTGCCCAGACAAAGCGTTTGGTCCCTTTCGCTTCACTGCCCTTGCCGCACCCCTAAAACCATCCCCTCACTAATTGGAGAATGACCAACCGGAAGTATAAGTTTTAGTTGGGAACGCTGAGATGTTTGTATTATACTTGACAATCAAAGAAGTAGTTCCAAACGCAGAACAATTTGTGTTGGTCATGCTGTATATTCCCATGGTACAACTACAGAACGTACGCTAGTGTGTCTCTGGTGATGACGTGCATTGTCAAACTATAATATAATCGAAAGCAGTTCAATGTACGAGGGAAGTAGACAACCAACAATAAATCGGCCGTCAGGTCCACAGGGGATCACGATGGACATTGGGAAATGCGCAAGAAAATCCTATTTTGGTAAAAGAATGAGCATATGCAGTTGTAGCGTGGTTTTACAGCCTTAAATTATGTGGGCTGCCTACTTCATAGCTAATTTTTTCTTCTAACACATTATCTAAGACAGAAATCCTTTTGATTTTGGACTACGGGCGCATATCTGCGTCCAACGACTATTCGTTCTATTACTGTGACGGCAAGTGTGGTCCGGTGTTACCGATACAGTACGCAGGAATAATTTTTTCTAACCGGTTATAATACGCAATATTAAATCGAGCTATCGGTCCGATAAAAAAGAAGCAGATTGTAGTCAATGATTTCCTCGTGACGGTCCTGCCTATATTGAAGGTACTTATACGTACTATACACAGCGAGATACCACTCATGTATGTTGTAAATTGTATACGCAAACAGATATCGAGCTGATTAATTTGAACTTTAATATTTTCAATTGCGTTGTGTGCATTTATTGTTTCGGCAATTATTTGTTTAATTCGAGGCAACCATTGTCGTAATCAGTACGTATGGACTTTTTAGCGATAACAATTGCGGTGTGGAAATACGTGGAATAAATATTAAAGAAATTTGCATGCTATCGTATTTTTTTCATATCACTTTTTAACAATTAAAGAGGCAGGTGATCACTTGCGACTATTACATAGCGGATATAACTGCTCAGATTGTATATAAAACATGGTTTTTCATATCAAATCCCATTTAAGATTTGTAACAATTTGCTATGACTCCGACGCCCTAGCAGGGCAGCAGGAGATACTGCGAAAAATAAATAAATAATAATTTGCTATGATTATGGTGTCGAAATAGATAGAATGAATACGAAACAGATTGCATGCTTATCGTATTTTTTCATACCAAATAGAGGGTGTAATCACTCGAGATTATGATATAGTGGACTCGAGTACTCAGATTGCATATAAAACAAGATTTTTTATATCAAATCGTATTTGAGATTTGTAACAATTTGCATCTATTATGATGTGGAAATACACATTATCACATTTCTTTCTCGTAAGTTAGAAGTGATAGCTACTGGTTAAGATATATAATAATAAAAATAAAGACAAATATTGATGAATTTCTGTAAGAATTTATTCGTAAAAAGCCTTACATACCTTATTTACAGTAATACAGTACTCTGATCATTTTATTCAAGGTAATTAGAAGCACACTGTACCTTTTATATAAAACACAATTATTTGAAGCAGCATTTCCAGGCCGGACATTTCTAAAAAAAAAAAAAAACCATGCCGGCCCACTATAAACGTGAAACAGTAGAATTATCGAATGCTCAAACACCAAAACGCGAAATTTTCTGTACAATATCGGAGAGAGAGAGAGAGAAAAGAGAGAAAGATCAGAGATCGTTGATTGAAATACGTTTGGCCGATTCTTTTATACGATGAATAATTAATATTCTCTTTGAAAACAATCAGAAAGAAGTGAATTTAAATAAAGAATTAATGTATCTTATAAATATTCTACACTAAATATAGCAACATTTTGTTTGAAATAAGATATACACCATAGTTTATATGAAACAAGCGGTAACGCAAAACGACCATTCCACGTTTAGAATTCGTCATTTTAAAAACTATGTAGGTACTACAATCGAGTACTATTATGAATGTGGGGGCAGAATGATCGTGCTGGTTACCCACCGAAACACACTTGCACTTGCGGAGCTTCAGTTATCCATAAGCGTATCTACGAGTCCATTCCTTCGCATTACGAATTGCTTCAGATTCATTAATTTTCCATAGCTCGGCGACGTCGTTCGCTAACGGATCGTCTGGGTTTGGAGCACTTAATAAGGCTTGAATCGAAAGCAACACAGTACGGATTTGTAATGCCGGACTCCACTTGTCCTTTAGAATATCAAGACATATACGACCAAGTCTATCGATATTAGGATGATATATTTTAGTTATAAACCGTACTTTCGGCGCCGACATCGGATAGTCTTCAGGTAGGAATAGTTCTAATTTAAAGAGACCCCCTTCGAACGGGGAGTCTTCCGGACCGGTTACTATAACGTGAAAATAACGTGCATTGGTTTCATCTGGTACAGCGCTAATACCTGGCACTGGTTCTTGCATTAAACGTTGAGTTTCTTTCATTATTCGGCGAGGTAGGGCTGCCATTTTCCTAATGGAGTTAGACAACGTCAATGTATTATTTTCCGAGGACACCTTCCACTATGATATTTGTCTATCAATATTTTTAATGAATTGCAAACAGTCCACCTCTCATTATCGGACATATAGCGCGATTTAATACATTTTTAATAAATGGAATGATAAAAATGATACAGTGCACCTTTCACTTGATCTAGACTATACTTTTTGTACCACCATTGCGTCTGCGCGAACACGTATTTTTCTAATGACTTTATTTCGAAAAACTGAAATTACCCTCAAGATCTTCTCGAGCGTATTTCCACTTTAATTTAATTCAACTTTTTCTAAATATCTTCAAATTTTCATATTTTACAAATAATTTTTCTTTTTAACTACTACGCCTGCGCACAAAATTTGTTTCTAGCAACATTCCGTTCCAGTACCATAGATATGTAATTTATGCGATGACAAGTGGCTTTACATATGTCAAACAGATGAACCTCATTCACGCGATTCTGTATTGCGGATAATAGAAAATATGTTCTAATCTTTTTATTATTGATTATGAAGCAATAATTTTGCTCAGTGTTTCTAAATCGTTTTCTACTACCCGCATTTTACTCATACAAGTGCCGATGAGAGCGTTCCTATGTGGGGAGCGCGCTCCTGAGATTGAAAATCACTAATTTAGTAAATTATGAATAACTGACGCGTACGTCATTGCCAACCATTCCAACCCACGAATCGAAGAACTAATAAAAGAGACCGTCGATTATCATTAATCCTTTAACCCGTCACACACACAATTGCCACAAGAACTAAACAAAAATAAATTGGCGCCAATTTTGAAATTAGAAAACTAGCGCCACAGATGGCGACACTTTACACTACTCATCAGGAACTGAATGTGCATACCCAGTAAACATGTTTTAAATTTCACGGACAGTTTAAGTTGGTAATTCCGGCAATAGTGGAGATACTCGCCAATTTTTAAGCACAACGCATGCAAATATGTTCACTATTTCCGGAACTACCAACTTGAACTATTCGCGAAATTAACAAATATATGATATATTATTATATAATATAATAAAAATTAATAACAAATAAAGTACTTTCTTCTTTCTTTCATCGTTTTAATTCACAGTTTTTAAGAATTTGATTTAAACTTAGTTTCAAAATCCAATAATGTTACACATTGTGACAAAGGAGAAAGAAATGAATTTTCGGTACGCCTATGGAATTTATCGTTAAATGCAAGTTTCAAAGCGAAGGTGGATAAAGGTTTTCGTTTCTCAAAGATTATAAATGTTTATTTAACGAAGTATAACAATTCAATTATCAGCGCAGAATTTTACGCAAATCGATGCGCGTGAACTAGCGTTTGAACTGAAGTTATCAGCACATTTGCTGAGGGTATTGTTATCTAGTTTCTTGGTAGACAAGAATTGTTTAAGAAAGCTGAGATTGATAATTGGATGGGTAAAATGGTTTGTTTATAATTTTTCTTTAATTATCTGCTGTAGATATGACACAATACGTGTGTATAGTGAAAAGTTTGCGCTGGTTGCAATCTCTGTTGTGTTAGCACGAGTGTTTCGTGATTAAAGAAATTAGGGAGGAAATCCTTTCAAAAACATGTGCTTGCATGTTTTTATTGTCTCGATAAGTAATATCTCGATATCCTATTTTAGTTATAACCAACATCAACATTTTGTAATGGGACTCACCTGACATAACTGTCCAGACCCAAAACAATGATTTGGCGATTTGCTCGCGATAATTGCTGACGAAAGGTAAATGTAACCGTTCGGTAGTTTCGGTACGCGAGCAAAAGTGGGTAAGGACAACGACAATGTATATCCAAAATCACATTCATCTACTTTTAAATCACTATAATAATATAATTTTCTAGGCGAAACCGGTGGGGTACCCCCGTTTCTGACGTCGAATCGACCAACACGAAGCCCGAACGCAACATGTCCGCGCCCCCACACCATTTCATCCCGAATCTGAACGCGCAAAGCGGAATGCGTAACCAGTTCGGTTCAGGACCGATGCAAAACCAAATGGGGGCGGCATGCAAGGTCAGCTGGGCAATCAGCTTTCGAATCAGATGCCCGTACCCATGCCCAACCAGATGGCACCGCAGATGAACGCTCCCATGATGACTCAGATGGCAAACTCGTTAAACAATCAAATGAATACTGGTATGTCAACGGGTAATCAAATGATGGCACAAATAAATCAGCAATATAGTATTAATGGACCAAATCAAATGCCACAACATCAAAATCCGGCTGCATTACAGATGCCTCAAGCTGCTATGGGTAAGTTTATACCATTTTATTATCAATGCAAATCTTGGGTTGGTTTGAATGTTTAACGATGTTGAATCTCCCAGGGAATGCGATGCATGAAATTGACATTTTGAAAGTTTTATAATAAGAAATGACTCGGACCTCCTCTTTGGAAGCTTGTCTCTGACTTGAGGTTTTTGCCTCCCACCAGTTCCTATTGCGTCGGGAATCTCGTGAAAATAAGGCGAAATGTCTGAACTTTAATAGAGTGCCTAAGACATATGAGCGTGACTGTATTTTAAAAACATTTTTAATTTTACCAGACACTTTTTAGTCCCTTTTTATTCCATTTTTTCTCCCCATTTTCTTTTCGTATGTACGATGATAAAGAAGTTTTCTGATTTTCTGAACACTGCCTTCTAGAAAATTTCAACTGACTTATTAGATTTTAGAAAACATGTTATCTATGGGAAGAAGATTAAGTACCCAAGGTATGACTGTTTAAAACAAGACAACAGTTTATTACATTTTTAGGAGTAATACCGTTTTTCTTTCGATAGGTGGTTTGCAACACCACCCGATGCAGCAACCTCAACAACCGGTGATGCAGCCTTCAGCAAATGTAGCACCAGCTCCTCCGACCCAACCTCCAACTACTCAGGCAAAAGAGTTTAATATAGCTTCCCTTTGTCGTATAGGACAAGAAACCGTGCAGGATATTGTTAGTAGGACACAGGAAGTCTTTCAGATGTTGCGTACGATACAGGTAACGAGGATCGCTTATATTATTATTTTATTTATGTATTTATTTATTTTTGTAAAACTCCTTTGCCAGCCTCCTAATGGCACGCCTCAAGGTACGAATAATAGTAACGAGAAGAAGGCGAAAATTCAAGAGCAACTGAGAACGATTAGAGTTCTCTTTAAGCGACTACGGTTGATTTATGAGAAATGCAACGAGAACTGTCAGATACAAGGGATGGAGTACACCCATATCGAGAGCCTGATCCCTTTCAAGGACGAAATTGACCCGAAATACGACGAGAAAAAGAACTCCGAGGCGTATAGGTTGGTTTGCGAGGAGAGCAAGGAGGTGATGGAACAGGTGGTCTTGAAAAATAAGCAATTGAAAGAGGTCATCGATCATTTACGGCGAATTATTTGGGAGATCAACACCATGTTATCGATGAGACGTTCTTAGGCTAATTGTTTTTGGTTTTTCTATTGATTTACTGTTGTTAATGTTCGACAGACGAGTGCATGGTAAGTTATCATTAAGTAATGTAAATCGGTCTGACCCTGTCACTCCACCACTTACGTGCAAAGCGCGAAATTAAAATTCGGAGGAGTGACAGCGTCAGTTCGGTTTACATAACTTATTATGCACTGGTTGGTCTAACCTTAATTATTATTACTAATTTTGGAATTTATTGATTTTGCGTATAAAGGGACGACGGATGTATTTCCATTTCTGTGATAAATCTATTCAGTAGGGATATTATTGAAACATATACGATATGCAATATCTCGCCTTGAGCATTAGTGCCAGAATAATGATTGTCTTTTTATTGATTACCTTTTGTTCGTCCACTTTGTATGTAAGCAATTGCATCTGTGTATATATAGACGCTTTACATCACACACTTTTTGACAGGTAGGATTTTTGTATATAAGAAGGTTTCCGTTTGTATATATATGGAATTTATATGTCTTAAATTATTTGTAGTGCCTTTTCCATTATAAGAGCGCTTTCGTGTAAAGAAAAGCATTAACTTATTTTTCGCCGTAGGTAGTTTAATAAAATGGAATATTAGACATACAAACATCCATACATATTGGGATGTTACCACCGCTATCAAATTGCGAAAATTTCTGCGATTTACAGTTCGCTGGAATTACTCGGATAAGCTGATAAACTTGTAATTGGGAGATCTTTATCCCACATCAAGAAATAATTAATTTAATTGAAACATATTTTTACAATGTGTGCTATGGACGGTTTCACAGACCAAATAACTACCACCCGTGCAACGATCCCGTTTCTTAATAAATTTGGGTGTCACGGATTTTTTTTTTTGTTTTGTTTCCCGAATGAATCGACGTGGAAGTCTGCGTCGAGAAATGCCGACCAGCATCGATGATAACCGATGGTCTGTTCTCGTTTTATGCATCTTTAGACTGCGGAGGTTTTTCCAGCATATTAATTTCTGATTGTTTGGATATTGTAGAATTATTAAAATCTAGAACGTAATTATCTTGCTAGCGCCACCAACCGGTAAAATTCAAACTGAAAATACTCGCCTGTGTACGGGGCTGTGCATTATCGACATCGCCCTATGCGCATTATATATTACTTATGCATAATTCTAGACTAAATAGAAGAACAACTGTTAAAGCACCAGCTCTGAACAATGTAGATGTCTCTGCCTCGATCACAGTCTCGAAACAGAGCCGGTACGATACTTATTGAGCTAGAATTCCTAGAAGTTCATATCTCATTTCTTGGAATAAACCGCACGTGACGCAAACGTCTACCGCAACTAAATATTCGGAAACAATGCCGTGCCTTAAAATCTCCGTCGTTATTTCCTTCGTTTTGGTGAATTCTTGTATTTTTCACCTCCATTTCTTTTAATACGAAATTACACTTTAAATGCACATATACTCACAAAGATACACGCCACGTAAACACTTGGGTGTCGAGTGCGGTTTGTTCCAGGACATGACATAGCCTTTCTAGGAGTTCTGGTTCAACAAATATCCTACCGGCTATACTCCTCAGTTAAGTCACATTTCCGTAGTAGACCCGGTATAGTTTGTGCGCATGTTCATCAGACAATTCGCAATAAAATCATTAATTCTTTGGATAGTTAGGAAATTGTTGCCGTAAGAACACCGAATTACCATTCAGATATCATTAATCCGCGTTCTTAGGACGATAAATCGTTACTGCGCATGCGTAGGATAGGTTCTAACTTGGTGTGTTTGCATTTTTCGATACAGGATGGAAGAAGCGCGAAGGCGCACCTTGGCACTCAAACAGTTAACCGTGCAATACGTTTATAAAGTGTACACTACTCGTCTAGTAGATTTTTGCACTGTTCTCCATTCTATGCCGTAAATTAATTGTTGGGTGGTGCGTTTGTACGGGCAGTAGTTGTTTGGTGAAGCAAGTAAGGTCCACTTGATTGGGTTGGGTAGAATTAAGCCCATTGAAACTTACCAAAGCAAGTAAGGACGCCTTATACTTTATTCGATATATGTCGCATACGAACAATAATCCGATATTTATTATTATTATTGTTATTACATATTATATTGTTATAAACCAATGTATTAATAGCAATTTCCTCTTAGTGAGGGTTAATGTTATGGAATCAAAACAGGCAGGGATTACATGGCTTCCACGTTGTATTATAAAAATTTTACACGTGCAGTTCTGCTCACTCAAAAACTACCTGACTCTAATTCAATAGCTGCAATCGTACCTACTACAATTCGTGGTTCTAGATTTAGTATGAGCGATGTCACCGTTGGTCTTCTATTGTGACACGCCACTAAAGTTGGGCCATTTGTAGAAACAGAATGATCGACATTTTGGGTTGCTCGCGAGGTCTTCCTTTGAGTTGTAAGACTCGAATTGATTCTATCCTGTTCGGTGGTGCCGCTTCGCCGTTTTATTCTCGACTTTCGCAAATTGAGGTACTTGTCGTTGGTGTCGGCGTTTAATCGTCATCATTATCGCATTTTAAGCGAGAAAAATACCGACAATTGATTATATCCGAGCTCCTGCGACCGACGGGAAGTCGTTCAATATCGAGAATTTATTTCACGTTTCTTTATCTTGCTGTGTAAAACGCATGGGAACTTTATTATGAATTATTTGCCCGGCTCGTCAAGTCCTTAGATAATTTTCTATCCGTCTTCGAATTTATTAGTAGTTGTAGCTTTTCCCCTAGGAATTTATTAATTCACCCCTGCATACTCCCTTAAGTCTTAAGAGTACAATGATGCTTCGTTATTAAAGTTTGATGTTGGTTCAGTTTGGATTCGATTTGATACCCACTCAACAAAATGTATTTCCGGTTTTACGTACCTCAGGTCCAGGAAAGGCATCTGCTCTTTCTCGGTTTCAAAGCGTAATTAATATCAAATTGTTTTTGGTCAAATCTATATCCATGATGAAGTCCCACATCTAACTGGCGGGAATGCGTTATTAATCGCGGACTGGCTATACTGTATGTATAAGTCCTAATAAGGACGAAGATATAGTTCGCGATTGATATTGGCACATGCAATTTATGCTTGCTTCGCAAGCCATTGCACAGCTTTTTTCGAGAGCTGCCTTACAACGTACCTAATCTAGTAGATCATTTCATAGACTTCGAATGATCAAATTCTTACTAATATCCAATGTAATATTCTTAAATTTCCCCCAAGATATTGTAGTCCATATGTTATTAAATGGACATGTATCAAAGAATATAGCTCGAAAGGAATAATATCACATTCTGCCTTAATTACTGTGTGATTTCCAAGGATAACGAATACACCATTGCCAAATGCAATTTTATGTACATGCCGTTTCTATGTCTAATATTTTAGATGTATCGTGCACAGTTAAAATTAGGAATATCTACTAATATTATCGCGTAGGAAAGTTTTATCGAGGAAATCGATGATTAAGAACTTACTTGCAATTGAATATCAATGGATCACTTTTATACATTTTTATTCGTTTATATACCTTTAGCTGTGTGAGATAACGGGAACATATTTTTTGATTACGGAGTATACAACATTAATCTGTAAAACTAATTAATTCATATGTATTCATCTATTAAAGAGGATAGTCAATTTTTCTTTTGTTATTTTTATTTTAAAATCCTTTCCCAATAAAAGGAAACGCCGTCGTGGTTTATTAGTCCAATTTTTTCCTAAATCTTCTAGAGGAAGCCACTCAATGTTTTAATACGGGACAGAATTGTGTGGTTCTATCTTCACATACACAGATGACTGTCGAGCAATTCAGACCCTTCACAGAAGCCCTTTGGGATTGCAATGAGGCCCTTCATAGAAGTCCTTGTGTATTACTATAAGGCCATGAATCTTCTACAACTAAAGAAAGGTAACTTGGGCCTGGTATTCTTTCCGAACATTGGGTGATCAACTATCAATAACCCGAGTGAAGATTATGTAGCGAAGTACAGCTTAGTAAGTCAAAGTTTCTGTTTCAAGGGCGAATGAGCGACGTACTAGTTAACGCAATGTAAGACATTCCACTCTCAATTCATCGATTTGGGGAGTTGTTGGTAGAATGTTGCCCTTTGGGGCTACTCACGCTATAGTTACGAAATAAAACTGGCGAAATATATTAACTCTTATTAATTAACGCACTTAAATACAACAAACTACTCGATTCTGGTGAAATTGTACGAATGAAACAATTAAGTTAACACAATCATCTAGTGACATCGCTCCATTTAACCCACGACATCACTTACATAAAAACTAGGTCCCTTATTAACGAAAGAACAAGAGATTTAACAATAAAAACTTAATTAGTAAGTCAATATTCATTTGGAACCACACTAAACGTCCCCTTCAAAATGCTCAACGCAATTTTCACATATAACATCTCCTGGGAATGTTACGACTGTCTTTTCGCAAATACTACACACCGTCAATAAGTTGTGAACAATGGAATTGATCTCCTCTTGTACTTCTTTCTCGTACTCCTCAGCTTGGTCCTGGAGTTCCTCCTCTAATATCTCTTCTTGTACATCAGTTAAGAGATTGAATAAGTTGTTTTGGTCTAGGAACTCGAGGGCCTCCTTATCAAGCAACAAGGCGGCTTTAATTTCGTTGTAACCTTGTCGTACGACGTCATTCACGTCTAGAGTGTTCCTCTTCTTATCGACGCTAGCCCTTCGATAGTTTTTGAGGCGTTCTTTAAAGTCCTACAAAGGTAATTGTTAGCGGTTTTGAGGTTAGAATATAAGGTAAACTAACGTTGCGGATTTCTCGCCGCAAATCGTCGATGGAACATTTTCCAAGCCGGCCGTATTTCTTCGCCCTTTCGTAGGGACTCTTTAGTAGTGCTGACATTGCTCTTTTTAATTACTTTTATAACTTAAAATTCAAATAAAGGACAATCAACAAACAGGGCGGGAAACATTACATAAACAAAACTGGAACCCATCTAGAACCTGACTAGAACAACTTCATTCGGGTGGGAAGGGAAGCAGGGTGGTAAACTTGAATAACTATAACAAATTATAACAATAGAATTATATTTTGTCTTTGATAATAGTAATGATATAAACTGATAATTATTTGCTTTTTAATGTTAGATTATTTCACAAGGTTTCATTTTCTAAGTGCGACGATTTTTGAAGTCGTCGCCATCTTTCAAGAGGGCTAATTTTTCTTTTGAATTTACAAAATGTTGATTTCCACCTAGTAAACGATTTTTAAATTTCGTGGGCAGTTTAAGATGGCAGGTCTGGAAATAGTGGACATACTCGCCAATCTCTAAGCACTATGCATGCGAATATATTCAATATGCCGGACCTACCAACTTAAACAATCCGCGAAATTTAAAAAATATTTACCGAGTGGAAATCAATATTTTGTAAATTTAAAAGTAGCTTAGCCCTCTTCAAAAATCGTCGTACATTTGATACTGGTATGAAGTAGGGATAAATTGTTGGAGAACCAAATTTCATTTACATTGGCATTATAATTATCATCTTAGTTTCGGTTGCTAATGACAACTTATCATTGAATAATAAAATCCGGAGGAGTGACAGCCTCAGCCCGATTTACACTACTTAATGATAAACATCATCCACCCTTTCAACAAATTCTAGTAATAGCAGAAAGAGGTGGCGACATCTGTGTGGTTTGGAAAGCACTAGGGTTAAGTTCGCGCCTTTTTTAAGGCGGTAAAATTTGAAATTGTATAAAATATAAATAAAAGTGGAGGAAATGAATAAAGAAGTGAGTAGGGGTGTATCGTTTAAAAATCGTTAAAATAGAGTGAACTCTGTCGGGCTAGAATTCATAATAGTTCACTAGGATGTCTAAAATCAATACCTATTTAACAAATTAGGTAGTTATTGCCTCGCCTTAGTATCTATGGAAACAAGGTTCGCGAGGGTTTCCAGTGTTAAATTGCGACACTTGTTTGGACGAATTTGCCATGCAACGTCATGGGGAATAAATTAGTCACTTTTACCGATCAACAATTGGAAAACTATCAGGTATTACGACATTCTCATCGCATTGATATCTGTTTGAATTTACATTTTGTACAGGACTGCACGTTTTTCACCCGCAAAGAAATCTTGAGGTAAATCGCGAAATTGTTCGAAATCTAATCCATACGTAAATGTACCCCCTTTTATGTAGAGTCCACAAAAGATATAGAGAAGTTAAACCCGATTTCGTGCCGAAATGTATGACGGGAAATGAACCGGTTTCCATCAGAATGCCGATGGAAAATATGGAAAAATTGCCGGAGCTAAAGGTACGTCCGGAAGCGTATTTATGTTAAATCAAGTACGGTTTTCTGTGTATTGTAGGAAAACCCGTTCCGGAAACGTATTTGCGAGGTCTTTTCGAGGGACGGAAGGGGGAATTTGTCCTTTGAAGACTTTTTAGACCTCCTTTCCGTGTTTAGCGAGCAGGCACCCAGGGACATTAAGGTGTACTACGCCTTCAGGATATACGGTATAACTCTGTGGGAGGAGGGTGAGAATTTGATTATTGAACCTTTGAATTGTAATTTTCTTTGGATAGATTTCGATGGAGATCACCACATAGGACCGGATGATTTGGATCAGGCCCTTCGTCTATTGACCCGCCAAGAATTAACCCCTGAAGATAGGCAACAGATTATTGAGAAAGTAATCGAGGAAGCAGACGTGGATGGGGACGGGAAATTGTCTTATATGGAATTTGAACATGTAATTACGAGGGCACCGGATTTCTTTTCCAATTTTCATATACGCATGTAGTTTTACTTCTTTTTTACCATCATGCTTTGTGCCTTATTTATGTATTCAAAGATAAAAAAGAAAGAAATATGGGAGAGCTGATAAGAAATAAAATGCATTGCGGTTCCATGATAACATTTAATTTGATTTCCACCATACAGTAATAGACCTTTAGAAGGCTTTTATGGGTAACTACACAGTTCGAATAGAGAAGTAGAAGAATATAACTGTGATATTTTAGGAACAAAAAAGGCACGTTCAACACATGCAATTTTGATTGTCAATAATAAATAAAGATCGAAACTAATGAACAACAAAGTCGAAGAGAACTCTTCTATTTGTTATTTGCACCATTTCTTTTTTTTTTTTTAATATATTCGTAATGTATATTTATATTGTCTGATACAATTTTGTCTCGTAAATGGTAGACATTATACGTAATTCATATACAGTTATTGATTCGTTAAAGTCGGATTTGATTTTAAGTTTTATAGTTATATAGGTAACACTTATTTAATATATATATATATTGACTAGAATTTACAAGACATTTATTAAGTCTCACTTAAATCTAACGAAAATTTAACGGTAAATACTCATAGTTTTACATCGATTTCAACTATCTAATGCCATCTAGTTTACTTATTTCCACATTGATTACGATAATATTTACACACAATATGGTTTAGAACTACAATTTTGAAATTTTCAAACATTTTCCTCTTCAACGCGAAAATAAAGTGGGAAACTTGAATATTTAGTATTTTTTATATCATTATCTTTTTTTTTTGATAATTTTGTATTTATATATTTGTTTTTCTTTTTGGCCGCTTTTGCTCCAAAGATATGTTCATTGTTTCTCTTTTTTTTTTTTTTTTTTGGAATAACGATATATTTTTATAAATCGAAAGGATCGAGACTTTCTCAGTTCTTGTATATTGTTCCCATTTTGTGTGTTTGTGAAACATGGACAGGAAATTATATCTATAGGAGACGGACTGCAAAGCAAAACATTTGGGGATATGCACTAGAAAACCATTTCCTTTTTAGAGACCTACATTTATGATATTGACTCGAATTTGATTCCATTTTTTTTTGTAATGAAAAATAATTTCGCTTATCGATATTTTAAATTCTCTTCAAGATCACATACCGGTTTTTAATTTTCTTGTTGGCCATTGACAATGCCTGAAAACATATAATTCTCCATATATTAGTAATACAAAAATATATAAATAATAACACGTATTTTTCCGTAATTTTCTTCTAATAGATTTTTAATATACTCCATTTATATATATATTAATTTCTTTTTGAATGGTAGTCTTCTATACTTTAACAATATTTGACAGGATGTATTTGAGTACATTTACTTCTTATCTATTCAAAATTCAGTCTCTCTGGAATTTCCTCAAACACGCGTGGAAGGTTTATGGCAAAGAAGAGTTTTCCCTACACAGTTTGGCTTACGGAGCCTTCTAATTTTGTAACAAGTATAGTATTTTGAGCCCCTAGGTAACATATCCCGACTAGGCTCAAAAATCACAGACAGTCAATAAAGATAATGTGAAGACCTGCGTCTCATGGGTGGAGGTCTTACTAGACGTGGATGGAATGGACCTAGGGCAGCTTCATTTGTTGACGATGCACTCCTGTATAATGATGGAAATCTGAAACTGCAAGGACGTTGGAGCCATTGGTGGTTCAAGTTCCAGTACATTATTGGACTTAGGGCGGAGTGGACGTGGCCGAGCAGCAAGCAGTAATGTTGGATTAAATCAGGTGCATCCTTATTAATCGCGGTAAGGATCAAACAGACTACGTGTGGCAACCAACAGATAGCGAATATTATCGATACCCATAGCAAAGAATTTGCCAATCTTCTTCGGCTCCTCAAAGTACTAGTCGGCGGTTGAGCTATTTCTTCCTGTTCGTTCTCATCCCTGTTTACTCCATTTCGTGTCTGGATTAAAAGCACAAAACAAAATTAAGAGAAAAAAACGGACTTTTCCCGATATTATCGATTTCAAATGGCCGCTTTTATAGCTCCATGTTCGATTCTAAGTTTTTCCAGAACGTGTCGATCTACATATCTAAAGAGATATAATGTAAAATGCAAACATACTTTCAAAACAGACGCTATATTTGCTTCAGACCATGCTTATTCTGCTTTGTTAGAAATTCAATTATAAAGCGCTAATCTTTTACTTAAATACAAGTTAATAGGTGCACGTGAGACGCTAAGGTACGAATGACATGAAAAATTTATCGAAATAACCGAGTCGCAATTAAAAAGAAAACCTGGCGATGGGGTAGTGTTTTGAAAATTGATTCCTACTCTAACTCAAATAAGAAAAATTTATCAAAATCATAAAATCGCAGAAAAATTTTAAATTACTCAAATCCCAAATAATAAAATATTCAAATATTGGAAAAAACTCCAAACTTAAATTTGTAATCACTTACGATTAGTACAAATCTCATTTTCCTCTTGGGCGGTACCCTTTTGATATTTACAAATTCAATAAAATTTTTGACGAAATCTAAATCTGAATCTTCAAAAATTGGGAAAGTCTCATCAAAATCATAGGAAGGACGCAAATCCTAATTTGAAATTCGTTACAATTAGTACAAACTTTCTTTCTCAGGTGATTTCTACAAAATAAGAGGGGCTTTGCATTGAATGAAATTTTTTAAATTTTGATCGAATTTGCTTGCATTAAAATTAGTCGGAATAGAAAACCTGAATCTGAAGATATTGCGAAAATTACATTAAAATTACAGGAATTTGTAATTAGTTGCAATGAATACCAATTTCCCTTCTTGGCCGTGGTCACTATGATTTTTACAAAGGCCGGGGGCTTGGTATTGAATGAAAATTTTCGAATTTTGGCAAATTTGTTTGTATTAAAATTAGAAAAATACGAAATCTGAACATTCGCGAATTGGGGAAAGTTTCAATAAAAGCACGCGAGAAGTAGAAGAAATTGCTCCGAACCGAATGGCAAATGTGTATTTTAGTTACAATTGATGCACAAATCCTCCATCTTGGGCATCACCATGACTTCGAGACTTGGCTTTGTATGAAAATTTTTGGTGAAATTAAAATTGATCGAAATAGAAAATCTAAAAGTGTAAAAACTGAGTAAAGCTTGAATAAAAGCACGTTATTTATTGTGAAAATCCATCGGGATCCAGGGGCTAAGCAACCAGAACCGGCTGGGGCTTGACGCGTCCTCCCTACCACCACTATACCCTTGGAAATCCGGTGACCTTAGGTTGTATAAGCCTTGCCCTGGATTTTTGGGGCTCTATCCTGAATGACGTAGGTATTAGTGATAGGATAAAAGCTGAGGAGATTAATTAGAGGGATGAAAAGGCTTCAAAAAGCAGCGGTGGTGAAGATAGGAGTTCACATATTTTAAGATGAAGTTATTGCAGGTGTTAAAAATAATTCAAATAGTTCTTTGAGAAAGACGAGTTAAAAAAATAAAGGATTCTTAAGTTTATATCATAAAACGTCCCTTCACGTCAAAGCGATAATAATGTCAAGCAACCTAAGTCTCCAATTTATTTTGGGGAAAAACATGATTAAATCAAAGTACATGTAATAATATATTTATTTAAATTCCACTCGCATCGATTCAAAATCCGTCTGAATTCCGAAGGGGTTGTTTTTAAAGTGCAACTTTCGGACGCCCTTATATACAACGAAAGTTACAGTTCTTGCAGATTATTGATTTCTCATACGGCCGCTATTAATTCGTAATAATATAAACCGCCGATCGAATGAAAGATAAACATAAAGGATCACATTACTACGAGGGCACGAATATTGTTTAGTAAAACTTTCTCGAAGGAAAATCCGTGGGAGATTAAAACGGAAAAGTTCGCGAGCTTTGAGCTTTCTGAATAGAATTCGAATTCCTTTCCGAGTTATATTTAGATATTCGCCGATGTCTGAGACGAAAATAAACATCCGACGAAAAAAATCTCGACAAGTACTCTTACCCCTTTTATCATTACCACTAGTATCAAAATTAAAAATTTCAAAAATAAATCGTGCTTAATTTAATTATGTACTACGTTACAAAAAATCTATAAGCATGCAATTTTAAATCTTATCCTCCGATGGTATGGTCTTTTCTTCCAAAAAAGATTTTTTGTTGAGATTCTAAAAATCATACAATCGAAGGATACTATTGAGGTTTATATACCTCAGTTTCTAGACGATTTGGGATGGCAGCTACAATGATAACGTGTGTAGGCCGTCTCATTAGAGGCATTGGCAAAGGTAATTCTCCATGTCTGGCACGAGCTGTTAGTGAAAGAGCCGTTAGTTTTGCATGAACTCCTAAGTGGCAAGCAATGACGGTACATGCTGGCAAGACATGCACAAATAAAACTCTCACAATGAGGAAACTTTCTTTCCATGGATTTATATCAATGAACTGCAGACTGGATAAGATTGCCGCCGATAGCCAGGTTGCCGCCACCACAGCTAAAAGGAGTGGGCGCCTTTGAACAACTTGACCAGCCGGCTTGTAGCTTTTCACGGTCAAGTACCTATCTACAGATAAAATCATCATCGATAGGGTACTGGCGGTTATCGGCCAAGCCTGTAAAATTAGAATACAAAACAAGGCATATCGTCATCATCCAAGTGCTTTCAAATATTCTTTGTACCTGGATAAACGAGGCAACGCAAGACCAAGACTTAGTCCAAGATGTTATCTTGTATATAGCAGCAGTTACCGGGCCGCTGAAGCAACATACGCAAAAATCTGCTGCTACAAGACCTAACAAGAAAGGACTTCGATGTTTTGCTCCAGGCCCACTACACAGGGCAATTCCCAGTGTACCATTACCTAATACTCCAACTAAGAACATACAACCATACAAACTTACGAGATAATCCATCCTGAAATTCCAAATACTTTTCCCTAAAAAAACACACTGTTTTTAATTCATACCTTTGCGTGTTGTCTTCAGATTTTATACGGTATGAGCATTATCGCATGTGTACTCTATTAACAACTTCAAAACGAAACTTCGCGGGAATATCGGGAAGGGTAGCATCCACCCTTGGCTAGAGTTCGATATGAACTAACGCCAGTAACACCCCAGCATCCTCCATCCTTACTGGGGCATTTGTTATCCTCTTCCTAGAAAATCGTGGAAATTCGCTCCGGCTCGGTGAAATTTGCGATGATACCGTAGGTATACAGAGTGTAGTAACAATGTTTGAAACTTTTCGAAAGCTTTTATACCCATAAGAATCCTACGGCACAAGTTCGGGTACGAGTATAAGTATAAAGGTATTAAACAAAGGATTTACCACCCGTTTCAAATTGATAAACTGTCGGAAAGATAATGTATTGTCAAAATTAATTGTCGTAATTTATCGCGAATTAAAAGCGCCTTTTCCACTCTTTATCTTAATCTTTTCTAACTGCTGGATACAAAATATTAATTTCTTTCTTTCCGCGTCTTCCTTATTGAATGAATGCGCATACTTTTTATAGAAACAGCGAGGATAGGACGCTTTTTTCCTATTGTGTACTCTTCCAACCGTCAGCTCCCGATATTGTTCGCAAATTCATGTCGTATTGATGTTTTCCTTGAGAAATGCGCCGCCCTGGGGACCCATCGTGGCAAGTGGTTATCAAAAACGCTCGGATGTATTTCATTTGCAGGCATGCGCGAGGAAAAGTTTTATTTTTAATACAAATCCTGTTACGTCTTCGCTGCACTACCAGGATTCGTAGAAAGGTCTATGAACTTCCCATTCAACGTACAAGTTGCAACTTTTATGTTTGAAATTCGCCAAGAAAAGAATATTGTAGTAAATTATCCCTGTTAATTTAATAGCGAGCGTTTTCTAGAACAATCTATGTTTTTATATACCGGGAGAAACTTGCTAATGATTCCGGATCACATCGATAAAATTACCGCACAATTGGTTCGTTGGTACAAGAGGTTAGGAAATTGACATTCGTTATCATTGGTATCTTGCGTTTTCTCCAGAAGAGAAGAGCATAACGCAAGAGCAACGGGTAAAGAAATAATAAACGATATGAAGGATTCCGGTTCCATTGATAAAAGCATTTCAAGGAAGGTAATACCAGATTTGAAAAGGATCAAATCGAAGTCATCCAACACCAATCGGCTTTCCCAAAATACCCTGAGTTGACATATTCACCAACTTGGACTCGTGCACAGACGCTGTCGATGAGTTTCGCATAAACTGGCAACATTGTGGTAGCAACAACGAGTGGAACTCTGCAAAAAATTCTTGCCGACCACCACGATATCCAATTTTGACCGTAGCATGCGTAGCCCGATCGATCAATTTAAGACTTCCCCGAATGCAAAGGTATCAAAGTGGTTTACTCCACCTTGCACCACTTCGCACCATCCAACCATCATCTTTTTTGGTCCTCGTCACACTTCGAATAATGCGTGGCATCTTCAAGCCATCAAGCGGGCCAAATGGTACCAGTCCCAAAGTGAATTTTTGACACAGGAATGAATAAAATCTTTCCATTCGTTCCTCATCGTTGCTGGATATTTACTTTATAGAAAGAATCTGTTTCGGCTGGACTTGGTATTCTCATGAAATCAAAAATAAACATCAAAATAGGTATATTCTTTTGGTGTTTCAAGACGAGGGGAAGCGTATCGAAGATGGTCGCAACATTTGCTTCAAATTCAGATCATGTAGCTATAATTTCTTCAATCTAGGATCGAAAAACGCTTAATGTCGAATGGTGCACCACTGTTTGCTTGCCAGAATGCCACTCGAGAACAACGAATCATCCTCGACCAAAATAATGCGAGTTCTCGGTTAGAAGCCTAGTATTCCGAGCAACAACACATCGCATTTGGCATCATCGTCCAATACAGTCTCGAGGTGGGTCATAACGATTTTGTTAAGTTCCGAAAAATCAAGAATGGAATCCGCGATCAACGGTTTCAGTCGTCGGGAGAACCAACCAATGTCTTAAATGAAACAGTGTCATGTTATCCATGGTGTAGACATAACATGTCTTCAAAATATGCAATTTTTTACTTTTTGACGAGCCCGAGAGATGGGGTGAGTACATAAAATTAAAAAATTGCTAAAATTTGATGAAATATTGACTCCAATCCAATTTGCGACAAGTATAAGTCATTGCTTGGCGAAATTTGATTGGAAAAACTTAAATTTCATCAATTCTTTCTTCGGCGATTTCAAATATTTCTTCTCCTAAAATCCTAACTAAACTCTGGATAGTTTCTGTCGAATTAGACCATGGACTTAAACGGCTTTTATAGCGATAGTTCGAGATTCGTAACGATTTGATTATTTTCTTTATGACCTTATTATTGTTGCAGACAAGTCGTTGCCTGCGTTTTAATAGAAAAACCGTATTTCGCAATGCCTATGCGTAAAAGTTTACGCCCGGGAATGTAAAACGTCGCGTATATGCCATGCCATTCGGAGTGCGCCTTCTCCGCTTCGATTTCGTAAATGCTTTCAATGCATCGCTTTGAATTTATTTATTGAGGTTGTAAATGGGAGCTGGGACCGATCGAGAAAGGTTTGTTCGTCCACATGGACAATTTTGATTCGCACCTCGACGGAAAGACGCAAAGTTATTCCTGGCTTAAAAATCAACCATAAAAGAGGACCTTAGGGAAGAAAGGTAACATGCGCGACATGGAATGGGAAAGGAGGGAGAAACAAGGATATAGAAACCATTACAGAGCGTAAGGAAGGAAATATCGATTTGGTTATTACCGAAACAAAAGGGGAGGGTGCAGGGATAGGAGAAATTGATGGAGTGATACATTGCTTATCGAAAGGGAGGAAAGAGCTAAAAGCAAGGGTAGAAATCATGATTAAGAAGAAATGGAAAAAAGCGATAACAACATGGGAACCTATTGATAATCTATGGAGGTAATGGGGTCATATTTGGACCATATTGCCCAATCGATGATATAGTATCGCTATAGAAAAAGAGTCTTCGAGACATTGAAGGAAGAGATGCACGAAATAAAATATAACCAAGAAATAACGATAGTGGGCGACCTAAATTGAATAACAGGAAAGAGAGGAAATAACGATACCATCTGTCCAATCGCAGAAAATACAATTAATTAAGCTGCTTCAAACTGGACATTTACAAATATACGTGGACGCAGGAAACGCGCAATCTAAAATCAATTGTCGACTACATCAACGTGACACGAAGAATTATAAATAATCCGACTCCCTAAAAGCACAAGAATATATGTAGAACAAGAGGAAGATGAAAATAATCTAAAACTCAAAATGTTCATCTTCAGTTTTCAATGTAATCCTTTAAATTACTTAACAAATTCCTACGATGAAATTAATCCGGTTCAAGTTACCGTCTTTGTGGGACTTGGATTTAGTAGTTAATAGAATTACCCAGCACAGCCCAATTTTGGTTGAATAGGTCAGATTTAGATCATATAAACAACTTTGCAATTCTGACGAGAATATTCTAAATAGACTAATCATTAACTAATATCATTCTTCAATAAATTACCCAGGAAATCTCCATTTTACTGAAGGAATCAGGTTTAAGTTAGTTTCGGTGAGATCTTATAGTTAATGGTGAAATCTAAAAGTAACAAAATGTTCACCTTCAATTTTCATCCTTTTTCAATAAAGTAATCACAAAATATCAATTTTATCGAGGGGATTTGCACAATTTCACAAATTTTGCAGCATTTCGAGGATTTTGGCTGATGACTACTGTGATTAACAAAGGTGCAGCCCGTTTGACCTATCCCACTACAGTGTAATCTATATTAATCATCTATTCACTCTGAAATTCAACATAAATGCTGAAAAGGTCGAAAACGAAACTTGTTTGAGTCATATATTAGAAATCCGAAAAACATTAGGTAATTACAAGTACAATGTATTTAATTACCATACCCTCTTACTTCATAAGGAAGTCCTAATGCTTTCCCATTTATATTGACGATATCAATTTCTGACTGTACAAGAAACACCTGTGGTTGTCCCAGTTCTATTGAATGAGTTAGATTTCAGTTACGTTTCTTTTCATAACAAACCTTTAATGTATTCCCCACTTTTATGAAATGAATCGCCACTTTTACTTCACAGGGAACACCTAGTCCCTTAGCATACCCCCATTTTTATTAGATGAGTCACCCCTATTAGTTCAAAGGAAACACCCCGTATACTCCCATTCGTACTGAATGAGTCACACTGAAGTTGCACCTTGTTATTTCACAAGAAACCGCTTGTGTACGTTAATTCTTTTGAAGGAGTCGCCTTTGAGATATATACTTTTACTCCATAGGAAACACCCCGTATACTCCTATTCGTATTGAATGAGTCATATTTTAGTTGCACCGTCTGGTACAAGAAACCCTTTCATTCGTCTTGAATGAGTCGCATTTAGGTTACATTCTTTTCACAAGAAACAGTTAGTATGCTCCTATTTTTATTAAATGAATCATCCCTCGCATTTGATACTAAACATCCCCGTGCACTCCCATTTCCATCGAGTCACTAGTTACGTTTGATTTACAGTCTTTCACTTCACAAGAAGCACTCGGGGGACTCCCAAAGTTATTGAATGAGTCAGATTTGCACTATACCACCTGACTTTACAAGAAACAGCCAATGTACCCCCATTTGTATTGAATGAGTTATATTTATGTTAATTATGTTACACCGCCATATATGCTAGACAATCCAAATGGTAAATATCTTTACATCAAAGATACTTCCTCAATACTGAGGGGAAGTGTTATATCGCAACATAAGACCCTCGAAGAGGGGTCTGTACTGCAAGATAAGTGCAACATAACCCTTACGTCAATTGCTTCCGCAAACCCCCTCGTATTGTCTGTTACTTAGACCGAGGACGTGAAACTAGATTTACAAAGTAATAAAGCATCACCTACCTTTTGAGAGGGGGTCCCATTTCTAAGGTTGCTCCATTCACTTCACTGTAGAGCACACACTAACACTTAAACGTTTGGTAGACACTTGGTCCTAACCTTAAAAAATTGGTACTAACACTTAAACAATTAATATTAACAATAAGGCACATTGATTACTAAATGTTTCCAGGCGGTATCACATCGGAAAATGGAAATTTAACCCGGGAAAAGTCGAAACGGATCATTACAGAAAACCTGTTCATTCATTTTGAAGTTGAACGATGCGGTTTACTTCCGGCCCTTCAAAACTTAATTTTAGTACTCACTGCGATAGTCAAATCTGTTTGATATACGGAGAATTCATTTTATTTCCCGTATATTATTTGATTATCCGCCCTAGATCTACTAATTTCTATTTTTACTTAACTAATATACATTGTGGGGTAAATTATTTACCCTCGTTAATATTCAAGTGAAGAACTACTTTTGACTTTATTCACCATTTTGGAATTAAATGTCATATGCTGTTTCGAGTTTTCCTTAGCTAGATTTCCATTTTCCGATATAATACCTCAAACATTAGTAATTTTTAAAATTCGTTGTAATTGTTTAAGTGTTAGTAACAATCGTTCAAGTGTTAGTGTGCGCTACGCAGTGGGGGTGATTGGAACGACCTTGGAAACGGGGCCCCCTCCTCAAAAGGTAGGTAACGTTTCATTACTTTATTTATATAGTTTCTTCGATCTAAGTAGCAGGCAATACGAGGAGTTTAAGGGAGGTGGTTTACGGAAGGAGTATGTTGCGCTTTTCTTCCAGTACAGGCTCCTCATTAGGGGCCTTTTGTTGGAGTATGATTCCCCCTTAATGATGAGGTAAGTCTCTTCAATGTGAAGATATTTACTATCATTCGTATGAAGTACGAGGGGCGATTCATTCAATAAAAATGGGAGTATAGTAAGGGTTTCTTGTGAAAAGAATGTAATTCGAATATGAGTCATTCAAGGGGTTCCTTGTACAATTAGAGGATGCAACTAAAATATGACTCATTCAATACGGGGGTGCTTCCGATAGAGTAAAAGAAAGAAGCTCAAAGCCCATTCCTTGAAAAAGAGCATACACAGATGGTTTCTTGAGAAATAACAAGGTGTAACCTCAATGTGACTCATTCAATACGAATGGGAGTATACGGGGTGTTTCCTATGAAGTAATTGGGGTGATCCGTTTAATAAAAATGGGAGTAGACTAAGGAGTTCCTGTTAAAAGAATGTAATTCGAATGCGACTCATTCTAGGCGAATGAAGGGGTATCTTGTACAATTAGAGGGTACAACTCAAATATACGGGGTGTTTCCGATAGAGTAAAAGAAAGTAACCCAAAGGCGATTACTTCAAAAAGAATGAACGTACACCGGTGATTTATGACGAAATAATAAGGTTCAACTCCAATGTGACTCATTCTTCTACTATTCTTTACTATAGAGCAGGGGTCTCCAAACTTTTCAGCCTTGGGGCCATACTGATTACTTCAGTGGGTTTTCTGCGTATTATACTTGTCATTAAGCTTTACTTAGCAAGTAAATAAATCCGAGTTATTATCATTCCGTGTTTTTTTATCCAACTTATCACAACAACAATAAGCTATTAGCTGTCACGGGCCGGATTGATCACATTGGCGGGCCGTAGTTTGGAGACCCCTGCTATAGAGTAAGAGGGGTGATTATTCAATAAAAAATGGGAGTATGCTAGAGAAGGAATAGTCATAGAATATATAATACTATCAACATCTACCGACATAAGGTTGTAAGGAATTCATGGAAGCAGTAGATGTAAACCACCAAGAAGGAGGACGAAGTTACGAGGAGTTATCTTTGAAAAATGGTCAGGAACCAGAATTATTGAAATATGGACCCCAGAAGCTTATAAGGATACTACAACTTCCAACGAGCAAGAAATGAAGAAGATCCCTTCTAAGGATTGGAGCGAAGCCTACATATCCCAATTTTTAGATAAAGAAAAAGAAAATGGCAGCAAAGAAAACATGCACCAACTTCAAAGGAAAAGGTGTCGTCTTTACAATGAGAAAGATTTAGTGAAAAATAAGAACAAGCTATAAGATGACATAAAAAAGGATAAATAGGTGAAGACCAAGTTAGTTTTACTCCTGTGGAGGGGGGATCACGTGTATACATAACTTATTTTTATATATGACTTTGGAAGCGACGTGAAATACAGATTCCTTGGGATGTAATTCATGAAGCCTTACGTCGATAAACTTTTAGATTTGTTACTGACTGCGCAAATAACCAAGGTGACTGAATACATGATTAGATTCGTATTATTCTCTTGAATTTTAATCGTTTATTACTTTTCAAAAGTTAAAGGTTTCATCCAAACTTAATCGAAAAATTCCAACAGCTTCTGGATATCATTTGTATGTCGGGTAGTGTGCGATCTTGATAATGTTCAATTCAATTCGATAAGGGATTTGTGTAAATCGAAATTAACAATCAAACTATCTCGAATAAGATATTTTATTGGACGAGAGAAAGTGTAGCAGCTCATGAAAAGTTTCTACTACGATTTAATCCATTTCAAAACGACATAATCCATCTCGAAGGGATTTGTTAAAATAGCCATTTCAACGAGAGTATGAATTCAACGTTTATTCAAGAGAGCACGACCGAGTTTGAAACATAAATTTAATCGATCACTGGTTAAATGAGTATGATTGCTGAGATAACAGATATTGAAACCGCCTTTTGCGGATGAGAAATGTGAAATGAGTATTTGAACTTCAAAGCTCATCGCGAAATATATCTAATATTCCTGAATTGACTCACTTTCCTCGCGTTCCAAAATTCGCGTGCCCAATTTTTTGTTTTTTTCATTCTATGTGTTGAACGAAAAAAGGAGTACTAAACTACTGAACCTTTGGTAAAACGCAGGATTAACACTACCACTATTTTAAGCTGCCTTTTGTATTCCCTTGCCCATTCAGAAAACAAGCAAACTTTTCAATCTATACGGTTCGGTCTTATTGCAATGGTAAGCTAACATACGGAGTTTTACAGAGAAACGCTGGAAAGTGAAACAAAAACAAACAGAAATGCGGATAATTTAAACCTCTAGTGGTATTATGTTTTGAAGCACCTCCTACTGTCGGTCCTCTTTCGTCGGTTTTCCCACGGGTACGCAAAAGTAAATAAGAACCTCCGGTGGATTTCCACATCTCTTCCATGTGTGGATGTAGAATTTCAAAGTTAATTTTTTACAATCTATTTAAAGAGTTCCGGCGAAAATTAGGAGCGGGAATAAAGCGAGGAATTCATCCATATTCAATTTTAACCCCGGTGTAATTTGCCAATATAAATATTTTTAGACTTCCTCCAGGTATTTCATCTCCCATCCATAACTAGCAAATCTTCGTAATTACACGGGTGAACGGAGGCGAGAAATGGAAATTTGTTTCCGGTCCATCTGTTTCTTTCATAAAGCGACGATGAAATATCGCTTTTTAATTAAAAGAAAGTTGCCACGAGAAGAATTTGACCTGTTGAGTTTTAACTGAAATTTCAATTACGCAGGTGTATCATCCATAACTTTTTATACGACTTGGGAAAGTTCGTAAGAAAAAATTTCACAACAGTTTAAGAAGTTGCTAAACAAGATGCAACAATTTCCTAATTACGTTTTTAATATACTGTCCTAGAAATTAAAAGAAAATCAAAGCTTGATTTACATCGGGATACGAGGGCTGTTCTCTTTCCGCTGAGATTTTTTGAGGTATTCCTCTTTACAGTCAATGCATTTTTGCATCCGTGACAACGAATCTAAATAAAATTTCCGCCATTTCATTTGTTTTGGTCTCAGTTTAATTGGTTGTTTCTAAGGCCAAAATACATTTCTATACCAGTTTTAAGATTGTTTCCTAATGTATTGTGTCCAAACTTTGAAATATCTTTTCCTTTATCACTTTCGGGTCAATCAAACCAGAAATTGGGTATTAATAGCTGTATTTTCAAAGCGTTGTTTTAAAGATTTTGGTTAACCTTCGTCAGTGAAAATATAACTACATATTGACCTGAAAGTGATAGACGGGAGGATGTTTAAAAGATAGGTACATAGGTCACGAGACAGATACATATACATTATGTCTAAGAGAAGACCAATTAATGCTGTCGTCTCGTTTAGGTTTCCTTTTTTCCACGTTGCTTTTGGATTTTGACCAAGACACTCTGTAGATGAGTAAAAACTACGCCTTGTATATCATCATTCCATTGTCTTTTTATTTTGGCTCTGTCCTTTTTTTTAAACTCCACGACGCGTATTAAATAAGTCGGCGAGATCTTCACTGCTTATAGGGACAGGTTGCAAAGATCTGCGGCGAGGTGAAGGGGTTAAAACTAGCTCGACCGCTTTGAGTCAGGTAATCGCCTACGCCAAGAATGTGAACAGCCGACGCGACTACCAGAGCCGACCAAACGGCCTTGGTCAACCACCGCTTTCGACAAAAGACCTAAACGATTTCGGGTTCATAAACATTTTTGTCTCGCTCCTATATGTAGTTACGTAATTATATTTTTAAACAATCGTCTCCTTTGAGTTTAAAGTTTAAATTTTCGGAACAAAAACGAGATTCGATCGTACCGGGTATTTTTCGGTTTGAATTTTTTGCCTCTCCCGGATTAATGAGATTATGTTTTCGGCCGGCGAGATTAGCCGCCCAAATCGGTTACTAATTGCCGTTCGGCTTTGGTTCCGCGATAAAATTTATTAGGCGAGTACTCGCGCAGCATCTCGCCTTTTGTATTCGGAATATATCCAAGATCGTAGACCGCATTCCGGTGCACAATGCCCAGAGTAACAGCGCGGGAGTCTTAGACATTGGCCAGAGAGGAATGAAGTTATACTTGCTGGACCGGTTATGGTAATCTTAACGTTGGAATTGATGACGCACAGTTTCTTTGCTTCATCTTACATAGACTAAAGAATTCTGATAGAATGATTGGTATCTTCTCTGTACACCATCCCGATGTATTATATTGTTACTATCTCTGTACGTTTCATAGAGTTACACCTATACGCGCGCGATGAAGAAGATCGAATAGATCGAACTCTTCGCAATTTAAATTAAATTAGATGTTTTCCCAAATCCGACACACAACAATAAAATCGCCCGTCCCGCCAGGTTACCCAAAATTACCAGAAACGTTTAAATTTGCATACCAAAATTGCTTCTGTACGATGGAAATTCGACTTAACGTTATAATTTGCTCCAAAAGGAATTGATGCCCTCTTCGCTTTGATAATGAGAAACAATTTCTTGATTGCTTAATAATTTCGGCATGGCGGGGCTTTGTGACGCTAATATAATCTCCAAACCGAAACATTTTCTTCAATTAAATTATTTCTGATGTAGGATTTCGGATGCTGCCGACTTCATAACTTAGTCTAAATTTAATATCGGGATAATTCTGGTTTTGACATCGTTTTCTGTATTATTCATTAATTAACGGCTTTCTCGAACACGAATGATCTTTCGACGTGAGTTCCAAACTTCTGAATCGCTGGAATTCTTGCCGAGGTCCCTATGAAATTTACCTGGGAAGAAAAAAATACATTTATTATCGATTTCTTGTGAAGTCAGACGTTTACAATTTCCATAAATAACGCTGGTAAACGATGCTTTCGTTTCTTGGACGCTGAATACTGTTTCCTATGCAATTTTCGATGCTGATTTTGAATGGAATTGGCCTTTGCTCTTCGATCATTATGGATGGTTCAGTAGGAAAGACATTCCTGACACCTTTGGGGAGAGAAGTCGTTGACTTTGAACTTGGTCTTCAAGTAGGATATTTCAAATTTCTCTGTTTTTTTTTGTGTGAGTGGGACAGCAGAGATGGACAGAACCGTTATGTGAAAAACAACAGACCCCAAGAATACCGCAGGAAGTCTATCTGTCACCTCTAGACTTTAAACTCGGATTGAAAATCAAGGAAGACATATTCGCTGCCCCTCAAATTCAAAAATTAATGAACGATGCCGCCCTAACTGAGCAAGAAACCAGTATGAGAGTCATTCAAGAACGTAGTCCAGCATTTTCTTCGAAATAACAAGGACCTTACGGAGTAAGCTTGATCATTGCTATATTCAAATTGTGCTTACTTAGTAAGGTTTTGCACAGTTACTTGATAGCTGCTCATTAATTAGATTTGTCGTATTTAGACATTTTGGCTCTCAAAAGGTGGTTTACTATTTTTAAGAAGAAAGAATGTCGAAGAAATTATCGGTGAATTAATGATTTTCCAAAAAATATATAAGCTACTCCTTCCAACTATTTGTTGCTATAATTATGGAAAAACGTCTTTCATAGATGATGATTTTCTCCAAACCCATTCGACTGGAATTCTGTTAAACAAACCAATTGCTCTGATTCCTTGGATTTTGTATTACATTCTAATTAGGACCGAAACGTCATAGTCACGTCAAATTAGGCAGAGATGGAAAGACAATTACATTAGGAAAATCTGAAGTTTTCAAGGTGAAATTTTAGCGTAGGAACAGGATAATTGGAGTCCAATTATAAACTTGTTGTTTCGTTTAATCAGCATTGCATCCGAAGAGGGTATCTTGAGATAAACGAATTTGACGTAACGTAATTCCACGTAGAATCAATATTGTTATTTTATTTCCTAATTAACCCCGGTGAAAGGGCATTGACATGTTTAGTTAATGTTGTGCCTTCGATGTTGTGGATTGTATTATGTTACGGACGTACTATTTGGATGTTAATGTATACTATTTCATTCGCTAATTTCGATTAACCCCATGAAACTGCCCGGAGCGTGGTGGACATACGAGCCCTCAACAGGGTCGTTCATCAATTTTCCGACAAAGTTTATTATTTATTTTTCAGCGATATTTCACAATATTGGAAACTCTATCTACGCGAATCAAAGTTATATTTTTCAATGAAGCTTTTTTTGTATTACAAAGTGTTTCGTGCGTATGTTTGAATTTGAAGCCTTTTTTAATGAGAGTTAAAAACCTCAACAGTATTTAACTTTTTGTCTCCAAATAGCCTCGGGGAAATTACGTAATCGTATGAATTATTAAATCGTTACTTCTTGCATTGCACTCGTTCCCCTTTTGTAGAGGCGGTTTCATTTTTGTCTAAAAGCATGTCATATTCCCGGAATTCTTTAATGGAAGAATTCGGGTTCTAGTCCGGGTCTTTGAAGTTCATTTTATCTTGTTTAGTATCTACGGAAGAACTCATATTTTATTAAATTTTCTCCCAATTTAAGCAACATCCTTTTATGAGGTTGTCTTGCTTTTCGTTTGTTGTAGGAAACATATTTCGCGAGCTTCTTCTTTATTCGCATTATAAACAGAATAACAGAAAGGTATATCGTTCGCTTTTGTCTAGATATGCTTTTCTAAATGAAATTTTCCAGGGTTGCTTGCGCCGTTCTCCCTTGCATTCTTCGACTTATTTTAATTAAAGATATCGTTTTTCGGATCTAATGTCTGCAAATCTAAAAGGGATCGGTCAAGATTGAAAATACCTTCGCGTTTCCCATTAAAATTTACGCAATTTTGTCGATTTAATCGATCGTTCCTCTTTCTCTCTCTATATCCCTCCTCCGTTACGAAAGGTTAGCTACATAATTAGATTATGGATGCGAATTTCGCGTAATAAAGTAGAAAACGGATATGGATGTGTGTTAATCTTTGCCACTTTAGGTAAATTAATTTCTATCATAGGATAAGGTTTTATGTAATCGATAGCTTGAAAATTATCATCGTTCTATAATTATGGTTTAGATTTTCATTTGCCTACGTAAGCCATAATGTGCTTCTTAATTTTATTATACTTCTATAAATGGAACTCTTAAAAGAATTAATAACCAATTTTTCTTGATACCTAAAAATTTCAGGCAAGATCCCACAGCGAAGCAAAAACTTAATTGCTGTTAAATTAAGATTAGAAAATGTGGAAAATATTCTCATTAACATTGCATGCATTTTGGAAGTCTCTCGATAAGATTCTGTCTCTATTTTCGTCGAATTATTGCTATATTGGGATTGAAGGTAAATTATGGAGAGTATCTAGTGAATACGGCTCATTTAGTCCCCGACATCGCATCCTTGTCGCACGAAGATATCAGTACGGTTCCTTAATTTTCCTCAATTCTTTGCTGCCATCCTTTATTTGAAATATCTGCAAACGGAAATCCAAGTCTTAGTTTCCTGAATGTCTCTGAGATCTGTCGTTCTTAAATGGGAACCGGAACCAGCAACCAACAACCGGCAATTACGCCGCAGTATTTCCTGAATCTCCAAACAACATTATTTCTGTTTTCTTCTGTTCCAAAATATTGGTCTTAGATCGAAATTTCAATTTCTTGTACAAGGGAATGAATGTACTTAGTAATAAATAATCTCAGGAACTAACTGATCTGATACCGTATCCGTGTCTCACTGGGATGTTAGTTCAATTCCTTCATTTTGTAAAGTTTCAAGATGCTTAATCTGCGAAAGTGAGCATCGGGAATCTTGTCGGGTATTTCTCAATCCTTGCCTGTCCTCCTCGGTTTAAATCTAAGAGGTTATGTGTTCACAACTTTGACCATTCTGAATGTCCAAGTAACATTATTTCTCTTTTTAATCCTAAAATAGTGAGAGCATCCTTTCTTGGGTTTAAGTTTTTGTACTCAATTCATACTTTGGACGATAATTATCTTTAGGTTCTCACAAATTTAAGGTGGTTATCATCTATTATGCCTGGAACCATTTGCTACGTTACTGGTTTGAGAACTACGTAATTACGAATTTTATTCATAGATGCTTTCATATCAGACCAGTGGATTTGAGTTGACTCCTATTTAGTTTATGGCCTCATTGCAATTTAAGGCTTGACCCTTTGTCTGCTGTCGTCATTAGCTTTGATAGTGGATTTGGCAATTTTGGGAGCTGGCTCAAACCCTGTGAGGGCAATGCTAGTGCTGTCTCGAGCCAACTTATCCTCTCATAAGGAGCTGGTGCTCAAATTAAGTAAGCTCTATCAGATTCGCAAAGCTTTTCTATGTTTAGTTTACAGACAAGTACCTGAAGGATGCTAAAAGAGATGAACGATACGTTGCCGAATGAAGTCTTTTATTTTCTTTTGGAAAATCCGCCAAATCAATACAGCGAAAGAATTAAATTCGTCTAATTTGTTTGATGTACAAAAGATGTTGTACTTCCACGGAGCCTCTCTGAGGAGGGCACATTTTTCAACAAATTTGTTTTGATATTTTAAGCTGTTGTGCTAAGTTGTTTACACGTTTAATGTCTGCGATAGTCATGACGAAGATACTTGAATATTATTAAAATACATAAGAAGCGGAATGGAACAAACACTTTTTTAAATAAATTATTTGCTAATTCGAAACATTAAACGAAGATCTGGTTGATGTGGGAATGCATAGGCGTTTCGTTGCGAATTGTTTACTGTATAATATCGTTTCGCGTGATTATCCTCTCATGTTTGATAGCGCCAATTATCAAGTGCTGTACTACGTGAAAAAATTTCTTTTAAAACCATTATGGGTTTTATCTTGTTTTAAGGTGTCCTGATACGAATGAAATCGTACTGAAGTAAAGGCCATAAATTCTCAAGTAATAATTAAATTAGGTACATTGATGAGCAGCTATCAAGTAACTGTGCAAAAGCTTACTAGGTAAGCCCAATTTGCATATGCCAATAAAATCCGTGAATATGTAGGTTTCTGTCTGTTCCAGAATCATATCAATTCGAAAGAATTTTCAAAAATTAAAATCTAGAAAAGTGTTTTTTACAGCTACCGCGTTTCGATCTAGATCGTATTAAATTTTTCATCCTTTTCTACCAAGAAATTGTGAAAATTCTTGTTCGCGGGTTCTATAAAACTTTTATTACTTCATTTAGTGCGCATATCTTGGTGAAGTTTTTCCAACGAAACGTATAATCGCGCGTCAAGTAAAGTTGTTAAAATTCGTTATGCAAAATCGTTCGTCGTTAGAGAATTATAATTCCACTGTCATCGTGCTCTTGAAATGATATTTTTAGCACATTTCCTGATGCGAATATAAAAATTTGAAGAAACGACGTCGCCGGCGGCGACTCGAAATGATGGCGAAAGGGAGGCGTACAAAGCGTCGCATCGCTTGGTGGGTACTTACAAAAATTTGATCTAATTATGGGTGTATGGGGAATTGAGAGGTTTTCATTTCGAATCTATCGACTTGTGTACAGCATCCGGAACAAGATGCAGAGAGGTTAGGTGGTAGTGCACACATCAGTTTTCGAATACCGCCTTGGGAGTAGAAAGTTTGACTACCAGTGGCATATAGAACAGGTTGAGGCTTGGCTTTTGAAACTGGTTTCTCAACAATCAAGTTCGCCAGTTGACCGTAAGATGGGAAAAGCCAAATGTCCCACTTGTTGTATTACCTGGCTAGCTTGGTCAGTTCTCCGATTGATCTCAACGCGTTAACATCCGTTCTTAGTTAATCGATTGTTCTAGACAAGGAACGGTGATGTTTTTCTTTCTTTCTTTCTGCCTTGCTTTCTTTCTTCCATCCACGCACGCACGCTAGCACCGTCTCTCTTGCCCATTTCCTTTATAGTCACGTGCTTATCCCATATTACCCTTTTTGCATCGCGTGTGAAATATCCATTCAGTGATTTTTTCAGGATCGGGGTTTTATGTTCATCGCACATTCACCTAATGGAACTGATATTTTCTTTGGTTATCTAGCTGTATGAGTGAATTTTAACATCATAAAGCTAGCTTACCGGAGTTAAAACCAGTTCCAATACTTCTGCACAACTGGAATGCTGTACACAGGTAGAAATACAACTTTCATTTCGATATAGAAAACTAATACTTTACGTGATCGATACGTGCGATTCCGTAACATTCGTTAATGGAACGGAATCGCACCGAAATCTTTACAATTCCCATTAGAAAAGCTAATCTAATCAGAAAAACACGTCTACGCAAATTTATTACGTATCCGCGCAACAGGTAGGTAGAGAGTCGGGGAAAGAGAAAAAAGAACACGCCGATAGTCATGTATCGTTTCTTAGAAAAAAATACATACAAAGGATGTAAAAAATACGAGACCATTAACACAATACGAAATTTCAGCGGACATCTCTCGTAACACGTAGATCTACAGGCGCGTTATCGTTTGCGTTTTTCTGCGATTGCGCTGGAAAAAGCGAATTAACATGTAAGTGTATATGGGTATATAAATACATTCGTAACATGTTGTAAATTAGAATAATTACTTATAAATAAACTATGAGTAACACTCGACGTACGTAGCGAATAACACCAAAGACATTAAAATCGCGTCCGGTAAGACGAATGAGGCGACGGATCTATCCGTCCATGACGTGTTAATATCCAATCGCACCTGATCAGGATATCGACAATCTATTTCTGCAAGCAAAAAAGATATTAAAATAACACAACGGCATTAAATACGCTTTTTGTTCGAGTTGAATGCACTGTTAATGAACGCCTAGGTGGCGACGAAGCCACCTCTTGTTAAAAAATCTATCAAATATGGCGACCGCCTTTCGAAATGTTCCCGCCAAAGTAGAAATCGACGTTCGCCATTTATCATTAAAGAAATTTTTCCAAATACAAAACGGGAATAGCCCACTACAGAAAATATATTGAAATAAATATGAAATCATTTATTGAGGGAATTACTAAATTATCCAAGTCAATTTCACAACCTCTGGATCCCAATCAAAATTTAACCGGATCACACACCCCATCGATTGACACGTATTGATCGAGGTTTTTTTTTAAATCAACAAGCAGTTATTATTTCATGCCGGTCATAAGATAAATTTCAAAAGATAGAAGAAATTTTCACATTTCTCCAAAGAGGGAATATCAAATTCGCCACAATATGGATATCTTCTCGTACAGATTTTGAGTAAGACACAAGCTAGAATACGGTGATCTAGCTGCAGGTATTTCAGTAAATTCGACATATGTAAACATTTGATGCACTTGATTCTCCAGTATTTTGTATTAAATTGGCTGTTAATTAACACAACATATTTGATAGCCATTGATGTTTCCGTTGAGGCTTTGACAATGTCAGGCCATAGTTATCGAAAATTTATCACTCACTGCTGGCCCCCATGCGACGTGCTCAAATATGACAGCCATGATCCCTGCTGAAAAACTAGTTAACTTAAGTTTCATGGACAGCCGCGGCTATTTTTTTGATACCATTCAAAATTTGGCCAGATTAAAAGGAAAAACGCTTTTATTTAATGTTGCATGCTACGTATTACGAAAAAAATTATGGTGCGCATTAGCAAAATTGGTTGGGCACTCAACGTGTTAATGAATATGAAAAAATAAAGAATGGGGAATGAGTAGATAGATTTTGCGAAAATTACGACGGACTTGCAAGCACTTCTAGGCTATAAGACACGTCACCAGTTCCATTTCCGAAGGAAAATATAGAAGAAGGCGTTTTAACTAGAGAAATTAGATTGAAACTGCAATCACTGAGGGTTTAGCTCACGATGATCTATATGTTTGGAAGGAAACGACAGAGACGGAAGGAGGACTTATGGTTCAAAATGTTCTTGTCTTGTCATTTTCAGAAAATTAAGTAACTTCTCGTCAGGAGAAAGCAAAGAAGACGCCTTGATTACAAGCAGTATATCGAAGTCAACATTTTGACTGGAAATATTAAATTGGCGTTTCAACTAATGATGGTTTAGTACTAAAGGGCCTACAGTTTTTGGAGGAAAATGTTACATAAAAAACTTCTCCAGCAGAATTAGGATGAATCTCGAAATCTAAAAGCATTACATCGACTTATCCTTGACATAGTTCTTATCGTGCCATTTTGAGGAAATGAATTAACTCCTAAGCTAGAAAAAATGAAGAACGTCTTAATTACAAGCTGCATTTCAAAGGAGAAATATCCAAGAGACAATTTTAAACGCAAAAATTTGACTTACTTGATCCTAAACCTTTCTACCTGGGAATGCAAGGCGCACCACACCACAGTCTTTGCAATCACCATCATTTACCATTAATGATAGGTTAGCCCGAAAGGATCTACATTTCTGGAAGAAAATCTCGAAACTGACCAACAGAGTTAAAGTGCATCTCAAAAAATTTAGGACTTTGCGGAAATCACTATTATCATTATTGTGATCAACTAACACTGTAACTGTTATTATTATTTCCTTTTTCATTTTTTCTGCTTTACCAAAATCCCCATCCAATTTAGTTGTTTTTTTGTTTTTAAACGTACTTCGCGTTTCAATTACTTTTCACGACTCCTCGACAAAAAATTTGTTATGGCTAGACGATATTTGTTCGGTATTTCAACCGTCATCGTCGTGTTCGTCATGCGGACGCAGGCTATAGGATTTCAGCCGAAGTTGACTAAAATCCGTCCCGTTCGCGTATATCGGGCGAGAAGTTCATTAATCGGATAATGCTTATTTGAAACGCCCTGTATAATTCGGGTCCATCCAGTTTCGACCTCGAAAGCTTTATTAATTGATTCCGACGGAGATAATGCAGCCCAATTTACCTCACAGCGTATTAATTTACCAATTTTATACCCCGGACATTAACAGTTAACTTATTTGTTTACATTTTAGGGCTATGGTGCGTGCATTAATCTAATTTTCCCAAATGGAAACTTGATGAAGCCCATAATCGGGTCAAATTACACGGAAATTGGATTAAAATCCTACGGGTTAAAATTGAATAAAGGAGTCAACTTCACTTTTGTAGCTTTACTAGGAATATATCTTAATTTGAATCAAATGGAAACTAAATAATTGTAGATTTTATTGGTAAAGGCGTGCTCCGTTTTTCAAAGCATCTTCGATAAAGATTGGTACACGATTGGTACACTTTTGTATTTGTTCAAGCCAAAGGTTAACGCGATTATCAGATTCTTCAGTTGGGAGGTCCAAAATTCCATTTTAAAAGCATTGACTGGAACCGTTCACCACGCCAGTCTATTTTTGATCTTTGATCAGAAAATTGTTGGGGTTTGGGAATACGTTTTGCTCCTCCAAAACCACAATTGTCTTTCGAACTTCGTTAGCTTCATGAAACTGTGGCTTTAGATAAACTAATTTGGAAGGAAGACAACATCCCTCCTTTGATTTATTTGATATATTTTCGTTTCGTCTACTATTATAAGGGATATCATCAGGAAATATTTCCCTGATCCTGATAAAATTCGAAACTTGGTAGGAATCGATTCGATTTCGTCGAAAATGCTTATCGCTCCGTCGCTGTTACGAATTGTTTATATTTCATAGTTTCGTCTCGCTTGTTTGTTCGATCTCGTATTCGATAGCGCAATTATGAAATGCATTACGAACTGATAACGCTCAGAAACGTCAGAAATTTGCTCGAAATAATTCGTGTATTATATCAAAATCGTATACATTACATATTAGTTTATTTTCCGAGTCCATTAGCGTCCATTACGTTTATATTTATTCGCAACTAATTGCGTTAAATTTCAAATATATTTCCCTATTGATTGCCCAAATTTAGTTATTCTATTCTAGTAACTGAAATTCAATATTTAGGTATATCCGACCAGCGATATATCTAAGAATTTCGAGATGTTATAGGTAAGTAAAAAGTGTTTCTATGACTTTTCGGCGTTGTTTTAAAACCATTTTGGTTTCAGGTTACTTTAAAAGGAGATCTGGTGCCAATTCAATACAATTATGATCATCGTTATTATTAATACTACAGAGTGAGCAAGTGTTCCAAGGTGGGAATACTGAAGACCCTAAATATGAACATTTTTGTTTTCAAAGATTTTCGATCCTGTAATTTCTTTGTCACTTTTTTAAGCGCGGTTCACCTTTTGCCCACCTTTGAATAGATGGTATTACCACTGAATCACCTGCTTTTATTGTTTTACTGCGCATTTTTCAAGTGGTCTCCAAACTAAGAAATTACTTTGGTTTAGTTATAGTTAAATTGCTCACTCTCTACCATTATTATTATTATCCAAACTAGCTTCTTTTGGTTGCTCTCCTGCTGCTATTGGTTCCTTCAATTCCTATCTCAGATTTAGTCTTGCTTCCAATTCCTTCTTTCCTCTCTCAGGAGTACTACAGGGGTCAAGTTTAGGTCTCCTCTGCTGGTCAATATTTATATTAACGACTCCATTGAATTTCGAAAGTGATTTTTGCTGTTTGTCCATTTATCGCATGGTAGAATGCCGTTCAAACCCGTCATGTTTGTGGGAATCATTAATTGTAGGTGGTAAAAACCGCCATTTCCTTAAATTTCATTAAAATGGGGAATAAACTTCTAATCGTTTCTTTGCACAGATTCTTCCGACGTTAAGGGATTTTTGTATAAAATCTCAGGGATGTAATACACCTAAAGGCAAGTGTTTCTATTCTAGTTGACTCAGGTTGGGGCCGATATTTCGAGATTCGTAACGACTACTATATCCCCATTGTAGCTGGAATGAAAATTTCAATTTTTAACATATTTTAAATTTACAAAGAAACTCTTTAACTCTGAAACGTGTTGTTATGACAGTACCCTTTGTGAAAACACGTTGACTAATAAGTAGTTTTTTTCACGGTGTCCTTTTTAGTTTTTCGATCGTGTAGTCGCTATGAGACGCTGGTTATTTTGTACACCATGTGTAACAGATTGAATGTCAAAACTTTTACCTGGACAAAGCTTTACGCTACTGAAATTTAAATTAGTTCGAAGTAATTTTACGAATTCTAGGAAGGTAGAGGTAAACTATGCAGATTTCGCCTTTGGTGCAGAAACGATTATCGAGTCATCCGATTTGTCGGTCGCCATTAAAGAAAAGGATATTAAGTTATTGCTAATTTTAGATTTTAATCATGAAATGATTTGGGGATTTTTATATTCATCTGCATATAAACGTTTATAATTTTCAACATTGTTTATTTCTACTGCCGAAGTAATTTGTACATATTAGGTAAATTTTCCACGAATAAAAAACGAACCTTTAGGAATTGAGAAATCAAATTCAAACATAAAGGAAAAACGAAAAGGTAAGATGCAATTAATAGAGGTAAACCAGAAAATGTGTCTAAAGTTAACAAGAATAATTTTGCCATGCAAGGAAAAGCCATTCTAGTATTTACTAAAGTAATGCATAGTTTTTATCAAGTTTCAGGGGATATCAACTGTTGGAACAATTTATCGCCTAAGAGTCGGAATATTTGTGAAAAATTCATCGACTTAATATTTTTGGCCTTCTTGGTTTGTATTCTTCGAGGTGGGGAAACTTAACGCTGTAAATGTCACGATCGGCGCGTGGTCTGGTTGTTAAGATGTTAAAGTCTTGGAAACTACACATTCGTAATATTTCACAAGGTTTACAATAAAAATAAAACTTTTAAGAGACTTGGGGAAACAGCATCTTTATGGGACGTTAGTAGTTTTGAAATTCCTCATTTTCGTTCAAATTGTTGTCAAAGTTCGTGATATTTTACTAATTTTATGGGAATGTAACTAGAAGATGTAAAAACCTGTAACGTTTTAAGGACAATCGATAGTTTAGTGGAGTGCTTGCTTAGTATTTTCTGAGATTAGGGGATGAGAGGACGATGTTTATTAAAATGTAATTAAACAATTTATCAGTTTGTAAAGTTTAAAGAAAGTTGAAGAATCAGTTGAGTAGTGGATACGTAAAAGTATCCTCCGAGATTCATAATAAATTTCATAATTTCATAATAGTTTATAGGTTTTATCGAAACATAAAGCTTTGAGGATCTTAAGGAAACAATATCCCAATGAAAATGTCATTGGTCCTAGCACGCTTTGAAATTTAGAAAATTCTTTAGTGTTTGTCAAAACAATACTTAAAATCCACACTTTCTCTCCAGATTCTGCAAGAACTTCAACAATTTAACCAGCGGCAATTTCACCAAGTCAACGTTTTTGGCATTCCTGATTGATATTCTTCGAGATTAGGAAACTTGAAACAGTTTTGTGTCAAAAAGTAAAATTTTGGGGTAACAGCATCTATGTTACATGCGATGCTATTAGTTTTGGTTCCCTCGTGTTTCAAGGAATTTGAGAAAACGCTTTAATTAAGAGGTATCATTTCTTATCCCGGAATTTCTTCTACAGTCCGTATAGACGCTGCTGTCATTTCCGAAATTCCTCATTTTCCTTCCCTGAGGAAATAAGTCTAAGGAGACTGTGGTTGAAATACCTTTACCACATCTTTTGGAAATAATTCCAGATACGTATTTCGGCAACTAAGTTGCCATCGTCAGTGGAGAACTGGAGAAATTAATTAAGTCGCAAGGAGCACTCAGTGTCAGTAGTTTTAGTGTGTTTCGCGCTGGCGTTTGGTTTGGGAGTTAGCTGGTGATAATTAATTGCCCCAGTTTTGCACTAAGGATAGCAATTTTCTTGCTAAAATACGCATCGGAACGTGTAGTAAGGGTCTAAGATTAGGACACCTATTGAGGTCTGGGAAGCAGTTTCCCCTGAACCTCTCTGTAAGAGGACATATTTTTTCATCAAAATTTCTTTGACATTTTAAGTTAGTTGTTCACATGTTTATTGACGGTGGCAGTTGCCAAATATGCGGGAATATTTTTAAAATACGCAAGCTTAAAGTGATCATGGATTTGCACAAAGAACATTATCCAAATGCAACTTTTTACAATCTGGTGGCTTAAGTCGTAAACAATATTTTAAGGAAATGTTGTATTTCAACGTGATCGACTTTCTTTAAGTGACAGTTTTTGGGCTTCTAAGCCAAAGACGGTCATTATCGAAAAGAATATTGGTCTCATTCTGGTATTGAAATAAATTGAAGATGACCGACGTGGTACGCTCAGAAGTACTCAAACAACTCTAAAGATTCGTGTGAATGCAATTATCATTTTATACAAGCATTTGAAGGTACGTAAGCACTGTTCCCGTTGGATTTCCCACAATTTGGCACCAGTTCAACAGGAAGACCGTGCGAAATGGTGCTGATCTACACCAGATCGCTTTGACGATGAGTGGTTTTCATCATTTCAGGTATATTGCTATGATGCCCATAAAAATCTAGAGTTTGGTCTGCTTCAACGAAGATTATTCGCGAAAAAGTAAAAAAATTGAATTACTAGATATGTTCCCTCTGTAGCACTGGAGGTTTGAAGAAATGTTAATGACGAATGGTTTGAGAAATTATAAATGAATGTGCTTTGTCAAAATGTGCGTGTTATTCAAGGCATTCCTTTGCAATTATTCGTTGTTAAATTACTAAATGTTTTTGGGAAATTTTGACTTAAGAAGTACGTTTTGTTATAAGAATATTTTCGTTTCTTGTATTTGGAAAATTTCGAATAATATGTGATGGCGAAGTACGGGTTATACATACCAGCGCATTTGAATTTGGAGTTGTACGTAGAGACAACGAATCGCACAGTGCATGAGTCCTCTTCTGCGGAGCACTGATCTCTTACTTTAAAGCTGACCTCACTAAATCCCGTTACGTTCTTACAAAATTTATTCTGTATGGCGTTTGCGTTGTAGGCACATATGGAATTTTCACCGTAATCGTTGCCTTTAAACTAAAGGAAAAACTGCTATCAATTAACGTGATATGATTCAAGAAACGAATTATCAGTGTTTTCGTTTATTTTCCATCAAAATACCTTAATCGTGATGTCAGTTCTCCGAAGAAATTCTTCGTGAACCTCATACAAAGTATCGACGTTCGGCGTTGTATAGTCCTCTATTTCGACGTAGCTGCTGTTACAATAGAAATTCATTACGTTCGCCGCAACTACATTTAATTTCTCGGACACTTGATTAACAAAGGTCTGTATGTCGTTTGTCGTTTGTACAACCAAATCATTACCGTATACGTTCTTCGAAAACTCTACGTAGTTTCCGACATTGTTTTCCGATGCCACGTATATCATTTGGACGTCCGGATGTGATCCTTTCAATGTTCGAAGAGATATTTGTGTCTGACTAGCGTCTATGTTCGATATTAATGCCGTGTTCGCCAATACCAAGACTACGTGACCCGTGGGCCTTAAAGTTTTCGCATTACATCCATCTCTTGTTTTGTTCTGGTAATATGATATAACCGTTGTCAGGCTATCGCTTAGTTGAAGCCTATTCGGCCCTGGAAATTAATAAAAAAATTTATCCATGTATCAAAATGTCGGATAATTCCAAATAATTATTACTTTATAAATCCTATCTCTTCGGATTGCCTCTACCACTTTTAGGTCAATCACAAGACAAAAATTCAATTTAACTGATTATATTTTAACACGGCGGGTCGTATAACCTATGTGGACCAAACTACGATTGGCAGTTAAAGTGGTAGAGGCAAGATAAAAGATCTAACAATGTCACGAAATACATATGATATAAAAACACTTTCACCATTCGCAGACGGGTTTCGCGGTTATTCCGCTCATCAGTGCGACTTTGTGAGTATTTTTCATTGTTTGATCAGCACTATATGTGCCAGTACATGTAATGTTTGTGCATATGAGAATTCAATTAACAAATTCCCACAGTATGTCCTAAATGCGCATTTTGTTTTAAAAGGGTTACTTTAGCAGTCCAGTAAAATTACATAAACGAATATCAAATGAAAAAATTAAAATCGTCTGAAATTGTGCAGAAATATTAATGTTTTGCTGCACTAGAAACATATGTCTGACCGTAACTTTCGTGAAAATATAAACTTACCCTTTATGCTTTGTACATAAAATATCTCTCCATTATATTTTTATAACGCGGAGATAATTGTTAAAGTATCCTGAGGCAATTCCCGTACTAGAAAACTTTACGAAATTTTAATTAAACGTTTCCTTAAATCTCCGTTTGCATTACCATTCCTTAGCGCCGCTGCTAATAATGCGATAATTTCATCGCTCGAAATTAATTTCCGTTATTGTTAATGCAAACACTACAACGAAATCGATTTAATTTTACACGTTCCTCCTCCACCCTCCTCGTCCTCCTTTTTTACGCCGTAACCAACTCTGAAATAATGATGAGCGCGAACCCTACCAGTTGATTTAGGATTTCCATCATGATTATTTGAAACTTTTTATTAGAAGGGCATGTAAACACGGAACAAAGAGACCCGGGAGCTTTCCAAAAAGCGCTACGACCCTTTTACAACAAAGCTAACGAGATTGGCTTGCGAAGGTGAAGACATCTTATACGCCGGCTCGCGTAACTGTAATTAAGTATCGAAAAATACGAACTAATCGGGGTACTTTCCGCTTTGCCGAAAAACACGAAGGTCCACGCTATATGTCAAGGGAGTCGGGAAATCAATAGAAATATATGAAACGGTTTCCCTTTTTTTTTCGCGTCACAGTTGTTCGAATGGTGATTTGGGGATTCTTGGTTTTTGACCTAAACTTACATGAGGTAGCGTTACGTAAGCTTCCAAACAATTGAACGACGTCACTGGTCACATTTGCCAACCATTGGCCGTTTTGGCCGTTTATAACCCCAATTTTACTGCCATAGTAAGATACGTCAGCTAATTCGGTTAAGTACCTGAAAATGGAAACCTGTAAATGATCCCCCTGCGCGTTTTTGGAATTCCTTTTTTACTTCGTCCTTTTCTGTATTTTCCTTTCGATTCTGGTTTTATACTTACGACATGATGCTAAGGCTTTCATAAACGGTCCAGGTGCCATCTAAAATAACAATTATTTCCAAATTCGTTATGTTATCGCCCCCTTGATAGCACGCGTCGTAATGCGATGCTATCGATTCTGTAAATGAAGGACTTTATTAGTTTCTCGACGTTCCAAACGTCCAAAAGTATAAACGGGGGTTATGAAATCGTGAAAATTTAATTCCTCCGGCGGGAAAAGTTGGAAATTAAAAATAAATCCCAGAAATAAAGCGATTAATTTAACCCCGTCGCGCCCGTAAGTAATTCCGATAGATTCGAGGAGATTATATTTTTATGCTTTACCTGCTTGGGATCGGTAGTTTTTCACAACTGAGTTGGTATAATCGTCGATGCGGTCGTCGGTTAAGTACCTATCGAATATACCTACCCCTTGTAGAAGTTTAGCTGTTGCACCAGTCTATAATAACAAAATATTATCGCCTTTAATTTATGATTTGTGTTACAATACATACAAGGTCCCATATTTCATCCAATGTTTTGTGGTGGATTCGGGGATTTATTGGGATATTACGACCCTTGTCCTAGTATGCTTACCTGAGTCACGAAGTCAATGCCCTCGAATAAATTGGATATTTTTCCTTTCCTCTCGCACGCCCTGTAGGTCCTGTCGTACCCAACACCTCTCTCTGAATAATACATGTCTAAAATCTGCGATAATCTGGTGCTGGACAAGATGTTAGTCCATTCCTTGATTCTTCTCGCCAGTATTAAACCTGGACAAGGAGAGAATAAATCGTGTGAACGGGCGTGAAAAAAGGACGTATAAATAGGTATTATGCAGTTCACTAAGCGCTACGGATTTCGGATCTAAGGAAAATAAACGATAAAGGCCAAAATTCGCGTCGATCCGATTTCCAAAGGCAAAACCGTCCGTTTTTTTTTTATCGAAATATGCAGATAACAAGGGGTAGTACGCCCCATAAATGCGAAGCGAAAGTGCGAAACTTTCCAACATCTATAAACACACAGTCGTCTTAAAGTTTTTTTCCACTTACATAACTTCGCGATAGTAGTGCTTTATTTTCTTTACACAGAGACGAAGCAAGGGAAATATCCTACGTGTTAGTTTACGAGCTTAAAAGTTTATAAACGTCCGGCAAAACGTCCCAAGAGGAAAATTTTTAGACGACTAACGATGAAGTTAAAGCTAGGTGCTTGAAAATCGTTGAAAAATTGTCGAGGATGGTTGTGGAAATTTTATCATTAATTTAGGCGGAAATGTGGGATTTACTGGTTCTTAACGAATTTAAGTAATTGTGAAATAGGTAACTAAGAGCCTCAATATTAATAAAATAAAATCTGGATGACTCTCCACATAACGACCTAATTAAATTATGTACGGTAATGGGCAAGTACCAAGTAACTGTGCAAAAGTTTACTAAGTAAGCATAAGTTGTCGCGTATCCGTCTTTTATTCTATGGGAATATTGTTGAAGAGGACCAACAGTTACTGTAATCTGTATTTAATGTACCCGTGATGATAAACTAACACAATTACTTTTGTGTTTCAGTTAATAGTGCTCAGTAGTGCTTGGTTTATTTTCAGATTAAGTGACAAACATGACAGTACGACATACTATATAGTGTTGGCCAGAACGGATTTCCGGTCTAGAAATACGATTCTCCAAGCTAGAAATCTTAGGTTTCTTTCCTATTTCCACGTGTAAAGGATAAGTTGCGAAATTTAAGTTTCACACTGGGCGAAGAAGCACTGGGCGCATTTAAAAAGAAACAATCAACCTAATGTTATTGGAACAAAAGTTTTGCGGATGGTGGATGGAAAAATGCATCGATTCTAAATGGGGGTGTTTTGAAAAATTGTGAATAAAGCTGTTTCGTCAATCTATTGTGTACTACTGTGCTAGGGTCAGCGGAAAGAGAACAGCCTCCGTAGTTAGGAGTTGGGGATGGTATTCAATGTAAAATGTATATTTCATGACCTTTAATTATACTTATCTTATATTAAACAAGAGTGATTGAAATAATAGTTATGTTCTCAGAACGTTTACAAACGTTTTCGGAACATCATCAGTGAAAATATAACTAGATAAATTTATAAACAAACATTTGTTTCTTCTTTAATTGACCTAAATTGTGGTAGAAAACGATCACATAAGATAAATTGAATGTAAAGGGAAATACTTTGACTAATTATAAATATATGTTTTTTTCTATATACTGTATATCACTTTACTAGGGTGAGCGAAAAAAGAAGAAATGCCTTTTTAACATTATTAACAATTTCTAATAGCAATACTTTTAAGCAGCGCCGTATACAGAAATATTAGTTGGTTACAAAAGCCAAACGAAAGAAGTGAATAACACATTTAACATTTATTTATACTTTGTATGCTATTGCTATTCCGGCGGTTGTTTTATATACCGCCAATTTTCATGGTCAGCATACGTGTTACATACATGTACGTGGGATAATATTATTTTATTTAAATCGTAAAAGTTTACAGTTTTGCGTCGAGTATAGTCGCCAACTTCCAACTTCTTCAATTTTGTATCGACACGTATAGCTTGGTGAATCATGTGACGTTGGAAGAGATAATATTTGCCTTAACGCCGCTGATACAATGACGAAAGAAAAACAAAAGACGCTCGAGAAATTCCAGGAAAGTCGAATAATTGCTTCCGTCGAATTCTTTCCGGTTAAAGGTATTTTTTATGAGCAAGGCGACAAAGAAAATCACCCCTCTAAAAGGTAAGGAGCCGTGAAGTATCGGCCTTTCTAAATTGATATCGTTAAGCGAAGCCGTACATACAAAGAAACTACCTCCGAATCGGCCTTGCTTACCGTCGATTCCGCCCAATAATTCAGCGTTCGTCATGTCCCATTGCTCCCGATCCAAATAATGTTCCCGAGGGAAGATGCTGTCGTTCCAGCGGCCGATATCTCCGAAAACGGGGGTGTTAAACGCCTGGTTGAGGGTTACCTCGGCCAAATCACCTACGATTGTCGTAACTATAACGTTATTCAGAACTGCACCGATACCCTTTGGGGAGAAACCCTCGGTGATGTTATAGTCATTTTCTAAATCTTCAATGACCCTAGCCAACGTCACGTTGGATTCTTGAAAAGCCGCGGCGATTCCGGCTATGACGTGGCTCGGGGAAATGGTACCCCATCTCGTTTGGATCACCCCCTTCTCTATCGGGCAGTCGCTCACTTGTCTCGAACTTCTCCAAACTACCCCCGTCTCTTCTCGCAGATGCATGCTTCTTCTTTGGCAGGTTATTCTCTCGTCCCCCTCTCCCATCTATCCAAACTATTGGATGTCATGAAATGAAGGATGCATATCTCTTGCTTGGTTAGGGTGTCGTTGTGGAATTGCAGGCTATCGCCGAATGTGAAGTAGTCAGATACTAACTTGAATTTGTAGAACTGTTTCGCCGTTACCCCGTATGGGATGGAATATGGGGTTTCCACCCCAAATTGCGATTTTTCTATACCATCTACCCTAACGCTAAAAGGAAACATTAGAAATAGAAGAAACATTTTTAGGTAATAGAGGATGATATTTCAAGGTGGCTCGTAGTCACTTTGGCCAAGTCCTCATTTCTTTTAATATTGACAACAGAAGGAATATTTTTTTTTATATACCTATGCATTAACGACGTTGCTAATATCCTGATATTAACGAGACTCTGTTGATTAAATTCTAGCTTCCTAATGAGCTCTATTAATGTCTGTATGTTCATAGGTGGGTGTATCAGGTGATTTGTGAAGTTTCTTTCGTAACAGTGTAACAAATTTCTTGGTACGGATGTAACGGTCTGGAATTCTCCATGTCTCACCAGTAAAGCTGAAACAACCGTGAATATTTGAAAGCGATTTAGACCACCAAATATACTCGAATGATCATTATATTGGAATTGTAACTTGAATAAGACAGAAACAGCGAAGAATATTGCTTCGGTACATACCTAAGTTTAAGATTACAAAGACTGCACCAACATTTAACGTGACACCCATTCTTTATCACAACATATAGATAAATGCCTTTCGCAAATACCATTCACGCATATTCTCGTTTATCTTATCTCTTTTCAGAACGAGTTATTTAGATTTTTTTAGGTGAAGCGTGACTCATGCAATTATTTCGCCTTTTTCTCGACAATAATTCAATCCGGTTTGTTTATTACGCGATATTCAAAAATCCCCTCGACTCGGGAAAATATTGTGGAAACCGCAAAAATCCTTTGTCAGATTAAATATGAGCTGGACCGTCGACGAGATTAAGGGAGGCGGGCTCGTTTCGTATAAAAATGCACCCCTCATTAGCAATTCGTCTTATCAACAACCCTAATAGTCCTTATTTGTACTTCCCTCTCGGGGAACATAATCTTTTTGCCGTCAGCATTTTGATTGATTGGGATTTTGTAGAAGTAACGGTATTTTCGAAGATGAGGAAGAATGCCAAAATACAAAAGATGTTTGTGGACAAATGATGTTAATATAACGATGTAAAACTTACAATTTCGTTCGTTTGATGCAGACGTTAGCTAGCTCTTTTTTTTTTCCAAATCACTTCTATTCAGAAGTCTTTCCAGCGTTTTGGTAATCTCTTCAGCGTTTCAGACTCTTTTTGATAACTTGCCATTGTCTAGCTTTAGGTTGACTGAAAGTGCTTCGTTTTTCAACGCATCCTCCATGAAGACTTATACACCTTTCCATTTCTTCAAACCACATGTTTTGAGGTAGACAAAATTGCCGCACAGCTATGCCTTTTAGCAAACAAACAAACACTGGAGGAGCGGATAATATTCTCCATAAAATTCTCCTCGTTTTGGAACACCCAAATAGTAGGCCGATTTTTATCTTCGAGTTCATAAGAGTAAATCGCACCACTCATTTTGAGTTCCACATTTCAGCTTTTGATTAAAGATATCCCCGAGATATTTCGATCCTTTAAGAAAATGTTTTGGGAGTTTCATCTCGAATAGGAGGTTCTAGGTGCACCTTGTTTCTCCTTCTGAACGGAACTATCGCAATGTTAGTCTTTTTGGGGGTAGACCTAAATCCCGTTTTTGAACCCCATTTGTTAAATAGTTGGAAGATATTAGAATCAGGTCATCACTTGCGTAACCTTGACTGTTGATACGTTCCTTGTTTCAGAAAAACCAAAAGCTCGTCAGCAACGGGTGACCACAGCAGTGACGATAAATTTAGTATTATCACCACTGTTGCGGTCACTTGATGTTGTTTAGATTTGGCATAGTTAAAAGCGTGGTGAGTTGTGAAGATCGAGGCAATTGCTTCACATGGACTGTCCCCAAAGTTTTCCATCTTTTGACAATTTCCATTTTCTTTCGTTTTCGTTCCAGTAAAATTCAATTCGCTGATACGCCGCAGATCCCTCCATACATACATATTTCTATTCATATTTTTCCAACGTCAAATTTTGGATACCGTCCACGTTGCATTGATCTGATATTGGAACGTGTCCGAAGAATGTTGTACCAGATGTCATTCCCATGCTAAATTTCCCGAAAGGCTGGTTGTTACATACGGCGAAATTACATTGTACGAAGTTACTCAACTGTAGGTTGGGACCACTTTATCTACCACTAATACCGCTACTTGCCTGACAATTTAATGTTTGCGGGAAGTAGTTATCGATTTATACCTATTTGTCGAGAAAGGTGGAGGACGACGTGCACGTTTAGGCGCTTTTGTTTCGAAAGAATTTATAAGCAAATATTTCAGGTGGACGTAATTTTGCGGAAGAATCCAATATCGAAATATTGATTATGTTTGCTTTTTACATTCTTCCGCCGTAATAAATATTAGACGCTTTCGATACGTGTTGACACTACGATATTGAAAAACAAAGCAAATATTTATATTAAAACTTTATTTGAAAAAGAAGTAGAGATACGTACTACATTTACTATCAAAGTATGTCATTATATAATAAATATTTAAATTATTTGGTAGCCTTGTAAGAAAATGGAACACTAAACACTTAAAATTAAAAATGGAACAAAGAAAATAATGCGACTATTAACATAAAACTGGCTGTAAGCACTGTGCTTCCACTTCTGCAGCTGAAGTTTTCGATATTGAGCGTAAACTTAATGTTGTCGGGGAATCTACATCCAGAATCTGGAAAGAATAACAATAATAAATCCCACATTCAAGCAAAATTTTGATGGAATACTCACCAGCACAACGCATGACGGTGTTAGGCGCTGTAGATTGTATCGACAAAAATACCGGGTTGCAATCTCTGACGAGACCATCGTTACAAATGTCTGAAAACGTGAAAGCCTCTTCGTTGGTATTTATAGTTGTACAAATCAAATCGGTGGCGGTACTATTCTGCGTTGGGTTCGAATCCAAACGGGATGAACAAGCTACGAAACTACCATATCCTTGTCCTCGAATTCTCAACACTCGATTGCCTGCTCCCATGAAGAAATTCGGAGCAATTCGATAGAAATTGATGGTTTGGGGCTCGACGTAATCGTCAAAGGAGGCTGCGATTCCTTCAGTACCACTAAAGTCGTGACCACAGTGGGGATTGACGATTCTCCTTGGTACTAAAAAAGTATAAATCTTTAATCACAAAGTTAGACAAGGAAAGAAGATAAGGGTAATACCTTCCAATATCCTGGAAATTAGCGGATTTATCACTCCAACTATCGCGGTGCTGTCGGTGGTGTCTGCCAGGACGAAAATATCATTGACTTGATTCCTTACCATTGAATTGTACTGGTCTCTAGCTCCACCACCTAATACGAGTATGTTGAGATCTAAAAAATCACCTTCTTGGAGAACTTGGTTGTTAGGAATTTTCGATCTAATTACCAGGGATGAAAGATCTGTGGATTTCCAATCTTTCAATAGCAAAAGCGTTGTCTTCTGCAGTGATGGCAGTTTGATACGGTACAAATAAGGCAATCGTTGATCTTAAACCAAGGCTTCCCGTGAGCCTATCATTTTCAGTTCTGTTTCTCACCATTTGCTCCACAGTATTAAACATACGAATGTATTGGAAGCCAGTTGGATCTGAAAAATTTTAAAATTCGTATATTGACAACTCTGTATGTGAACTTGACATGATTTGAAACGTATTGATTTGAAAATAAAGCGAAGACTTGTGGTAGAGTTAAGAGATTTGTGGTTAAGATCAAGAAATTGCTTAACAATTTTGGGGTGCTCAATAATTAGCTGAGTTAAGCAGAGATTGCGTCAGATTGAACTGAAAAATTGATCGAATTTTAAATTCATCCCTGACAAAAATTTGGAGGTTTCAAGAAGAAACTGATTGCTTCAAGTGGCCATATTTCCAACGCTGGTGTTGTAAGGAGAACGTTGGTTGTTTAAGTTCATTTGAAAAATTGATAGGAATAGCAAATAATTAGATTGTTTGAAGCAGAAATTGCTAGTAGTCATATTTTCAAAGCTGTTTGAGGAAAAATTGGCTGTTAAAATATGAGTAGTAAGCTACTGGGTGGATACTTACGTTGTTGTTGCACTGTCAAATTGAATCTCTGATGATAATCCGATACCGAGGTGGTCGTATTGACAATTAACGATCCGTCATTACCATTGATGATAGTAAAGTTGCTTCCATATTTGTTAACATCAATATTATCCAGAAGATAGCTGTCAAATTATTCACACTTACTCCAAAAATTTATAGATTAAATGTGGACTTACGCTATAGCGGGGTGTATGACGTTATGAGGCCATTGGGTGTCCAAAACTATGATAATATCGGTGGCGATTCTGTTCCTATTGCTGGTATCAGCTTCGCAAGATAAATCGTTTAAGGTTGCTGGAATGACATTGAAATATTATACTGTTCTAACTGTAAAAGCAATTGGCACCAGCCATGAAAGCTTACGAATGGGATTAGGATAAAATTTTGAAAACTTACGTGCGTAGCTGAAGAATGTATTAACGGCGGTATTAGCAATAGTGGGGATCATCTCATCGATGATAGTTCCGGGGAAAGCCACCCTATTATCAAATCTAAGTGCGAAACCTGTCGTTTGCGTTTGCAAAGTGGCAGTTGGAGCTACCGTGGTTAACAAATTGAGTCTATTGCAAGCCCGTATCGTTTCGTTGAAAACGCCCCTTCTAGAATAGTACATGTCCAATATTTGAGATACTCTCAATGTCGAAAAGCCATCGACCCAACTCCTAACGTTCAAAGCCATGATGAGACCATCGAGACTGCCTCTGATATCGGCATCGGTGAACTCGAAATGTTGCGTCCGGCTTAAGAAGTACCATCTCGGTAATAAAGTACTATTCCAACCACCGTCCGCACCAATATTTTGAACGCTACCTGTGTTTCCTGTTTGGAACAAAGCAGCTGATCCTATCCCACCTAAAATTTAAAAGTATTTTTACCAGATTCATTTCATATCATGATTTCCATATTTTTACCTGACAGGGTGATTGCGTATCTGCTGTCGATGTTAATAGTTCCTTCGAGGATGGTTTGTGGTTCTAACCCGGAAGCGATTCCAGCAATGATCGCTCCAGCTTGCACCGCTCCCCATCTGGTGTAGATAGCTCCTCCTTCAACTGGACAATCGCTGGTGGTTATGGTGGAGGTTGCACGCGAGTTTGGGTCTCCTGGCAAGAATTCAGCATCGGTGTCTGTTGGGACCGGATCTGCCGGTTCTGCTTCCGTGTCTTCAGTTTCTACGTTTGCTTCGTCTGGGATCGGTTCTTCTTCTAGGTTGCTTCTTATTTGCCTATCGAAATGATGTTTTTAATGAATTGGCGAAACTTCGACTTAATGGAAAAATTTAGGTGTAGGCCAAATTTATGAGCTTGCTTCCGATGGGGGATATCACAACTAAATTGGAATTACCCAAAAGTCTCAAATTAATCATGGATTTTGATAACTACATCGTCATTCTCGAGGTAATACCTAGATTTCAGTGCGCATCATTTTTGCTCAATTGGAGCTTGAAGGATTGCATAGTTCAAATGTGTTAAATTTTTTTCCTGATGATGAAAATGTATTCATCTTCGGGTTTTGGATCCGCATTGATTGCTAGACCCGGAGGAGATCCCGGATTCGATTCTCGGGCTCAGAATAAGTAAGTTTTGAGCAAAATACCACCGGGTGATCGAGGGAGAGAAAAATATACTTACACGTTAAAAGGATCGAAGTTCTCAACATCAGGGTCTACACTTCTCAGTCTGCGGGTGTAACGACCCAATCTGTTGCAAATCGTGGCTTCGTCACCACGAAGAGCGATGTCGATGCTGCTAGATAGCATGTGATGCAGAGAACACTAAAAAAATTATAAGTAAAAATCAATTAGCAACTTGAAGAAAATAAAATATTCACCCTTTCCAACGCGTTTAAAGTTGCATTAGGAAAATTTACAGCTGTTCCTGGGATAAATTCTGTCAGTTGCAGAATGTTTCTCTCGGCCTGGAATCCCCTAGGACTGAACGGGATTGACAATTGGGAATTGACAACGGTGGAAGATCGCAAGATGCCATCTTGTCGAAACCTATAAAAATTGAGGATTATGGAAATGATTTTACTTTGGATTTCTTGAAGTTACCTGTGGATTAATTCTATAGCCATTTGCCTAGCATCTTGTGTAGTTCTGCCATCCTCAGCTTTCCGTATGAGGTCTATAAGAACATTTATCGTAGATGGTAATCTTCTGTCGGTATTCATCAACTCTGGGGTATTGAAACATTCTTGTAAAGCAGGAGCCACGGATCTTCCGGCATTTTGTTGGGCGAAAACCGTTGGGATCACAAGAATTAGAAGTCCCCAACACAATAATTTAGTTTCCATTGCTACAACTACAATTATGAAACAAATATTTTGTATGAATATGTGAGTATATAGACTGAGATAAGGGAGATAGTGGGAATGTTTTATCAGATAAGTAGTTAAATGAGTCGATAATTAGAGAAGCACTTGTTTGATATTTCGAAAAATATTTGATTCGTAATTTCATAGAATTGGAATTATCTTTTACTAAGGTTTTAATTCGGGCTTTAATTAATAATAATTTATCTTGTTTTGATATTTTACTCCGTATGATATATGGATCCAACCAACAAAAGCCGTAATTCCATAATCAGTTCCGAAGGTATTAACAGAAACAATGACTCATAGACTCTGCATTTAACCCACTGTTCGCTCCAAATTTAGACCATTATGACCAATCCCCATTTAGTGGTTGAGCTTCCACTCTAATTACTCGATTCCATTCGAAATTTCGGCGAAATCCCGGGTACTATCCCGAAATAGTTTCAGCATTAACCAGGATATATCGATTATTATTTATTAATATCTGGAAAACGACAAGTGTAATGCGAATAAACATTATTCATCCTCATACCTGGAATTATCTTATCGACACTTATCTTATTTCAACATCCACGCTTTTCGTATCGTAAGGGTCTTATTCTAAATTGAAAGTGAACAAATAGGCGGATTATAGAAAAATGAATTGACTCACCGTCGTCTCCATTTCTTTTTAAACAAATTTAGCCACACTTGTACAACGCGATAAACCAACTTAAATAAATATTTAAGAGCTTTTATCAAACGACGATCGCTACGAATAAAATTTCGTTTAAAAACCAATTCGTTTGTGCGTAACAGGTTGTTGAAAATTTGATTACTGAGATTACCATTTAATTTCTGAAAAGACCATATTTGAAAGTAACATTAGTGACAGACAATGTTATCTAATTTTACATTACAAAATTACATTACATTGTTGCCCCTTTGTTTATAACATCGAGCTTGTTTGTGTTTGGGGCAGCTCAGAAATAAGCCCACAATGATCTCAGTCAGTTCCCAAAGGATGAAAAAAACTTTAAAGATTTTCCCACTACAGTCTCAATTTGTTTAGTAACTTATATTGACGTGCATTTGATTTTTCTGACCCGAAGATGGTTCATTAAACTGTCTAATTACCTCTGCTAAACATATTACTATTCGTTTTAATGAGCTTTCTTTCATAAAGCCCACGTATTTCATTAACATTTCAAATCGAAGTAACCAAAAGAAATCAACAATCGTCTAACACCATGACTTTAGCGACAATTTAATTGTAAAATCGAGGATGGTTTTTCAAAATTCCACACGAATCCGATTTCGTGCTTGTTTGTTTTATTGGAAGAGCTCAGAAGTAAGTCCAAAAACGTATCCAACTATTTCCTTAAATTTTAACATCTTTAAATTTTAACATTTTTGGAAAAGCTGTTTCAGAAATTTCATTTTATCTATATGTGATTTACTTGGGCCGACTAGAAGGAAGTCGAAAACTTGCCCAGGTTGATTAACATCTATCTAATAATTCTGATAACTTGTTTTAGGTTGACATATTAACGGACTTCGGTTCATAAAGTACACACGGTCCAAATCAAACAGTTCGTTTCCTTCATCCTCGAAATGCAAATTAGTGAATTGATCCTAATTTCAGGAAATAGATTTGTTTAATTATTTAATTGCGCGCGTTTCGGAATTTGATTGCGATAACGACCGAAGAGGTAGAGTGACCTAATCAAATCATCGCATTACTTCCATTCTGAGACGTTTCCGAATCTAGGCTAATTCGATATTTATCGACGAAAATCCGACGATCATTGAAGCGAAATGATCAGATTTGAAAGTTACATTTGTGACAAGATATGTTACCTAATTTTTGATAAAATTGTGAAATTCGAAAGAGCTTGCATTAGTACATTAAATTGTTGCCCATTTGTTGATGATGTCGAGCTTGTATGTCTGTTAGGCGTCAAGCAAGAAAATCTACAGTATTCTCAGCCAGTTCCCGAAAGATATAATAAGAAAATTTTTAAAGATAAATTTGTACATTACAATCCCGATTTGTTTAGAAAATTACATTGACGTGTTTGTGATTTTTTTGGTCAGACGGGAAGATGGTCCATTAAACTGTTTAATAATTTTGGTAACATTCATTTTAATGAGCTTTATTTCATGAAGCCCACGTATTTTATTAACATTTCAAATCGAAGTAAGCAAAAAGAAATCAACAATCGTCTAACACCATGAATTTAGCTACAATTTAATTTTAGAAGCGAGGATCGTTTTTCAAAATTCCATACGAATCTGATTTCGTGCTTGTTTGTTTTATTGGAGGAGCTCAAAAGTAAGTCCAAAAATATTTCCAACTATTTCCTCAAATTTTGTCAAACATCTTTAAATTTGAACATTTTGGAAAAGCTGTGGAAGCTCGACATGTTTCAGAAATTCCATTTTACGTGTATGTGATTTAACTGGGGCCACCAGAAGGAAGTTGAAAACTTGCCCAGGTTGATTAAAATCCATCTAATAATTCTGACAACTTCTTTTAGATTATCATATTAATGGACTTGCGTTCATAAAGTACACATGGTCCAAATGAATCATCTCGTTTCCTTCATCCTCGAAATGCAAATTAGTGAATTGATCCTAATTTCAGGAAATAGATTTGTTTAATTATTTAATTGCGCGAGTTTCGGAATTTGATTACGATAACAACCGAACAGGCAAAGTAAGCTAATCATATTATCACATTACTTCCATTCTGAGACGTTTCCGAATCTAGGGCTAATTCGATATTCATCAACGAAAATCCGACGATCATTAAAGCGATGACCGGGTAAGGGATGGGGTTTTCACGAGGCAATTGGACGTATTTCCTCTTCTTCTCGTAGGGTAAACAAAATTTCGAATTATTTGATGAAAGGTGGCTCGGATTGTGAGATTTGCTTTGAGTTCGAGGACGTAGATATATTGGAAAAGTTGTGTTTAGGAATAAATTAATTAGAAATTCTTTACGGGAAGTATTTTGGACAAATATAAATATGGTTAAACCTCAGTATTAATTCCAGACTTCGATGGCTATTTTGATTATCATCTTCAATCTTGAATTAATTAAATATTGACTAGAAATTCGTAATTTGTAAAAACTTGAATAAATTAATTTTTACCTTTTCATCGATAAAATTGGAAAGGTGGAACATTCTTACTAAATTATTAAAATCAGTGTTAGTTCTTACTTAAAAATATGTCGTTTCAACCTCGAATTAAAGATTTAATTGCAACTAACCAAACTGTTTATTAAATATGTCATCATTATACTTTGTTATTTGCTTTTAGTCAGTGGTAGCTCGGAAATTCGTAAAAGCTCTTGTAAGATCGCAGAGAGCTGAAATATTTTAGACATTGTAAATATTTTGCCTTCATGTAAACATTTTGTATTCTAGATTCAAGTAATTATCATTGTCTCATCGCGAGCTTGCACGTTGATGACAAAAGTTGGAAAGCTTCTTACTGCTTGACTTGTCGAGAGCTTTTCGCTTGTTGAAATTGTTGAAGTGATATTTTCAATTTAATTTACGTAAGCTTAAAATGTGTGTACATTAGTAGGGCGATTGTTTGTGAAATTGTAAAATACTATAAACTCATTTTAGTAATTAAAGTTCATGTTTTGATACAACAAATTTAATCTAAAAATAATTTGGAATGTATCCGATTTGGGTATCAATTTTGTTTATCAATATCAATCGTTTCTCGATTTGTTCCTAATTAATAATTTTGAAATAAATTAGTTCTTGACGTAACCACCCCGACTTTGGAAGAGTCGATATACGTATTTCCACAACCGAGTCGTCATCCTCCAGCTTAAAATAAATTTCATGAGCGCTTCATGATCGTTTTGGTGGTCGAAATACGTGTTTCGATTTTTCTAAAATCGGGGTGAGGGTAACACCTAATTTGTTTCATCCCTAGCTTGTCTAGAAAGTTATCATTATTGGATTTCTGGAGCTTCTTCAATGGTTCTCTCCCTAATTAATATTTATTAAGGAAAATGCAAGGTTGTGCATTAATAACTGGCATTTTGTACGATCGTTAGAAATTTCCCGCTGCCATCTGTATTTATTACCTGGGATACGTCGGATTTCGATGCTCATTTTGGTTATCATCTTCAGTATCTAATGAATAATTAAACCACGGCGTTAAGCCGTGTTAATACGACTTACTCCCATATTTTTGAGATAACATATCTGTGGGGTTTGTAAAATGCTTGACGAGGAAAAATACCATTTTCTAGACCTTGTTTTAGTATAATTTGATTGCTTTTATTTTTTTGGAAATTCCATTTCTTCAAACGTTTTTATTATTTCGCGTTTCAGTATTCAATAGGGCAGATTTAGATAAAATTGATGGATGATTTATTCAATATCTATTACTGTTTTGTATATCAAATAACGTTACAGAAAAATTATTTCAATAATGTGTATTCTCTTGAATGAAGATAAAAAAATAAAACTTTATTTTGCAATCGTGGGGCGTTCACAATCGAACGTATTTTTTTTTTCGTAGTAGCTCAGCAGTATTTTTAGTGCTTATTTATCTCAACCTTGTGCAAATTAAAGATTAATTAATAAGGAAGCGTTAGCAACGATCGTTACGAGTTAATAAAAAATGGAAAGTTATCTTAAAGCAGCAATAAAAAGTAAGAAAAAGCAATATAAAAGAAAATAACATACCAAGGCATAAACTCTAGACCACCTTACTAACCTATGATTCAGGTTCGTAAAATCAGAGATAAACTGATAAGAAACGATAAGCATTTATCCCTACCTATCGAGATAATGAAATTGTTTTCGATTTTTATAATATATTGCGGATCTATCTATTATATATTATTTTACAATAATAAATTAAAAATATTCCAAGCCGTTTCGCTAAGGAGGGAAGTATTACGCCCTAGGGGTCCTTTGGACGTTGCGTTTCCTAGTAATTTTCTCCAAATCATCGTTGTCTAATATCAGATTCTCTCCGTTTTTCTTCTCTTCGCCGGTCAGTCTATTCTTTAATTTTCCGTAATCCAATTTGTAATGCTTGTAAGCGTAACTATCGAACGCTTCGGCTAAATCCGAATTGATTTCCTCGAGGGGTGTGTTTCCGTTCCTTATATAGACCGGTATTAATCCTGGTTTCGGTGAAATGTCCTGTGTCGATTTTCCAACCGTCGGGGCACATTCTAAAATTCCCATCGTTTAAGAAAAATCGATCGCATCTTTTGAGTTTAGGTTTATTAAAAATAAAAAAATAGCCATACCAGTTTGGTAATTATTAAGAAGAAACACAAGCAGAACCAGTAGAAGCGGTTTCATGTTGCAGAGCACAGCCTGTTAACACTGAGATTCACGAAGTAACTGGACATTGACTTGTGGTTTACCTTTTATATAAACATCTCTTCTAAATGTTAACTATTGGCTTTCTGGCTGAAATTGCTACCTTTTTTATTTATTATTGTATTCGATGATGCTTTATTCGAATTTAAATAACAATGGTGGTTTCTTCATACTACGATTTATTATTCTATTTTTCCTTTTTTTTTTTTTTCAATAGGTTGTTTGTTATTTTTCCAATAACGTTTTCTCGTATAAACTCTTAAATTACGTATTCCATCTCACGAAATACATAGTCTGGATATACTCATTTTCTTCGATAGATTTCCAACATACGCCTACAGCTATTATCCGAGTTCAATACAGTAACGAAAAGTTTGGTTCTTCTTTTTTTTACAAATCACATCAGTGAGTTTTCCTAAAAGTTGTCGGTTGTCGCGGATTCTAACTTTCTTTCACGCTAGTTGGATAATTTAACTAAAAATTACGTCGACTTGTTAAATTTTCTTTCATCAAATATCCTACATATTTCCGAAGCAATTTCCAGAATTCGGAAATTGTGTGTAACTTCAAGTCAAGATTTTCTCTTGGTTTAAAAATAAAATTAGGAACCTTTTTCAAGTTTGAAATAATTTTTCCTCCAGAAGTAAGTAAATATTTCCACATCAATTGGTAGTAAATTTTAATAAGAATCTAGAATGATTATTATCGTTACAAATTAAACATAGCAGGGACTGACCTAAGCGTCAATTTAAGTAGTTAACCTGATAAAATTAGCAATTATTTAGTTGTCAGGCCAATATATAAATATGACGTTAAGGCGTTCTTTCTTAAGGAATTCCGCTTCTTTTCTTCGCTTTGTCAAGAAAAAAAAAATATATCCATACAAAAGAAAAGCTAATTAAATCAACCCCAATACATCCATTCTTTCCTGACGTAAAAAGAAATTATTTTTTCCTCGGTTATTTTGGCAGGAGCCATTCTGGCAGGATGTAATATTTTATTCAAAGATACTTGATTTCGCATTTTATTCGTGTAGATTCAATCTATCTGCAGATGATGATAAAATCGATATTCCATTAAGAATACAAAAAAGACCTACAATTTTTCATATCTGCATGCATCGGCGGTATCTAAACTTTATCAATCATTTCTTCATATTAAGCACGGCTCCACGGTCTGATCCGTTCTACAATTCCCTCGCTCTCTCTCATTATTTTCCTTCGTTTAGTATGTACATGGATAAATGTACATACAACATCGAATACTATTGCTCTTGAGCCAGCGAACTTCTCGCAACAGTTCGTCACATCAGTATATCCTTTTATAACATGAATAAATCATCTTAACCTTTCCGTGTTCCTATGTTCCTTCGTTAACATTAAAGGTTATTATGTATATACAGTTATAAACATGTGTATATATAAATAATTTGCTAAGAGCTTGCCTTGAGAATGTCTTGGGTCAGACCGACAAGGTGCCTTAATGTACATTCCTGGTAAATCTCTGATTCACAATAGGTCGTAAGGCCGCAAAAACCGATGGAGGCGATGGAGTATTCGCTAATGAGTTATTTCCAGCAGTGTCTTCAACACTCATAAAAAACCTGCTAATATTTCTGCTACATGTGTCATTATGGATAATTATAGTATTTAGTGGACATGCAAAGCTTAGTAAAAAGAATAGGTGGATACTTCCTAATATTAAAGTAAAACTCGTCAACTTGTACACTATCGACCATGTAAAAGTTTCCAAATATTAATTTCCGATTTTTGTTTCAGAATGAAGAACGAGTTCGATTTAAATTTTGGTAAGTACTTTTAGTAATTATCAGGATGTCATCTTCTACGTAGGATTCTGTAAAGAGATGAACAGGGAACCTTTCAAAATACCGGATTTCTTACGCTCTTTTTGATGATAATCGGTTAGTTGTAGAAATACGTACTTAAAATCGGATACTCGAAGGATTCTTCGAAATTTTCTAGAACGTCGAGATATCGTTTGGAAGTATAAATGAAATAATAAAAATTAAATGAGCGACACTCTCTTTCAGCTACAACTGCAAAAGGTGAGCAAATTTTGTCTGACACATTAAGCTAGTTGTTCACAGGTTTAATAACTTTGGCAGATGACCAATATCTTGAATATTTTAAAAATACATTTAATGTGGTCGTTTGCATTAGAAATAATAGAATTGAACAAAAGGGCATTATCGAGCTATTTTAAACGTGGCTTATGCAGTAAACGACGTTTTGAAGAAATCAGTCGTTTTCCCAAGCTAATCGCCCAATCATGTTTACAATATTAAAGCATATTAAAGCCCCATTTAAGTTTTTAAGTGGGTATTTGAAAATTAATTGGGCGTAAAATTTTTCGTCGATCAAAGGACATTCGATTATCTCGGCTAAATCGTGCGTAAAAATCAAATTCTATCCTTGGCATTGTCGATTCGATTTTACCTAATTGTTCCCGGAGCGAGTTAATAAGGCGCACGTAATCAAAACAGAATCGTATTGTCGACATTCATCCATTCCGATTGTTTTACCAAAAGCGACGTTGTTAATGTAGTTACCATCTCCGGTAGTTCCGAGTATTATTCGGAAATATGGGTTCGCCATTTCAGATACACTCGATTCTCCTAGGCATAGTCAAATACAACAAAAAGACTAATAACATGCCACGGTTTCCGGTCCTACAGACAGGATGCGCGTCAATCGATCGCGTATTTCAGAAAAGCGGTACTTGAGGGCCAAATCTAAATTTACAAAGGCTCAACCGCAAAAGCGAAACTTCGCAGTGAACATCCAGAATTGCAATCGATACTAAGAAAACTGAGTATCATTAATTTTTCGACTCGCTAAATTTGCGAGATGATCACCGCATCCGGATTAATTAAAAATAATTATCATTACTTTCGTGTTTTAATTATTTTAATTTGAATATAAATTGAAAGTTGTCAACAAAAGTAGTAGGCATTCCCGCTTTCTTTTTCTATCAGAGTACTTGAGCCCGCAGGGACATCAACTTTGGGGTAAAAGTGGTAATGAAAGGGTGGGATCGGTATCAGGAAGAAAAATTCATTCAAATTGGATTGCATCCCTTGGGAGAGGTGGAAGTGGTATCTAGCAGATATACGGGAACACACACATCTGAATTATTTTTATTTTGAATATATTCAGGATTGTTGCTAAGTCTGTTCCAGCTTAGAAGCATTCTTCTCTGTCTTCCTTGCTGAATACATTTGGGAAATTTCATATTTTCATTTTGGTACTCATGACGATTTACGTTCGACAAATAACCGAAGAGAACATAAAAATATAGTCGGAGCAAATACAAGGGATATTTCTCAAAAAATATTTGACTTTTTAAGCTAGTTGCTTACGTATTTAATACCTGAGCTAGTTGACAAACATACTTGAGTAGTTTTAAGATAAATAAGCGATCGATGTGTGATTTTGAAATTTCAAACGTGTCTGAAATCGTGAACAACGTTTTGGGGAAACCAATCGAGTGGTTGGTGACAAGCCCTATCCTTAACTACCATAAAACTGTGGTACAATGATTTCCAACGTCGTCGATTTTCCGCAAATGACTTAAGCCAAAAACGGCCATTACGGAAAAATCATCATCATCATAATTCTAATCCTCTTATTATCCTAGGATGTTGAGGTCATAAATTTCTTCCATTCCTCTCTATTATTTTCCATTACTTTTGCGGGGTTTAGTCTTGCCCTCTTCTTTTTAATATTTCTTCTACTTCGCTATCCTTGGTCTTCCTCTCCTATTTCTATCCAGTGGATAGGTTACGTGCTTTTTATTGTATAGTTTAGATGGGCGGTTAGTATCATGGATCTTATCGAAGTTGCTCCGAAATTCTTCTATGATGTATCGTCGTTACCTTAAGAAACTCATGTTAAATTTATGTTATGCCAAATGAAAGATGCGTCAAAAATGTCGTCGGTAGCAGTGCGATTGTAACAATTATTAGTTTTTAGTATTGATTTTTCAGCGCAATGACAGGGTTTGTTTTAAATTTCCCGGAATCAAAATCGTGTATTAAGCTTCATAAAAGCGGAATGCCTTTGATAATCAGAGTGGCGAATTCGCCGAATTTTAATTTTCGCGTTTTGTTCGTTTCAATACCAGTTTTCAATATTATAACATGAAATGAAATGCTCCGGAAAACCGCTTATTTTTGCAAATATCCGAAATCCATTGATGGTCGCGAATTTTAAAAATCAACGAGCTCGTCTCTATTAAATCCCTTTGTCTAGTTAATTCTACGAACTTGGCATTGAATTTTTGAGCGAAATAAAATAGCCGAGACCGAAATACATCCTCTGTAATTTGCTGCATAAAAACGGTCCCCAGCAGATATACCGAAACGCACACATCTGAATGATTTTTATTTTAAAGATATTCGAAGAAAATTCGATAGAGAGTTGAGGATACACCTTAGTAATTGGCTAGAGCTTCTTCAGGATAGTTTTGCTAAATCTGGTCCAGCTTAGAAGCAGTTTTCCTTGCTGAATCAACTTGAGAAATTCGTTCCCGAACGCGTTTATTTCGTATTTTCATTCTGACACTCACGAGGAATTACTTTTCACAAATAGCCGAAGAGAACATAAAAATATAGTCCGGTTAAACACAAGGGATGTTTCCTTTCTAGCAGGCCCTGATATTTCTCAAAAATATTTGGCTTTGTAAGTTTGATGGTTTACGTATTTAACTGTGGGAGTTGACAAACGTACCTGGGTACTTTTAAAATAAATAAGCGATCAATTGCATCAGGAATGGAATTGAACAAAGAGCATTCTCGAGATGTGATTTTTTCAATTTCAAACGTTTTGGGGAAACCAATCGAGTGGTTGGTGACAAGCTGTGTCCTTAACTATCATAAAACTGTTGTGCAATTTATTTCAACGCAGTCGATTTTCCGTAAATGACTTAAATCAAAAACGGCCATTAGCGAAAAATCATCATCATCATAATCCTAATCTTCTTATTGTCCCCTTGAGGTCTATTCCTTTCTATTATTTGCCATTACTTTTGCTGAGTTTTAGCCTTGCCCTCTTCTTTTTAATATTTTTTCTAATTCGCCATTGTTGGTCTTCCTCTCCCATTTCTGCCCACTGGATAGGTTACGTGGTTTTTATTGTAGAGTTTAGTTCGTATGTTAGTATCCTGGATATTATCGAAGTTGCTCGGAAATTCTTCTTTGAAGTATCATTGTTATCTCAAGAAATCCATATTAAATATATATGATCCCAGATGAAACATACGTAAAAGATGTCGTCGCTAGCAGTGGGATTGTGATAATCATTTATTAATTTTTAGTATTGATTTTCCGGCGCAATTACAAGCTTTGTTTTACATTTCTACGTTTCATAAAAGCTGAATGCTGAATGATAATTACAATACCGAATTCATCAAATATTAATTTTCACGTTTTGATGTTTTCAATGGTAGTTTTCAATGTCACAACATGAAATAACAGGCTCCGGTAAACCGATTATTTTTGCAAATCTCCTGTCCCCTATCTCATTGATGGTCACGAATGTAAAATCAACGAGCTCGTCGCTAGTAATCCCCTTTCTCTAATTAATTCTACGAACTTGACATTGAATTTTTGAGCGAAATAAAATAGCTGAAACTGAAAAAATTGCCTTTGTAATGTGCTAGAAAAGTTGAAATAGAGGCTTCCATTAACTACTAGCTTTGGAAGTGTTTTCAGTTTGTTCATTTGTAAGAGTAGGTGATTCAATAATTGCCTTTTATGTGCTAATTAAAATATGAAACTGATTGTTTTTTAATACCTGCCTCGTCTCTTGTTCATATTAGATAACATTTTAGCTCAGGAATCGCAATTAGTAATCAATCGTTAATTGGAAATGTAAATTCAATACCTCGACATTATGTCATTGCACTTCAACCGGAACTGTAGAAGGATTTTCCAGCATGAAATCGCGAATAGATGCTTCAAAATAAGTTATATGTATGTAAAATATTACTCACTCTATAAAAAGATTACCATCAACAATGATAATTACGCGATATGTAAATATAATCGTGATTTCTCCCCGAACATAATAAAACTTCATCAAACAGGTATTCGCCCCGGGGATCCTCCTACGCTTATTAGAAGTTTATTCCTTTAAAACTTGACGGAAATTTAATTTTTTTTTACCGTTTCGGATGTTTCAATATTACGTTTCCGCAGATGTTGCTCGAAAACTTGAGTAACTTTCGCTGGGAACTTCGCTTTTCGCGAAAATTCCTCCCCGATCGATTTTTACCGCTCACTTTTGTCTCGAACCCTAAATAATTCCGTATCGTAGGAAATTTCGACTGCCCTCCATCTCGGTACCTTCGAAATCAAGCGCTTTGAATAATTCGCGGATATAATTTCTTATCTTAAGGAGATTCTTCGTGAAATTATTTTCCGGCAACGCTTTTCATCGGAATTTTCGAATGTTGAACGATTGTATTTATGCCCGAATGGAAGTTCTTTGGACCGTGAAAATTGTTGTGAGGTAGAGTATACATACACAACTTTCAATATTTAAGTCGTCTATAATATTCCGACGTATTATTCAAATTGTCGTTAAGCAGCAACGAAATGTTTAAAATCCTTGGCGTAAAATTGTAATTATAATCAAATAAAAAACTGGTTTCCCGTCTTCACTCTGATGGCTTTTATTATTGAATTTATCCGTGGATGCGTTAATCACAATGTTCTGTTTGAGTTGGCGTGTCATAAGCTTACTGTCGTTCCTAGTGATATACTCGCTCCTCCTTATTAACGGTGAGTAATCAAGTAGATCTTGAATTAAATTAAATCAATTTCTCATTACGACCTCCATTAATTTTCGATTACAGAATGCGTCCCTCAAGAAACTTATTCCCGCTCGTCTAAATTTAAAGTAGGCGACCTAGCCAAAGGGAAATTCGATAGGAATTATGTAGGCGATAACATTCTAAGGGTAAAACGCCAAGGATACCCGTTTGCGCCACCGAACAGTCCTGTCGGTCAACCTAAAAATGGTTATTTCCGACCGGGTTATCCCATCCCATCTCCGAATCCTTTTGGCCCTCATAATCAATTTCCATCTCCTCCAGGGAGACATGGAGGGGGACATCAAGGAGACTGTGGTGATGATCAACAGTGGATTCCACCAGGTCAAAGGAAGAGAGGTAGGAGACCTGGTCATCGAAGGGATGATCCGTGTGAATTTAGGCACCCACCAGGGCACAGAAGAAGGATTTGGCCACCTCCAATAGGTACTGAAATACTTTTCCTTCATCATAATTGGACACTAAATTGTATCGGTAATTTCACAACACATAACTAGGTTTGTTCGAGTAGAAATCACTAGTCAGAAGAAATGTGTGTTGTAATTCCTGCTAGATTAGGGATGTGAACGAAACACGTCTCTTGAATTAATTAGCAATTATGTGGTGAGGAGTCAGTGATACTAAGCCACAATCTTTGAAAACCAAAATCGATATTATAATTACAATTTATTTTATTTCTAGACCATAGCAATAAAGATTTCAAATTTCCCTCACATACGGAACCACCTTTAACCACTGGAGGTTCAGAAAATGTGGTGTACCACGATGATGTGCCCGTTATATTATTGAAGCCTGAAGAGATCCGGAAATGAAAACGTGGTTGATGTTTTTGTAATACATATCTAAAATAAATTTTTGTGTCGGTTTCATTTAACCACTGTCAAATTATTGGCAAAGCAACAAGAGTATGATTTCCCAATTTTTTATTCGCCGAGAATTGCTTGCGTTTGTGATGATACCATCCTTTGAGAATTTGAGCCCCACGCCGGATTTATCTAATCTTTTAATTACCGTTTAGATTATAGCAATAAGCATCTTGAGTGATACTGGACTAAAAATGAATGAAATTAGAAAGAAATTTTACGTAACCGATATGATTTTATATAGAATATATTTGAAAGAAACGTGGGAAGTTGGGATAAGTTATCTTGTGGATCCAACGAGTTTGGATCAAAAGCAAAAATTCTGGGGAACATTTGAAAAAAATGTGTCATCGAAGAAATTATGCCCCTAGGTAGGGGTTGGAGTTTTTTTTATTAAATTCGGCAGAAACCTTTAAGTATTGAAAAGTGATAAATGATTGAAATCTGGAGACGTTTGATACGATATTAATCCCTTTTCTTTTGGTCATCGTGTCTTGCATTATTATGTTCTTATTTCGATCCAAACCTTCGTAGTTTTCACCTTTTGTCCTGCAGATTTTTGTGTCGTTTCGCAGAAGAAAAGCGATGAAACAAAATGAAAATTGATGAAAAGAGAATTCTCTACCAATTTTATACCACCAAAATTACTTACTTGCATTGATTCTAGTATAATTTCCAGGATATAATTTTCTTTTGGTGGCAAAAACTATAATCTTTGTCTTTGTTTCTCAACCTTTTCAATTTTGAGTTTGATCTCGATTGGTTTAGTGCCTTGAGCCAAAGCGCATTTTCATTTTTACAGTTAAATTAATTAACGTGTCCTTGAAAATTTCAAGGACTTAGTTCGTTCTAGTAGTTAGTTCGCGTTCGAAATTGCAACTATCCAATCCGTTTCGCTAGACTACTATATTTGTGTTAATTCGGGCGTTATTTAGACGACCTAACCGCGACCTTCGGGTAAGGGAAATTTACATTTGTATTACTTCTATGCGCGGCTTAACCAAAGTTTCTTGTTTCAATTACTGGAAGATCTTGATAGGACTCCTCTGCTATGATTCTGTGAATTAGTAGTTACATTGGCTGTCTAATTTATTCATTAGGAGCAACATCTCATGTTTGATATACACCGTATCCCGTTGAAATTAGCACATCTCGATATTGCTTGGAATTTCACTGCCTAAATGTAATTATGTACGAAGGCCAATACATAAAGCGTGTTTGTTGTTTTTTTAAAAGTATTTTGTCTTACAATCCACACACTTTTGCATGCGCTGGGATCAGTTTTCCAAGCAATTTTTCCAATTAGAAGATGGCATATCAAAAACTGGACGATAAATATTGAACACATCGTGATCGGGTTAAACAATTTTGCAGATCTTCAAGGGTTTTAGTACTAACTTCCGTCGTTGTTTACCCCTTCCCTCTTTCCTTGGTCTTCCCGTCTTCCACGCCCTCCTTGTTAATCTTTCCGGGTTCATTTTTATTAAGTGTCCAAACCAGCGTAAAGCGTTTCCCTCTCAGGTTCTTCATTTCATTTTCCCCCAATCTCCTTCCCTGCTCCTTTGTCAGTGTCCACAGTTCTGATCCATATGTCAACGTGGGGATGTAGAACACGTCGTGTATTCTTATCTTGGTATTTGTTGACTGTTCTCTTCTGTTGGTTATATTTTTGTTCAGATGGTAATATAATCTAGTTGTAGTTTTCATTCTCTCCTCCAGTCCTACTGATAATGTCACCCCTAAATATTTTGAACTAGGAGACTTGGTCATTCCCTCTATTTTCCAAACATAGCTTTAATTTTGTCTTGCTCTTCGTTATTACCATCGGTTTGTTTTTTTCTGAGTTGGTATAGAATTTCTTCTTCTTTTGGTCTTCGTTCCATAGCCTCAGGTTTCACTCGAGATCTTGTTTCTCCCATAGTTCTTTGCTCTCTGCTGTTATTTCATCGTGTCTTGGCGCTTTACCTACTCTGAAATGCTAGTAAATGATTGTTTTCAACTGTCAATGCAGCTCCATCCACGAAATACACGTGAGATCGTTTGTAACTTGAAACCTCTCTTCTATAATTCTCAAAACTTCTAGACAAAGAATTTCAAGGAAGTGATTACTCCTAACGAGCATTACGCTTATTCGAATTGTCTGCACGAATGCATGATATAAGACCTCCGGAAACGCCATATTACGCTCCTGAGGGAATTCTGACGGTAATTAAAGAAAATACAGCAATACAATGCTGGGCCAAAGGAAACGTGTGTGCAGCCCTGGAAAATCGTTCTTGAACGGGAAACACGAGGATTTTGTAAAATAATGAGGAAAATGCCATACAATTGGAGGATGCAGACGGGCCTAGACGTTCAATTATCGCAGCGGATACTAAAATTGTGTAGGATCAAGTTCGTAGAAGTCTGTCGATAAAGTCAGTCACACACGTTCAACTATTCCTAGAAATATCGGAAATTGTGTAGGAAGAAAACTGAAGGCTATCATTTTTCTTTCTGAAACTGGCTGCTTTTAAGATTTAAACTGTCGATAAAGCGTGTTTTTGAAACTTCCATCAGAAATTTCCATGGGCGGAAATTATCATCATCGGTCTTATTCGCGCACATCTTGAATAAAATTAGTTTCATTTTCATCAAAGGACCGTAGTTTGGTGTCTCTTTGGCAAAGTGTCTCCTCCCCCGTTCGCCTTTAACCGCGAAAGTAGCTTTAATTGAAAAGGAAATATCTACACTTGGCGGATGACAAGCATTAGAGGATGAAACGTATTCTAAAACGCTTCGAGAGACGACGCTTCAAATAGCTATTTTCGACGAGATTTCGAGTTTGTGAAGTAAAACCCGGGGATATGTACGAGAGCACTTAATCGATAGTACGTACACATAAGTGTTTTTCGGTTGTGGAACGCGTTTGTTATCGAGAATTTAATGGAAATTTAATGGGCGTTGCTTGTTATCCTTGTCAGCGTGCATCCACGTAAAATCTACAGAATTTCTAGTTTAAAATTATAATTTTATTTGCTCTTTCGGTATTTGTTTAAGTCAGAAAGGAAAATACAAAGGAAGAGAACTTGATTGGACTTTATGAAAGTTCCAAGAAACTTGTGTTTCGTAGATGGGAAGGGGCTTCCTCAGGAGAAGGAAAACGTGACCATCAACACTGCATAGTTAGATTGTCATTATCGTTATCTTCGAATTATTTTAGATTTGTCGTTTTTTTCGCCGACTTATTGAGAAGACTAGTAAAAGAAGCCCTAGACAAATTGTAAATGAATTTGTGAGACTATAACAAAATGTAAATAGTTTAAGTATTAGAATGCATAATTCATCTATCTCCAAAGCGTACAAGGTCTGCAGAGCAATATTAAATAATAATTTTATGTAAGAAATTCTATCTTGGGTTAACGTTCCTGACAAAAAGAATAATTTCAAATAATTAACGCTTTTGGCCGTTACTTTGTGATATTCCATGGTTCAAATAAATAAAACACACTTATTACTTTGTAACAATATCAGTATATTTCACTTATTTGTGACTGCAGTTTCGACATACCATGTCGATGTTTGATAATGACATGGTATGTCGAAACTGCAGTCACAAATAAGTGAAATATAGTGATATTGTTACAAAGTAAAAAGTGTTTTATTTATTTGAAGAATAATTTCCAAAGACCTTCTAATACATACACATTTATCCTCCGAAATAAATGACATGTAATATCCCCAATATGTTTCCCCTTGATCCTTCTGGAGAGGTTTTCCTTTTGTGTGAGTTAAGACACAAGACATATATGTTTCCTTTCATACACGAGCTTTTCCCCATAAATAAATTAATATTTATTTACTATTATGGCAGCGTATACAGTACGATTTAAAAATTTAGATGGTCTTTAAGAACCTAAGAAACTGTAATTTTTCTGCAGGAAATGAAAACTTCCTTTTGTATCAGCGATGAGTGCATTTTGCACAACTTCACTTATCTCTAGAGAAATAATAAAGCTTTCACGAGATTCATGCGGTTACAATAGATTTTGGTTATCAATTTATGTCAGTTATAAAGTCAACAAAGTCGTTATCTCTTGCACGCTCGAAATGAAAAAAGATACGATGCAACCTCGTCCAGATACGCAATGCAGTCGTCGATTGCATAGGTCGAGGAAAGTGACTTGTTCTTAAATGTTTTATCGAGGAGCAGAAATGCGATTGGGCTGTTTTTTTATCGGAGGTTCCCGTTCGAATAGAAACACACCGGAATAAATTTCAATGAAATTCACACGAACGTTAAGTCTTCATTGTAAATTCAAATTAAGAAGACAAATGGTGAACGGGATATCGACAGGAATCATGAAAACGGATATAAAGAGAAAACTGCACAGGGAGCTTATTCAGAAGAGCTTGAACAAGGCTAAATGAAGGAATTTTCAGATAAAAACTAAATCGAATTGTGTCTAGTGATAATTTTGATCCAGGATTGAAGTCAGAATTTCCAAGGAACACGTCCAGAATCGCCTGAACGAAAATACATTTCTTTTAAATACGACCTATAAACCTCATTCAAATGTTGGCTTACAACCATCTTCTCTACTTCGTCCCGAATTAAAATCCCCAAATCTTCAAGATTAATTGCTTCGGATTTACACCTTTCTAATTCGACACAAAACGCTCTAAGCTCTTTACGTGACTGTTTGTACACGAATTTTCATTATCTCAGAGAATATTCCAAGTTTATCCGCGTCACTTTCCTTGTTTACATAATTATATCGGAGAATCTCCGGGTTCGAGGAGTGCAAGTAATCTATACAAATGTGTCCGGATTTTAATTAAATAAATTGCGAACAAATAATACCTCGAGACTCTAATTAATATTTCACGAACAGGATACTTGATACTTGTTCTCGGACGCTCGCTGTTTCCTCTTTAAATTGTTCTCGAGCTCGTGACGGAGCATTATCTTTGGAAACGAAACTAAGAAGAAAAAAGATGAGGAAGATCGGATTTCTACCGCGAACTCGTTACTAAAATCGTCTGCTCGGGTTGCCGTTTCAAAAGAAATGTATTCTCGGACATTGAGTAAGTTCGTCTATATGGCCAAAGCGATTTATTTCATTTCGTCTTTCGGGGATGATTGTGATACTTCTTTAATTTTAGTGAGTATTTCATGCTTTTTAAAGCTTGAATACATCCTTTGGAAGATGATAATAATGAAATATCAACGGTATACTCAGCAGTAAAATATTTTCAGATGTCTGAAAGAAAGATCACATTGCGTTTATTTCCAAGCCAACTACCGTCTCATTAGTATCTTTTCTAAAAAAGCTGGATAAGTAAAAGTTTGAACTTCTATGGTAGACTTGCCATTTACATCTAGCATGGTGAACCATTCTAACTGGTGTTCTTCAGGACTCTCTTCTCGGTACAGAGCTGTGACACATGTACACTTTCGACGTCTTCCTAGATTTTGCGAGTGCGTTGGAGTTAATACCGATTCAGTGTGTCATTCCAACTCATTTTTTAGACTGGCCTTTTCTATTGATCTTGATGAGCATCACACCTCCATTCGATTCGTGTGTATTGGTGTTCGTCAAGGCTCCCTACTTGGTACAGAGCTGTTTCTCATTTACGTTTTCGACGCCTTCCTAGATTTTGCGAGTGCGTTGGAGTTAATACCAATCCAGGGTGTTATTCAAACTTACTTGTCAGGTATAGACCCCTCCATCAAATTTGGTGAGCATTTCGCTCCTCCATCCGACCCATGCCAATTTATGTCCTTCATGGCTTCTCTCTCAGTCCAGAGCTATTTGTCACTTCGTTCGGTTAAAGAAGTTATGTATGGGTACGATATTGTGCTGCATATTTTGCTATGAAACACTTCGTAATTTGTTACGTTTTATCAAGAACATAACCGATATGAATTTCAGGATTTTTCCAAATTTATCACCGTGGGTGATGAAATTTGTGTAAATCTTTGTTAGAATTCCTTAATTGCACTTAATTTCAAACTTACATCCCGGAATATTGTAATAACAAATTATGGTAATTTAGTAGTGGAGGAGGTCGCATGACGAATTTTTTCGGTGGTACTCCATTGTTTTCTTAGAACGAAATCGGCTCAATTTATTTAAATAAGTTTACAACGTAGCTTACAATCGGCGGATTCAAATAAATTAGGCGTAATAAATATTTTATCACCCTGTATTTTACCATCGTCGTTAATTTGTGTGTACTTTTTAATGGTCCTAAAGTATTTTCGTTAATTACGTAATTTATTTTTATATTTGGTATTATAGTTGGATAGTGCGTTGTAAAAGATTATAATAAATGTGGAAACATCAGGCATGACCTTTAAATCACATGGAAGTTACTTTCGAACTTGACACCGCACGATAACCCAAATCGATGCAGTAATGTATGTTTATTAAATTTCGAGGTATGTTTTCCTTCGTGACGTCTTCTTTTTCTCAAATCGTTCTTTTTTTTTTTCGAAAACAAATTAAATGAACCGATTTACATACGGACGGCTCATTAAATCGTCACACTCGTACGCGTTAAAGCGCATTTGTTGGTATAAAATGTAACCTGTTTGGTGGTTTTAAAGTAGTCGAATGTCTTCGGCAAGCATCGGCCATTAGAAATAATGTACCTGTATAAAACCGGCAATAACTTGAAGATTATTTATTAAATTGTTTTAGTTTAAGACTAGTGTACAAGTATGATTTGTTTAGTTGTATTTTTGGCGGTTGCCTCTTCAGCAATGGCTGGATACTCAGGTAAACAAAACTCCTTTTTTTATTTCATTTTCAAATAGACGCCTAAATTATTTTCCAAAATATTTTTTAATTGAAATCGGTGTGCGTGGTGCACCGAACAAAAGGATAAGCTCATTTTAATAAAAGTCAAAGACGCCCAAGCCCCAGCAGGCGCTCGATTTCCAATAACATTTCATTACGAACTACATTGTGTATCCCTCCATACAGTAAACTCTGGAAGTAATATCCCAGATACACGCTATGGAAGCGCCCCAAATTGTTTTCGAAGTAAAACTTCATTCAATATTGATATTATGTTTCTATAATGTAAATTTCATAATAACCCAAAACGGATCCTTGAATGGAAAAATTAGGGGCATCATCTTAGTCTTTTTTGCCCAGATCACAATTAATTCATATTGTTTCTTCGGGATGCTCGACAGTGTCTGGATATAGTATGTATTAAAACAACATGTACCTGCTAGTATCATTTCGCTCCTAATTAGATAGCATCATCAGACTGAGATTAAAACATAGAATACAATATCAAAAAATCGCCACAGCAGTAATGTTTGGAATTCATACCCGATTTAACTTGAAATACATCAATTTTAAAAATTATTACCGTGACGATCCTTTGGCACTTTATTCTACGTTGTAATTTCAATCTGATGATGCTACTTAATTAATAACGAAACGTTACTAGCATTGTACATGTTGTTTTAATCAATACATACATCTACATACGGTCCAAGGTCCCGAAGAAACAGTATTAATTCAAATATCTGTTTTCCGTTTCGGAAACTTTAATTTCTAGGCCAAACTGTAAAAGCCATCTTCATTTTTAAGTTCTCTTTCACTTATATTTACATTGCATTCCCCGCCATAAAATTTTATTGCGAGATTTAGCGTCACCGTCATAATTAAAAACGTACATGAAATATCTATGTATAAGGTTTTCCAAAAATTTTGAGCCCTGGGAACACAACGTGAAGTTATATTTCGAAACTGATCTTATAAGAACGGAGTGTAAGAATATTTTTGCCCAAAGAAAAATACAATTCTGGTTTTCTTATAAAATATACACTTCGTAGATGGGGGAGTACAGAAGATCTTTCAACCAAACAAAGTCAACAAACAAAGTTTTATGGGGTTTAAAAATAAAATGATAACAAAATAATATTGATGATAATCGTAACGTATCCACTGTAGAAGGGATATTCTCTTTACGCTGAGCCCCTCTAGCAGGATATTCTTTAACAAATTATGTTTGAAATTTTAAGCTGGGTGACATGTTAAGCAACTGTGGCATTCTTTATTAGTCCAACAGTTTACAACACTTCAACACACGTATAGGATAATTTTAATTCTCTCGAAAAAGGCTTTTACGAAATTCTGGAAGATTACGGAACTTCCCCCTCATGCTAGAATTCCCAACGGCAATCGACTTCAATAGGGAACGATTCCTATCTTAGACCATGTATTACAAGAGGGAAAATAGATTTAACGGAGGCAATCCTTACTGCTTTGTGTTGGTATGTATATACACAAACAGGCCCAAGGCTTCGATGGTCTTCCTTCATTTCTTCCTATCTTGAGCTAGTGCTCTCCAATCTTGTACCTTCAGCATCTGAAGATCTTCCTTCACCCCTTCCATCCATTTTCGACGTGGTACCTCCTATACTCTTCACCACACGTTTGAGAGTTCTACCCTCTTCTAATCTAGTAATCTCTGTCTCTGTATGAGTTATCTGCGCTAATAGTCCTCATATCAATTGTGCTACAACAAACCTTAACAAAACCACTGATTGACAATAGAGGACAACAGGAGTGATGGCGAGGAGGTAAAACAAATGTTTGGGCCTGGTATTCTTGGGAACAAAAAAACGGAAAGTGATCTAGCAAATCCAGAATTAAGCTGTTTCAACTTATATGAGCAGAAATTCTGGGATTACCCAAAGATACATATCCAAATTCATCCGAATTCAATCTACTATCAAGGTGGAGACCCAGATATTTTGCCTTTTCTGTTTGGGGAATTTGTGACTTGTTGCTGCTTCTTTCAGACGTATTGATTTCGAATTATTTAGTTTTATTTTCCAGTCTTTAGCCCATTTGTATATCTTTCCCAACTATAACCTGTAGTTTTCGATTATTTTTGGTAGACAAGCATCTGTTGCCATAATCACAGCATCATCAGCGAATATGCCAAGTACCGTCTTTTCTGATATTGGAATGGCAACGGTGTAGAGTAGGTAAAAAAGGCGTATTAGGACGTTCCGCTTGAGGTGCTCCAGTTGATATCGGATGAAACTTTGAAAAGGTTCTTCCGTAAGATATTCTGAATTTTCTTTCAGAGAGGTTTGATTGAAATACTCGGCAGAAGCCAAGTCTGTCAAAATCTAGAGATGTGATTCCTGACTATTGCAAGAGAAGAAAATCTGTCAGAAGGGGGAGGAGGGGAACACCTGGTTTCGTTTTTCTTTTGTTTCACGTTTGTTATTCACATTATTGTTAACCAATTACGTCAGAAGTGATAATTGAACTGCGAGAAGGTGATGCTTGACCTAGTTTAAAGTCGGAAATGTTTAGAAATAATTATTACTCGGAATACTTTTCTGACTCATTGACGAACATTACTATCATTATTTTGTTGCTTGTAGATAAGACGAATTTGAGACAATGGTTAACGAGTCACTGTATCGTTGTATCCCTACGTAAAATTTTGGGTTTTTTCAACGTCCACCTATCTTAATGGTAATTGTTTTAACGTCTAGCAGGAAAGGCTATCGAGAAGATCGAAGTAAATATGCTTTTCTAATTAGGAGTATTGCGTTGCCGACGACGAGTACATTTTAGAAACTTGTTTGTACCTATTAAGCCGGGCAAATATGTCGTTAAATATAAGTATTACGCTGCGAATTGTAAAAAGTAATAACGCGTATTTGGTATACTATTCAACTTCTAAGCTAATAGATTCATAAACGAAGTCATAGAAGCGTAATAGCATCGATTATTCTCTTATTTCCGCGATTATATCACGTTAAATAACAAAGCGAATCATCCTTTGTTTTTCTAGCAAGGTCGTTGGGGGCTTTACAATTTCTCGATAATAAAAATGCAATTAACGCCGGTATAAATTTATTTCGGGTTTTGCCGTGTGCTCGATATCAAATCTTCGGTATTCCTGAAGAAGTTGGCGCGAAGGTGGCCTTCTTTAATCTTGCATATAGCCATAAAAGCAGACCATAGGTTGAGTGAAAAAGCCTCAGCGTTTTGCGGAGTATTCGCAAAGATTGGTTCAGTTTTGCATTCGTTCAAGTCAACTATGACTAATTATTCCAACCTTCATTTTGGATGCCCAAAATAGCCATTTTGAAGACATGGAACAATTGACCAGGGATGTTTGTACATATGAGAATTCAATTAAGAAATTCCTCCTAGCATATATAGTGCTTATATGGAAATGAAAACTACTTCTTACTAAGTCGCACTGATGAGCAGTATAACGGCGAAACGCGTCTGCGTGTGGTGAAAGTAGTTTTCTAATTACACATTGACCAGGGAGTTCATTCTTGATCAATTGGAACGTAAAGAATCATTGGGGTTTAGTTCGGAGTGTTTGGGCTAAATTAAATCAAGAATTTCCAACGCCTTATAGGTGTTGCAATTTCTATGTTATTGCAATTTTAATTTAGGCGTGTATTTGACCTTATGGGAAAAAGGGGATTTCCTTAACATTTATCAAAATAATTCTTTCAGATTCTACATCCGGGAGCAACAAAGTAGGTAACGGCTACGGTTACGGCTATTCAGGCTCATTTTCAAGTGGAACTGGTGGTTTCGCCGGAGCACCATTAGCACCATTTCCCCAATTTGATTTCAATAATTTCTTACAGCAATATTTCGATAGCCTGAGAAAATATCAGGAACAAATCGCCGCACAGTAAGTTGAAATCGAACGACGCGATTTCCTCCTCTGTTTTTTGTTTTTTATTTTTATTTCTCTTTCTTTTTCGTTTCTTCTCACTTCTTTTAGCGTCACTTCTTATTCGGTCGCTGCGTCCCATCCCCACAACCGAGCCGAAGCGCAAAGCTCTTTTAACCGTCGAAAATCGGAGGGGGTAGGTTTTTCTTAAATTACACGCAAAAACGTTGCTTGGGGCTTTACCATTATCGATCATCGAAATTTCGCATGTTAGACGTCCGGGATTCCGATCGAAATTTCAAGGTTAAACTTAATACATGTGAAGGAAATTAAATTTAACCCTCGAGTGGTTACATTAAGCTTAGGACGTGGAAAATCCGATTTGATGGATAATAGCCATCTATTCGAGGGTTAATAAATATACTTCGCTCCTTGTTTTAGTCATTTTACTAACTTTCCTCTTCCGTCTCCTTAACTTTTTAATTAACTTCTAATTAGTTGTAAAGGGTTTTCCAATAAGACCCCAAAATAGAGTTTTGAAGTAGGTACATTCAGTGAGATAATACTTAAAATATATTTTTAAATAATTTCAACACAACCAACTTGTCAAGTCACAGAAACTTAAACCAGGATATAATCCCACACAAAAACACACAAGAACGTCAACAAATTACATTTCGTGTAACTTTTGGGACCAGGGGATTATAGTAGGACTGCTTTTTTCCAAATAGAGATGGTGTTAGTCTTTTATTGGACGAAATTCTAAGTGAAATACAGCTATATCGCAGCCCCAGTCCAAAAATTTATCCAGTTCATGTCGGAGAAACCCCATGGATTTAGAGCTAGCAACGATTTGGTATAATTTTTTAAACAGGGGATGTAGTTATATTGAATGAGAAGTGAATTAGGCTGCTGGTGCATGAAGTTGTACGGGAAATAAAGGAATATCATATGTCGGATTTTAAATATCCACCCACTAACATATTGGCACCATTTTCTTTTAGTAAGAAATAAGGGCTAAGCACTGTCTTGGTTCAAAATTCACACAAAACCGTTATTATTTCTAAATGTATTAACAAGTCGATGCTTTCTTAAGGGTTGACACCATCTCAGCATCGCCAATCATATTCATATTAACGCATCAAATTTATGTATTTGATACCAGCAGTGAAGTAACATTCTTATTGGAAAACGTATCACTTAATCTTTATAATTTTCATTAAAAATTAAAAATGAGGATGTGTTAATTTGTTTCACTTAATACAAAAAAATAGAGCCCAACATGGCGCCGGTTTCGCTGGATATGGATTTCCAGGTGGCTTTCCAGCATTTGCCGGGTTCGGTGTCCCACCCCAAGCGTCCGGATTCGGTGTACCCGGACAGGGTCACACGTCCGGATTCGGTGTACCCGGACAGGGCTCTGCGTCCGGATTCAATATACCAACACAAGGACCTGCATCCGGATTCAACGTTCCCGCAGCGGGGGCGCGCCCGGAGCGGGAGCCGCCGAGGGCTTCCCCGGTTTCGGAGGTGCTTTCGGTGGTAGTTTCGGTGGCGGTCTAGAAGGGGCCGCTGCGACAGCTGCCATCGGTTCCCAAGGAGTCCATCAAACGGCCAGTCTTTTCCCTGAAAATCCAGTAAGTTTGAAAGCTATAGGATTGGAATCAGCTGTTGATAGTTTAAGCGCTACGAGCCCTTCGGATGACGTTTTATATCTATATTCTGACACAAAATAACGTGAATAGTTCGTCAAATGGCCAAAATTCCGTTCAAAATCGTGATTTTCACTTTGCTCCAAATTTTAAATCGCCCTCACTACTTTATTTATGGTTCGATCGCGATCGAATAGACCTTTTCCTAAGCAGATTTTGCCTTGAAATCGAGTGGAATAAGAACGAACGCGCTATCTCTAATAGTTTTTGCGCTAGAACAAAATTATGTTAATTTCAGGTAAGAAATTTTTTCAAACTTCAAAGTACCATATCTCCGGAACGGTAAGACTTAGGGACCTCCGGTTTATTTCATCTTAATCAGCTCCTCGAGTACTTTAAGCCACGCTAGCGCTATTGGAAGTATGCTATCTAGAAAAACTGACAAAATTTCTATGCCTCGAGGTAGAAATTCATTTCGACAAAAATATTTCTTGCGTTCAATCGCGTTCAAAATATGCCTATCCGATATATTTTGGCCAGTAGAATCCGAATCTTCCATCCCGGATGGTGTATCGCTTTCCGTTCTCGAGATAGCCTATCGGATACATCTCGACGAGTAGATTCCAAATATGGGATTATAGACGCTGCAGCTCCAACCGTTATGGAGATATGGACGTTTAAAGTTTACTACATTCTCAAGGAAATCCAAAAAACCTCAAAATACCCTAAAAATCGCATACCCATTTTCGCTCCTTTGGAATTCGACGCGTTGTGACGAGCCGAATTCAACGGCATAGGATTTTTTTTACTTTACAGATATTTGAATTTGGTTTTGTTTTGTAGAATATCCCAAACATAGATAACAGATTCGGATCGACACCCCAGGAGGGTGGTAGTGGATTTTACAGCGTCTCGACTTCTAGCCAAAGTGGAAGTAGCAACCTTGATGGTAAACCCACCAGTTTCCATCAAGCTACCACAACTGTCAACGATAACGGGAAAGTTACCACTTATACCGTGAAGAAACCCTAATTTTTGTATATTTTTACCCATTTACTAATAATTGTATGCATATTTATAGATATGTGTATATAATGTTACAGTATTCTGAAAATATTGCTTTGTTTATGTGTCAATTAAATAATAAAACCGATACTGCGTTTTGATTTTTAGACGCGATATGCAAATCGATTGACGACTTTTGCAAATTTTAAATGCAAAATGTGTTTTAGAACGTTTCAGAACTTGATTACAAACAGCTCTGATTTCTTAAAGGTACAGTCGCGATATGCAAATTAGGCGGTGATTTTGTGGTGAGCCTTAGATGTAAAACATCCCAAACTCCAGAAGGGTTGACCCTTCGAAATTTGTAATTCCCCTTTACCTGGGATCAAAACTTATAGCCGTCTTGATTAAATTTCTGTAAGGTTTTATCTTAACGATCACTTAACTTTAATTTTTAAGTGTTGATCTTTTAACGGAAACCGCGCCACTTAAGCAAATTAAGTTGCGCTTTTCCGTCAATAAATTTTTCTCACCCTCGCAGATATAACGCGAGAGACCTTTCCTTTCGTTACAAAAATTGACCTTCACCGGACCCAGGTCAGTTAATTTCTATGCATACAAATCAGATCCCTTTGATGGGTAATTTTTGATTTAAATTTCGATTCCCACCGTCATCCCTCGATGCCCTTGAAACGCGTCCTGCGGTGGCTTGTATTTTTGCACTGCTCAAAATGCAAATTAGATTGCGCAAGAACCTCTAGTTTAATAAAAACTTCGATGTGTTCTCCCGAGTGGAAACGAGATGACTCGCCTTTGAAGATGTAAAGAGGTTCTCAAATTTACACAGGCCATGCGAGAGTGGAAAAAATCCGTTCACATATTTGTTTATTTTCTTATTATTTACGTGGGTTTGCTCTCGAACATCCGATGCTTTCCGTGTTGGGACTTCGGATCCCTTTTCTCCTACTTTCATAAAGCGAAAAATCGTTAAAATAATCTCGTGCTTCGTGGCCAGACGAAAATTTAATAATCTTCAAACTTCAAAGCTTCGCCGAAAGAATTCTGACGAGGAAATTGGATCTTAGGGTAAAGAGGAAAAGGCCACCGGTTTGTTGTTTGGATGTATTTGAAAATATTTTCCTGTCGCGACATCTTCATAATTATCAATAGTTTTAAAGATGAACGTTGCAAAAAATGATAAAATCTAAATTACTGCTATCACACCCTAATTTGAAGGAGATACCAAATAAATATTTCAACAATTAAGTTATCATTTTTAATGGAAAGAAAAATAATGGTATATCTTCGTTGATATTCATGGCTGCTTTGCCATGTAACACTATTGGATATGCCGTTTCGTCACACATCTGCAATTATTCTAATAAAAATGCAACTGAATCCGTTTTAAATGACCTATCAAATGAGGTACTTTGGTTAGGTAACTTTCCACGAAAGCTGTGCAATAGTCTTCAACAGAAGTTAGAGTCGATTACATATTTTTCTTAAATTACCCATCTTGGACGATGCTGTCTCGTTGGCAATTGAACAGAAAAATAGTTGTTTTTACCTTATTATTACCCATAATGCATTGTTGGATTTCCAGTTGGGAAGATACTTTCAGCTTTTGACTTTTGGTAGTTTTTTCCTTATTTAAAACATTCTTACAATTGAATTTCAGATATATTAATGAAACACCAAGAAATCATTGCAAAATTTATTGGAGACGTATTAAATGTATAAAAAAATCAAACATTACGAAATCATCGTTGCGAAACAAACGCATCAATTTAATGGGGCTAATTTACCGTCAATGTGCGCGTTTGAATTCCGCGTATGAACGTTCCACGGAGGGGTGGTGGGATACCAATTTAATCCCGGATTATGGCACGTGCAAGTCGTAGTATGGAGACCGGCAGCTCCTTCCGGGGAAAGGGGTGTCGCGTGTCTGTTATGCCATTGCACCCTGCTCCACGTGGGTTTCTCGAAGCGTTTAAATTCGACGGGGTTGAAGCTGGCGCCAGCTCTCGGTGACCAAACGTACTGCAACGGTGGTTGTTCGCCAAAATAGTATTTTTGAAAAGAGGGCTCTACATACGGGACATACAAAACATCATTTTGAAAGCTTACTTGTTTGCGATTTGGAGGAAAGTACTTCCTGCGGGGTGAGTATGGTGCGACTTTTGGCTCGGGAATGGGCATTGGATAGTTACTTATGATTTCTGGAGTGGAACCGATTTGGGATCCAGGAACGAATTGGGGATTCGAGTTGCCGTATCCCAAAATAACTGGAACGTCTGGAGTTTCTTCGATAGTTTCGTTTTTGCTTTTGGGGACGCTCAAGCTTGTCTTAACATGGACAATTACGTCACTTACAACGTCCTTGCCTTTATCGCTTTCGATTGTCTTATTGCAGCCAGCCGAAGAACACACTACGGTGGTTCCCTCATCTTGGGCGATCTCCAGATTCTCTATTGTTTCTGGAGATTTAATGATGATCTTTTGGCGATCGTCTTGTCCAAAATCCAGCTTGGACGAAATTTCCTCGTTTCTAACTTAAATCAGATCGGAATGGATAATAATCGAAAATTATAGATTAGTTGTTTACACACCTGATTGGAAACAGAGAAAACTCGCCGCCACGAATAAATAAAAGACTGTGATACGGATCATTAGTAATATGGTATTAGCGGAGCGAACGCAGTTGACGAACTAATGTGAAGAAATGGTGTGATATAATTTTATAGACAATTTAGTACGTACCAGTCTTCATGTAAGCACAACACCTGAACAAGCAAACTACTTAGATCTAACAAAGAAAACGTAATTATGCACATAAATATAATTCATTTGCTTTTCGACCTTGAGTCCAAGACGAAAGCAAGATTCCTCAATTATGAAATCTTTAATTATTTGCACCGCAATTGTCACGCTAAGGTGTCTTGCCATTGTAATTGTATCTTTCAGTCTAAAGAGTGTTACTGGATAATCCAGACATGAGAGTAGTATGGTATTAACCGCGAGGAGCGCAGGTACCTTGCTACTTGAGAATTCACCCATTTCAAGCCCCGGAACAAAAATTTTTCAGTTTAGTTTCTAAAATCGTTTTTCAAAAATTCACGTCGTCAATTCAAAGCCATTAAAACGAGTCCTTTGGGGAACTGCAATATGGTAAATCATGTCGATATAACTCTTATAATTCTTTGGGGGAGGTTAAAAATTTGATGATCAACCAAAGGTGGTTATCATCTAAAATTTATGGCGATTTTTGGAACAGTCGTGAATTATTTCTTTGGGTGACACGTTAGCCACTGTAAGTAAGTTCTCGGGGAACAAATCCACCGACTTTTGGAACAATCGCGTATTATTTCTTGAACTCCCAGAAAGTGATTACTATCAGAATATTTTGAAGTGAAAGCTTAACATGTGTTGGAACAATTTGGTGACGATGTAACAGTAAATATCATCCCGATTTGTCGTGGATAATTCTTTTGTGGTACTACCCCAGCGATTAGGTGATTCTATAGCGGTTGTTATCATTTGAATTTTTTGGGGGCAAATTAAAGAAGTATTTGGAAAAATTTGGCGATGATCTGGAAGCAACCATCATCTGGATTTTTGGGAATTCTAGAACAGTCTCGGAGTATTACCTTGATGAGTAGGAAGTTTTCCGAAAGTGGCTTCAATTGCGATGTTTTGGAGGGAAAATACGAGTTTTCGATGAATTTGGTGATGGTGATTATCATTTGGATTCTTGGGAAGAGAAATCTCGCAAGTTTTAGCTGCCCCGCGTTAGTAGCCCTGGTATTAAGGTATAGGGAAGATTACCAAACCGTTTTATTTGCTTCGAGTTTGCAGTTTTGGAGTCATTTGGGGAAGATCTTGGTATAATTATCGTGCTTTTATCTAGGGAAGGAAACCCGGTGAATTTTGGAATAATCACAGCCATCGGACTTCTTAACAGATTTTAAATCAATTTACCAAACGAGAATTTCTTGAAAGGTGAATCTAGCCCAGTTTTGGAGCAATTGTGAATTCCTGGGGTGTTATGCTAGTGATTGCATAGTTCTCAGAATTTTGTAGAGAAAAAATTGGTGGTCATTTAGGGGATTCTTTGGAGGAAAAATCTGTCGCGTTTTGGGACGGTGGTGGATTATCACTAAGGGTTAATATAGGAGTGGATGACGTCTTATCATTAAGTAGTGTAAACCTGTCTTTGTCTCCATCTACGTTCAAGACGCGACATTAAAATTCGGAGGGCGTCAGTCCGATTTACACTACTTAATGATAACACGTCATCACCTCTTTTTCAAACCCAAATTATCACTTATAGATTAAGTGGTTTTCAAGGCGTTACCATTTGGATTTTTTGGAGGATTGATTTTTCATATTTTTGATAATTGACAATCATCGTGGAATGCGAAGAAAATCTACGAAGCTTTGATGTAATCAGATGGTTTGCGGGAGTTAATTACTATATTGATTTTTGGAGGATAGAAGTTACTATTGTTGCAAAAATTTGATAATCATCGTGGAGTGATTTTTGGAAAAAAATCAAGGAAGTTTCGAGACAAACACCGGTTATTTCTTAGGGTTGAAGGTTGGAGGTAGAGTTCGGGAACAATTTGGCGATCACGCTAGGGTGAAATTTCTGCTGAAATTGATGACTTTCAATAAATTTCAGAAATAATTAGAAAGCTACTGTCATTTCGGAGTTTCTCATTGGGGTGAAATGAAAAATGTTATCTAATGTATACAATCTTTTTATAAAAAATACGTAAAAATTTATAAACATCAAAATCTATATACATATAAAATTCTAAATTAAAATAAATATTACATTTCGTATGGTATATATGTGTAAATGTATTTGGTAAGGCAGTTCCTAATATAAAAATTACATTGTAATCTATCCATATATAGATAAATTGCGCATCAAAAACTGATTCTACATTTTATTAATAAATATTAGTTCATCACGTATGTACAAAGCGTTCGTCAAAATAGCTATAAAAATACGAGGATGGTTTCACCCCAAGTGCAAACGGAGATTGGGGTTTTAAACAGCGACGAAGTTTAATTTCGAAAGCGCTTGTACATTTGCGTATGCGTATGCTATTTTTGCCGCCATTTAAAGCCTCCAAAAATGAAATTTTTCGACCCAGTCTTATTAAAGGACCTTACTAACGAAGATAAACGAGATCGCATAGCGGGTTACAAAACGCGTGAAACTTATAATAGAATTTGGCACAAAAATAGAAAGGAACATCATTCGTCTAAACGTATCTGATTAATTGGGCGTAAAATTCCTGCAGACACACTTGAAGTTGTGTAAACGTTGGTCTCTCTTCCGGATTCATCGCCCAACAATACGCCATGACGGCAAACCTTAAAATACATCATTTTTCGCAATCGTTTTATTTTTGCAAAAGTAAAAACTTACAATTCATCCGGGCAATTTATGGGTTGAGCCAAGCGATATCCGTCCTTGAGGTACGCTGCCATCTCGAAAGGGTCTATTTCGACGTAGGGTTGTTGAGCTAAAGTCGTCAATTCCCACAACAATACCCCGAAAGACCACACGTCGGAGCAAGGGGAAAATTCTTTTTGCAACAAGCTTTCGATCGACATCCATTTTATGGGCCTGTTCTCGTTATCACCCAAACAGTGATAGTCTGAAGGGAAAAGATCTCTCGACAATGCGTTATCCGTTACTTTAATCTTCAACTTGTCATCAATTCTGAAAATTAGAAAAAAATAGAAAGGTACTTTTCGTGTGTGGGGAGGGGAGGGGGAGGGAGGGGACCAGTAGATCACATGGGTAAACTCCTCATCATTTTATTAGTTTTGGAACAGGTGATCTATGGGTAATAGTACTTACACACAATTCCTAGCCGCTAAATCTTTATGCCATAAATGTTTTTATGGAGATACTGCATAGCTTGTATGATCTGCAAAGCCATATCTACAACTTCTTGCGTGGTCAAGGTGTGAGCCACCCTCCGAGTTCAATTTGCATTTTTGAAGGAAAACCTTCAAATTCTTGTACGAATGGTACGGATACAAAAGAAACGGAGCTGTCTGGTCTTCGATCGAAACCCCTAAGATGGTCAAGATGTTCTTGTGGTTCAAAGAATACATGAACATTCCTTCTTGTAATAGAAGCGAAATCTGTATTTGCGAAGCGTGATCAGTTACAGTCTTCACCAAAACTTCCTCTTCAGCACCGTTCTCTTCCGTGTACGTACCCATGTAAACCCTCCCAAAAGTACCTTCGAGTATGACCGAATTCAAACGCACTCTGCACCTAGAAATGAAGATTTCATCGTTGATATTTAGAATTCGAGCTCCAAATTACCTTTGAATAGTTAGTTCAGCGATTCTCTCTTGAAGATCTTTTGATCTCTCATCAATCAAGGAATAACTAGGCATCCTCCTGAAACTTCCGTAAGACGAGGTCGAATTGGGATTTCTCGAAACGTTCGTCACGTACGTCATATGCGCTTGCCCGTTATCGTTTGGTTCTCTCCTATCTTTTTGCCCCTTATAAAAGATACGATTACGCAAAAAACGAGGGTGGCAATCAGAAAAATCGCGCAACCCACCGCGGTGTAAAAAATATTCACTGAATTCGAATTGTAAGATATATTATCGACCAAAACGTGCGTGTTAGATTGACTTTCAATTTTGCGGCATATCTTCTTCCTCCTAAACGTCAGCGATGTCACGTTGGAATTTGGTAAGGTGATGTTCGCAGTTAAGACGATATTTACTTCCGCGACTACTACCCCTGAGCAAGGCAAGCTGACGCTGAAAATTTGCGGCGAAGTCGGCACGGAACCCGTATTGCTGATGTTCAATTTCGGCATTCCTAACGCTAATGGATTCGATACGTCGACGTTAATGGCGTAAGGCAGCTGAAAAGGGGAGATATTTAATTGGAATATGTTTTAAGATAGAGGGCGAATTACCGGTCTTCCTGCCAAGCTTTCCCAGGTGAAATGCAAAGCGTCTACTTTCGGGGGAACTGTCACCACGAAGTTTAATGCGAAATCGTTGATTTTGCCATTTGTAACGTAGTATAGTTCCATATCTAAACCTAGAAATAGAAAATATGTAAATCATTTAGCCAAGCAACATGAAAATTAAGGAGTAAACCCTTAATTTGCAAGAAGCATTCAATTAAGAAAAAAGAAAAAGGAAAATTCTTGTGCACATAGAATGGGAAAAAGTCGGAACGATAAGTACTTAGAATGCAAAAAATACCACATTGGGGAGTGTTTACTCAAAGTCCTTCAAGTGATTGGAGAATCATCAGAGACAATTCTTTATTGAAAATCCTCGAACCCCCATCATCAAATTACTACACATTCTGTTCAAGCTTTGGCTGTCTCGATTGATTTTTGTCGTACTAGCTTCGTGCTGATTCTATAGGGGTGGTTATTTGATTTTTGAAAAGAGAATCTGGCAAATTCTGTAAAAAATTCTCGTAATTCCCGAGGCCCAGTTACAATTTCAAGTTTTGCGGAGAAACCAAACGAATTCTGAAACAATTTGGTTGTGATACAAGGGTGATTATCGTCTGGATCCTTTGGAAAGAAAACCTGGGGAGTTTATACGCTATTTCTGTTGAATCAACGTGGTTACCAGTAAGATTGAACGTGATTTGGAATAATTTTCTGATTATTTGCAAATTTATATTATAAAATTATCCTCTTTGGATAGATTCCTGGGCATAAAGATTTATTGAATAGATCTTGGCCTGGAAGATGGTTTGAAGAAGCACCCATACCTTGCGATAAGTGAAATTTGGGCCAAAATATTCCCACTATGGCTGCGTCTATTGTACTCGAGCAATTGCTCATAGCCCCCATGATTACCGAGCAAATTTATCTGTGTAATTTTTGCTGCCTGTGGATAGTTATTTCCAGCGATTCATACGTTCATATCGTTTTGGGTTCTAAGCCCCAGTTTCTACCAAAGGATGTGAGGGTAATCCCGAGATGTGTAAGCTCTTTGGAAAACTCAATGGGAGTTCCGCTCAAATTACCAACTTTTAGTGCCGGCATTTCAGTGAAGGTAATTTCGATTTGTCCAAAGCGTTGTCGCTTATTTATTTTGCCCCAAATCATTACATGATCAAAAACTAAGAGTAGATAAAATGGAAGTGTGGTAATTCCTAGTTGGTTGTTGCTCTTTCTCGTGCGTATCGTAATTGATAAGGAGAATGAGCTTCTTGTTCTAATCTCGACGATTTGACGGTATACTTACTTCGCTGCACCAATTGATTGTGTAAAAAGGTTATCGACCTTCAAATATTTGTTAAGTTTACATTTTGGAAGTATGTACATAAACAGATATCCTTCTGCTCTAATCATCTAATCTCGCGTTGTGTTACATAAACGATGCAGCAAGCATATGGTTTATTTAGATTTACATCATTTGGGCGTAATAAAATCGAATATAATAATTATAAATCGTGCAGCATCCCTTTCGGAACTGCGTTAAAAATTACAAACATTCCCCCGTGCCTCTCCCCTTGCGGCCCCCAATTACGACTGATACTAACAGCTACTGCGGACCTTCCATATACACAAATATTCCAAAATGTAAATAAACTCGTAATAGCGTAAATAAATAGGATTCGTGTTTACCTTTCGTGTATATAAGGAAGCCAGGCAGGTCGATGAGAAGCAATGCGCTTGCGCCCTAGTGTATTTATAATAGCATTAGCGCGACCCCGTCTTTTGTTTATCTAATTCAAAAATAATTCTATTATCGATGCACTTACCTAATAATTTTTGTACCTCGTTGGAGTTCAGGTACACGTTCAGGTAGCCGTGGACGAAGTCGGATAGGAACGCCCAGGATAAATAGAGAAGAAATTTCCGAACGAAATTCGCACACATGCTGTTCGCATTTTATTATTAGTTTACTGTTAAAAAGCACTTCGGCGTGTAGATTTAATTCCGTTACCTTTTCGAGCCGGTTCGAGGCTGCGAACTGGGAAACGCGTCTCTATTTCATTCTGGTGCAGAGTACATAACTGGTTAAGGCATTATAGTATACTGGCTTGCCTTTACAAATGCTTTACTTCTTTGAATCAACCGCAGGAACCAACGCCCGATCGCTACTCTGTTATTTTCCGATACAACACGAGCAGTTCGTGAACCCCGGCCGACTTTGGACGAGATAAAATAAGGGTTCAACTTGTCTAATTGTAGATAAACCAGAACAGAACTTGCTTTGATGTAACTATTATACAAACATGTACTACATATTTACAGCAGTACATACATCACATTACAGAGAGAGGGGGAGGCGATGTTTTTTGTAATCCGGTAATTTTTTTGTCATGTTCTTCTCCTTCGTCTTGTTTGCCTACTTTTTCCAAACTATGGTTAACAATCCCAGAAACCTCAAAATCCAAGTCGTCGAATTTCGTAAATAATTTAGATTTTCCAAACCTTCACACGTAAAGAAACACAGCACTTCGTCTGTTAAGATCTTCATCCGGGTATATTGATGTACCGTGGTCAGAAACTTGGACAGATCGTTATGAAGAATAATGAAAGCCACAACCAGAACACGATTACCGTCTTACATGGATCTTCTGACCTTGTATATAGTGGCATATGGTGAAGCCGACCACCTTCAGGTTCTATATGAAATCCAACATAATCGGGACTGGGATGAGGATCTACAAAACCAAGTCGAGAATTAGTTATTCCAACTGCCTCATCTCCCTAGCGAAGCTGATATCGTAGGCGATAGATAAAACTCCATATATGTGGTATTTCAAAAACCTCCAAAGCTCCTGGTCTTCACCAAATTACAAATATTGCGTTTGAAAGGTAGCTTCGTTCTCGACTAGGATGAAAAAATGCACGTTAGTTGTTTTCCAAAACGGATGTGATAAGAACGACTAATTTATTAAACATTCAGAAACCAAAACGAAGCTCCCAAATATAAGAATTACTCCTTTCAACATTTAAACAGCAGGAATTTTGAATCTTTCCATTCCCAACATCTAGAAGCAGCTAGGCAAGATGTTTATTTGTGTGTCTTTCATGTTTCTTGTTGATGTTGACTGCTAATATATTTTTTAATATTTCTGGGATCGTCATACATTTACTTACAATCTTTCCCATAATCTCAAACATTCCAGGAATTCAAGTCACAGATTCAGGACTCCAAATCATCAAGTCATACAACTTGAAGTCCTAATAATTTGGTGAGGTAAAATTACCTCTTCTCTTAATAATGATATTAAAAAAGAAAACAATTAAATAAAAGCAAACTTTATTTTTAGAACTGCTCCCAACATAAATAAATAAATTAACAATAAATTACACAAAATAAATACAGACTTTACTACGCTTAAAAAATCGCCCTTTTAGTACCACACCTCGATAAATCAATATTTTTTAGCGCAATTGATTTGGTCTGTTCTTATAAAATACGCCCGACTTATTGAATTCTTATCGAGCACCGAATAAGCTTTTTCCATCGTTTCTATAGAAGGTTTCCTCGATCTCGTCAAAATCCAAGCATTTCCTGCAAAAATAGGTATAAAAATAAAAGTTTCGACATTCTCTATAAGTCCAACATACTTGTGCTGAAAATTCCGAATCTATTACACGACCACACGACGGCGTAATCATCATAATCGGTGTCCAAAACCCAATAGGGCGCGTCGAAATTGACTGAAATTTTTGATAAGTTAAGAAAGATCATGTTTGGAACTTCATTCTTTACCTGGTAGCGATGGGAAATTCACCGTCAATTTAGCATCGTCGTCCCTATTTACCATAAAGGCGTTCCCTTCGATAGTGGATCGTATACCGGTTCTGAAAAATTTTTAGTGTTAGCGTCTTTATGAAGTTGGTAGCCGAACGGACTTACATGGAACTCGTCTGTTGGTTTACGATGTTAATTTTGCCGTCTTTCGTAGGGAATAGATCTGCGGTTACGCATTTTCCCCCGAATTCGAATAGGGCGAAGTATCTTTCGGCTTCGTACCACTTACCCATGTACTGAAAAAGAAAAAGTTTAAAATAAAATCTTTGAATTTGTCTACGAGCGTATGCCAATGCAAACCAGCAAGCCCCTATCGTCAAATGCTTGGATTTGGTTTGAAATATCGCGGAATATCCACTGGCGTTAGCCCAAATTGAACCATAGCAAACCCGAAAAGTCAAATAGTTTTTGAAAATTTTCAAATTCAAAGATTATTTAACTTTCCCTGTTACGGTCAAATTTGGTTTTTGAGTTATCGTTAGTGGATCTTTCTGATCAAAAAACATCAATTTCTTTTGAATTTCTTTAAAGCGATTTTCGTACGTGCAAGAATTTCGGCGTTTTTGATTTTAGAAAATCGAAGATTTCAATTTTTTCGTTATAGTAAAATTTAAACACCGACTCTTTTGTTGTCTATAACCCAAATAAGGAAACATGTGATTTCTTATTTCCTTATTTGCTAATCGTCAAATAACAATAAATACGCGTTTCTTGAGGGAATTTTCTCATGAATTCGTTTCCTTTAGATCAAAAATATCGCTTATGTAAGTCAAATATTAGATTGCACAATATTTTGAGATTGGAAAGTTAGCGTACATATTCTATTTGTTTTAATTGCAATGACGTTTAGGAATTAGTTGGTCTAAATTTTTATAAAATACTCAGACGCCATTTTAATTTTTTTTTCTGGTTACAGATCTAGCGAAATCCGAAAGCCGGAAAAGCATCGTCTCACCGGTGAGTGCAAAACTTTCTTTTCATTTTCTATTTTTTTCATCGCGCGAATGAAAGGCGGTAAAAACCGTTATCGAAAAGAATTAAAACTGACTTACCCGTGTAACGTCGAAATCTTTCAAGGTATTCATTTCTGGACACGGTCCCAAGAACGGGACTTGACAATAAACTTCGTGTACGAAGATAACGATAAGTAGCTTCCTCACCATGCTGATTTGCATTACAAAAACCGAACAGCTCCGAAGACAATTAGATTTGAAGAAAACGAAACGGCGCAATTTAAATGTATGTATAACTGTTTTGAACAGGACTACTGCTGACGTACTGGAATATCAGATTCGGTGGCTACACTTAGCTTGAGTGGGTCACATTAACGGTTCTTCACTGACACAGTTTATTTTATCTTATATTTCACCTGGTTATTTTTCCCAAGAATAAATTAATGCTGACTGCATCGCATGCTGGGCAAAAGTCAACGATTGGACATCTACGCTAGATTGGGAGTTAATTACCCTTAATTGCATGTAAATTAAATTCTAACAACTACGAACATTCGCTTAGTGAAACCAGAGAAAATTTGTATTACGTAATGTCATCTCTGTTAAATGCATTTTTCATTTTGTAGAGATTTACATCAAAATTTATGCAATATACGAGGTTTGTCTCTATAGTGTTGCATACGGCCATAAACTATCAACATTAGGTCCACCAACAGTGCTTGATTGCTTTTCAAAATATTATTCACAAAGATTGATACATTTATGCATTGGTTTAAATCAAATTTACTTGAGATACTCAAAATTACCATTTTGAAACCATCTACTGCTTCTGCCGAAGACTGCAGCACCTGATCATGCTTGGGAATGTGAAACAGTCGTTGAGACTTAACTTAAATTTAGTTGGGATACTCAAAATTGCGATTTTGACATCACCAACTGCTTCTTCCGAAGACTCCAACACCTGACCATTCTTGGGAATGTGAAACAATCGTTGAGACTTAACTTACATTTAGTTAGGATACTCCAAATTGCCATTGTGATATCACTAGCTGCTTCTTTCGAAGACTCCAATACTTAACCGTCCTTGGGAATGTACAACAATCGTTGAGGCTTAACTTAAATTTAGTTGGCATACTCAAAATTGCCATTTTGAAAGCACTAATCGCTTCTTTCAAAGAATCCAACACCTGGTCATCGTTGGGAATATAAAACAGTCGTTGAGACTTAACCGTGCTGTACGGTAAATGATCTAATAAATCCAAAGCCTCGTTCTTACGGCTGGAGAATAATTAAGATCTCTTTAGAATATAGATAACACATAACAGATCTCCCGAGCCATGAAGAGTGAGTGGTTGCCTTTGGTCAAGTTTGGTCAAAAAATTTACACCCCTCTTTGGTGTTGCAATTTCTATGCAAGAATCAATACTTGGATACCCTCGTAAATGTCCTTTCTTACATACCATATCAAGCAGACGCTCATGGGAAAAAGTACCTGCTAATTTAAAGTTTGAACGCTAAAAAAATTACAACTATCGTTGTGTGAATAAGTTGACTAATTCCCCAAAGAAAATTTAAATTAAAGTGCTAGTTACCCTTCCATGAGCAATATTACTTAATTATTTAATTTAATCATAATAGCCGGAATAAACTAGATTGAATCGGTCCCCCGTCTCGATTTAGCAGATTTGTATTTTTAATTAATTTGTCACCGATTTACGGATGTGTTATAGTGTCAGTAAGTTACATCACAGTCCTTGCAATCACCTTCACGAGGAAGTCTCAAAAATTGTGTTCTGAAATAACCAAATCTTTAATTAACGCCCATTAATCAAGTATAAAACCGTAAAAGCTCGGTACACTTTTCATCGAATTAAATTTTTTTATATCGACGATTCTAGCTCCTTTTCGTGCGTGTGCCACTGAGTTAATTGCAATTAGCACACGTGAAATTAAGCTCAAATGTTGCAATATGTGGATTTTATAATCATCATCATAGATTATTATTATCATTTTTCAAAATAACGCTCTTAGGGGCTTGTATCTATACATTTTTATTGGAATAAAATTCCAGCGCATAGTCAATTAGGGACGCCACTGAATCTCGAGTTTAACTCCGCTATTCACCAATTGGGGCGCCCGTCGAATTTTGAATTGTTGTTTAAACGTGTCGCGGTTTATCTCGAATTTTCACGCGAAAATAGCCTAACATTGATAAAATTCGGACCTGGTGATATTCGCGGGTGATTCTGTTGTTCCGATCTCGATTTTCTGGTTGGTTTTGAAGCGAATTTAGTACGGCGACGTCGAAGAATTGCGGTGAGTATAATAACATATTCTTTTTCTCGTTTCTAAAATGGTTACTTATTTTTGTCGAACATTGCTTTTTACCCAATACACTCCAATTACTGAATATCGATTGACAAAATTTGAAGAGATGGATCGTCGTTTTCGTCGAATTTCAAAAAATCCAAGTATACAGTGAATGAAGTATTGGGTGACTTCATGTTTAAGCTTGCGCAATGGAGCTTGGTCTTTTTGTTTCCAAATTACAGGGATAAAAGTGGGAAATTTTTATAAAATCATGGATATACATTTAAAGGACTGTGTTTTTATTGGAGCTTCGACTTCAGAAACGAATAGCAGAGATTCGAAAAGATTATTGTTGCGTGTTGCAGCCCAAACCTATATTTCCTCATTCCTTCAAGAACTAAAATTTCGATTTTCAACATATTCCAAATTTATAAACGAGTTGTTGCGATGGCATCCTTCTAGAACGCATGCTGGAATCAAACCATGCACATTTCTCATTGGATTCTGAAGCCATTAGCAAAACCGGCACCAATGCATCCGAATCATAGACCCGAACACAAAGACATAAAAATAGATTAACGAGTACTGAAATGGGTTTCCCGAAGAGAAAAAACTGGAAATAAACCCTCATTGAGACAACTATAGAACGAGGACAGCTCAGATGTCTCGAACAAACTCGTACAGTAACAGATTTGAGGCGAGAAAAATTGGAAAAAAGAAAAGAAGAAGAGGTCAGCGGCAGAAACAAGAGGACCAAAGTGGGAAGATATAAGAACGCTGGCAAAGAACAGAAAAAGTGGAAAACTCAACGCGAAACTCGACACACAAAGGTACAAGAGTTCCTGCTACAATCAAACCTTTGCTCATAAATATCCAGGAATAAGGAAAAATGGAAAAACTGTCCTATGCTCCAAATAGGAACTACAGCAATATACAGTCCGCTCTGGTAATAGGGTGCTCCCACTACAGACGCGCGCTCATTTCGCGCTAAATTGGGTTTGAAGCAGCGAAATTATACGTTATTTCATCGAGCTTAGGGTTGACAGAGACGAATATGAAACCCGAAGTGAGCCAGTGGTGGGGCTAGCGGTTGAGCGAGAATGAGAGGAAGCGGCCCTATTGATAGAGGCCCTACTACCAGAGTGTACTGTATTATTATTATTACACGTCATCTGGAGATCATCTTATGATCTTGATAAGAAGACATGAAATTGGTTTTAGATCTTTTTCTTTGTTGACTTTAACAATTCTGCTGAGCAGTTGGAGCCTCCAGCTCTGTCTGGCTATCCGTGTATAAGTTAATGATGAGTAGGTTTTCTTTAAAATTTATTGACGTGTATTATCGTGCTTTGTGGTTGTACTCCTAACTTCAATATCGTTATCTTTTTGTTGGTAAACTTCGTATGCATAATTCTGTAAGAAATTACAGAAATTTCCCACACCAATGTGGGCTTAACGATAGACTCAAATTCTAGATGGCACCGCAGAAGTTTCCATACAAAACTAAGTAATTATTGTGTTTATCAATAACGGTTTTTTAAATTTAATTTATAAAAAAGATTACTTAAATTCAAATTCATTATTGCATGTAAATCAATTAGTTACAGTTGAAAAAATACAATATTGTTTCTGATATCCGTTCCTAAACTGGTGTAATTAGTATTCACGTCGTAGTCAAGGTCCTTTTAAAAGTGTTAACAGTACAAAGAATAGACGCACTCGACATACATGTGTAATAAAATTGTTTGCGGACAATAAGGAAACTTTTTCCGAATTCGTTTTTGAGCGAGAACAAATGCGTACAAAATAGTTTGCGAGTTGCGTGTCGATTTCAAAAGAATCCGCCGTGTAAATGTAAATTCTCAAACCTCAAAGAATTGCATAAATGCGCTTTTTTCGTTAGTACATAACGCAAAATGAATTTAGGTAATCCGCCTCGATGCTGCATACAGGGCGTGCCGAAAGTATAATCCTACGATCTGAGCACGGATGTATGTATTCGTACACACATATTTCTCCATTTCAATAGTCGCTTGATTAATTGCTTGTTAATTTAATAATTGGTTATAACGTTTCTCATGATGTCATTTGTTCGAGCACGTGGTTGCAACATTATAAACAATTATCGAGATTACATAAAGAAATTCTTGAAGTAGCAAGGTCAGAAGTATTATGTAGTTGATATTAAAATATGTACACATTATTAGCATAAGCTAAGTGAAAAGAAATTGCGTTTGCGTGTGTTTATCGTACCTTTCTCGCAGTGGGAATCGAACCGTCTTTTTGATATTTGAAGTCTTGAACGGCTCACATTGAAACGTTTTTTTTTAATATGTACCTTGTATACCGAATGACATAATACGCTCCAACTTTTTTGAAAGTTGTCTTGCATAACCTCATTAATTATTTATATTGTACTTGTCGCTGTGACGTCATGAAAGGACGAAGTGTCCACCAGAGCTGGTAAAAATATTGAATATTACTCAATTTCTATTATCGCAAATCGCCGGTAGGAGAGCGTGTCGAAACTCTTGCACGGTGGTGTATTCCTAAGGATGATCGTCTATAAAAAATAATGTTTGTGTATTTATCATTATCGCATTTATTTAATTATTACTGACCTCGCAAAAAAACTCTAATTACCATTAAATTACCTAGAACTAAATAAAAACGAAGGGAAATTCATATTTTTTTATTAAATATACTTAAATATTATATTTACAACATTTATTTACAAAGTCTACCAAAATATGAAATTTTACCATATTTGTACCGTACGTTTTCAAAATCATTATCTGCGAAAAGGATCGAAAATTCTGGAAATCAAAAGAATTCTTAATTAAATCGAAAATACCAAAAATTTCTTCAAAGACCGAAAATTGGAGATTTCTTAGGATCATGAAAAAGTTGAAACTTAAAAATTGATCGAAAAATAAAACATTACGATAAAATCGAAATTAAAAAAATTAAAGTTCCTTGATAGAATTACAAATTCAAAAGATTTAAATAAGATCAGAATGGAGAAACCTAAAAAAACATTTTGTTGGGAAAATGGAAAATTAGAGTTTTCTTAATAGAATAAAAAACTTAACACAACTCGGTGTAAAATTTGGCTCCCACGTTTTCTTCTTTTTTTTTGTTTTTTAGGAAATACATCTAGAATACATTTGTTGGAAAAAGGAAAAAGAATTTGATTTTCTTAAAATTACAGAAAAAAAGTAGAAGTAAAAATTATTGATAGTTACTTATTAGACAGGAAGCAAGCTCGATTTTGGATAGAATTTCTGAACGGAAGCGGAAAAAATAACAGAATCTGCAGTTTCTAGAAGTGCTGTTTTTTTTCGGAGCATTTCGAAGAGTCGAAAATTTAAGAGAAAAACAAATGACGCGTCATTACATTAGTGGCCCTAAATTTTATTTCTTTGGTGTGTATATTAAAAAATATACGTTAATATTTAATCCAGTTTTATAGTAAAAACTATAAGTATTCAAGAAATATACAAATGATTATACAGAAACGAAAAATGCTCGTCGCATCTCGACTTATGTATGTATGCTTCAACAAATCTTATTGTAAATCTACCATTCGCGTAAGTATTTTTCGTTTTTGTATCGCACTAAATCTACTTGTGATGTATATAACGACAATTTTTTTAATTATATATATTATCGTGCTTGTCATTAAAAATATATACACATTCGCGCGCTTCCACATTCGGTCCAGCCGAATTCTGCAAAACAACAATTCGATCTAATCCGTCATACACATCACGCGTAGATTTTTAGGTACGGAGTCAATTGAACACAACATTGGTTGGATACGTAAATACTAAAGTACTATGAGGAAAACTTTTAGCTCTGTAAATTTGATCCACACAATACCAAATTTATCAGGGCTGGTTCAGGAAAGGCACTTACGGGCACACGATATCACAAAATGGGTACAAACAGCCGTTCCCCAAATGTTATACGACTGTCACTCCCATAAGAAAAAACATTTTAGGCTTTTTGTTATCTAACAAAAAAATTACTCGTGGTCTCTGAATTGGACCCGGACCTAGTTTGTCGTAATTGGAATGTGAACTACTTTAGTTCGTGCATATTTTTGCTCAGAAGCAGGTTATTGTGAGGTCCTGATAAGTGTCTGATTAGTTCAGGTAGAGATTCGAAAGATAATGGACAAAAACAACAATTAAATCTGCCCACGTTCCCTTCATTCGACGATATAACATTTCTATGCACAGAACACAAATGTTTTAACAGGTGAGCTTTTTGTTTGAACATTGCGACACATAACCTGCACGCGAAGGGCTTTTCACCGGTATGAACTCGTAAATGAGTCTTTAGATTCCAAGACATTCCAAACTGTTTGCCACAATATTCACAGCGGTACTCTCTTATCTGTCCAGTTGGACCGACTTGCTTTCCGCTTCCAGTGGCGTGCGACGTTTCTGTCGAGTCATCTTGGGTGCTTGACGAGAAAGACCCCGGTATCAATTCTCGACCTTCTTCTCCGCTTGGTGAAGGATTTACTTGCGTCTGGCATAGGGACCAAGCGCCCCAAGTCGGATCGAAGGCTTGGAAGGATTCCGAAGGTATATTTTGATCTGCGCTTGGTGGCCTGTACTTCACTACGACATTATCACCTGGCCCGACGTCCGCGTGCTGTCCTGGCGTGGGTGTATGCGTCCTATCAACTAGAAAGGGTGGTGCTGACAGAGATAGTGGATGGTGAGCTGCCAATAAAGGGTGCTGTAAGTTCTTAAACCGATGGTGGTGGGTGCTTTCATCGATGTACGATGGAGAGAATGGTACGAAAGGTGGATTTTGTGCTGGGGAATTGTGGAAACCTGGCCTTCTTTTTCGATGCGGCGTTACTACGTAATTATCTGGACTTTGTACTAAAGAGATCAATTTTTGATCACCTATAGCTGGTTTTAGCTGGGATAGCTCTTCCTGCTGCTTCAACTCTATAGGTTCTATATACAGGGGTTTTCTTTTTACTCGATGATGATGATATTGTGACAGCTCGTGGACTTTCGGGGCTATTTTCACCGTTGACTGTCCGATTTTCAAAACGTCAGGGCTTGCTTGATCCGTTTTCTGGAACGCAATTAATTATCAGTGTCGTTCTTGTTTGAAATTTATACTATACGCGACTGAATCAACTTTTGAAGATAACAGCTTATTAGTCCGTATTTCGTCTAATAAGCTGGTATCTTTAAATTTTGAACATTTTCTTACTTCTTTGCTGCCGTCCTTATCGTTGTCATTGCTGTCGTCCACTGATTTCGTATTTAAAGATAAATTAACTGGGTTAGGTGAACTGCTCTGGCCTTCCGATACCGCGCTGTCTTCCAGATCGTCGTCTTCGTCGTCTTTTATCTCGCCTTCTTCCTTCTCGTCGTCGTCCACCGATTCGCTCTCCTTCTTCACTAAAACCTGGTTCATCGAATCCGATTCGGAATGGGTCCAACTGCTGGCGTCGTCCGATTTCTTGTTGTCTTCCGATGAGGATTCCCATACGCCAGATTTGATTTGTAAAAGCTCGAATAATTCGCGGATGCTTTCCAATTCACTAGACTGCAAGCACAATCGTAACGGGAAGTAAGGTAATAATTAAAAATTCTTGATAAAAATTTGATATGATCGTCTTCTCTCTATTAACTCTTACCATTTTTTAAAAAAATTTAATGTGCAACATAGATGCATTATAAATTACATAATTCATCGAAAAGTATCCGATTATCATGGAATCATGGATTAGTTTATTTTGTGGAATTATTATTTTTTTATTCTTGTAGTTTTTATAAATATTCCCTCAATTACTCTAAATCGAAATAAAAAAAAAATTGTCAAGAAGTTTATTTTGTGGAATTACTTTTTTATTCTTGTAGTTTTTATAAATATTCCCTCAATTACTCTAAATCGAAATAAAAAAAAAAATCGAATCAAAAACAAAAAAAGGGGGGCATAGTACGCGCAAGATTCATTTATTTGCCGTGCGGATTTTGTATTGTTTGGGTTTGCGAATGTGCGGAATGGTATTTATAAACTGAGTCATTTTTTGCGACCTACCTTAACGCAAGCCTGCCCGTGGTAGAGAAAATCCAAAAGGTGTCTGAGATGGCAACTTTTAATGCCTGGAATAAGGACAACACTCGGTCCATGCGCGTGGACACTTTCCCCAAGGATCCGCCTAACTAGAGGACTCGCTGAAGCCATTATCAATTTATGTGCACTTAAAGCTGTTTTGTCATCACATATGAAGGTCATATCTGCAAAATTTTCTGATGAGAAGCAAGTTTTGATTTCGTCTACTATCGTTGCATGGTGTTTGCCATAATGTAAGGTCAATAAGCCGTGGGGTTCTTGTTCTTCCGAGTACATGGCGGGCGTTAATTACAAATTTAATAAAATGTCACCTGGAAAGAGAAACACATTAGATCTTTGCGACGGATCGCCCGCCTCAGCGCGCTCGACGAATAACAGAAAGGAAAGAGAAAAAGAAGTAATAATAATAATAGTAATAATAATAATAATAATAATAATAATAATAATAAAACGTTTCCCAAGTCCAATAGAGTCGGTTACTAAACAAAAAGAAAAAGTCTGGCTGATTTTAAATTGGAGTTTTTAAATTTGAAGGTCGTTTTCCGATCGTAATGGGAGATGTTAATTAAGTTTTGTTGCCTAAACGCTCAAACTACATACATGTATATTATTATATCATTGGCTCCGATCGATGTAAAATGCTAACAACATTCTTGTATATATGCGAGTATATTCGCAGTCACGCCTTACTTACAGGTGTTCATTTGAATTCGCAACACTTTAGCTCGCTTAACTCCTCAGATACTTTCGATTTTCATTTTAAACTAGTCGGCTCTCCATCAATTCTCTTTCGCGATTCGCAAAAGCGATCACACTTATTTTAAACGCACTCGCGCGAATCTTTTGGTTATTTTCGCTTTCGCACTGTTTTTCGAAATTCGCCGGTAGTCACTTGTCGGTCCGTTTGGAGGGGAAAATTTCGAATTGGACTCGGATTCAAGTGGGAAATTGCACATCTTACACTGCGTGGTTCCGAACCTAAATCCCTATCGGGCGGCAATTGTTGCGAATTTTTCGCGCGTTCCCGTTTCTAATCCCATTTCTTTTTCGGGAACGGAGATATTGAATCAACAAGTAGTTTATGCGCATGTTTTGCTGGGCTTTTAGGTGTAGGTCGTTTCCTCGCAGTCACAGTACAACTTCTCTTACTCACCTATTGGGCGCTCGCGGGGTACATTTTCGCGGGGGTCCCGCTTGCACTGGTCGAAGACGACGGGCACGAACCCATAGCTTCACAGCACTGCACGACTGCACAGAACGATTCGAACGGCCAGCTCTCTTCTCGTCCGCCTTCTCGAGCCTGCTGCCTTCGTGCCTTGTGGATTATATTTTTGGGGCACGACTATCGACACAGCGTTGCGACACAAATGAAAGTAAAAGTGAACAAGTACCAGCGAGCCTTCAAAACACCGCGGTTATAATGTGGTATAATATGTGTTAAAGCGAGGGTACCGCACTTATCCGGTGTTAAGACAGGCATGTCACCCTCTCCGTATTTTCCGGATTTTTTCGAGTGTGTAAAATGGAATTAAAAAAATTTTTTTTTCGACTTTACTAATTTTTTCCCGTTTTTACTTATACCCGTATTGTTATTTATGTTACTAATTGCATTCGATTTTAGTTGGCTTTACTCTCGGGATCACACATACTACTAGTTCTTAATTTCTCCCTTTACTTTCCCCTCTTTTCTCTTCACATCCCCACCTCCTAACCATGTTTTTTCCTATTGCCAGCTCACTCGCGAGCTTCTCTTTCTTTATTCAAGGTCGAACGAATCGGACGACTGCGCTCTACGGGATCGGAGTTGGAGCCGAGGACTTTTGCTCCTTTGCAGCATTTGGCAGAGGCAGGCGAGTGTAAAGTGTACGGCCGTTCGGCCACTGTTTCTATTTTAATTCTCCCAGTATATTATGGGCGGTTGCGGTGGATATATGGTACCTCGACGGCGGCGATTTTGCATTCGGGAATTGCGACTTGCATCGCATTAGACTGCCTCTATTCGTTTGCTTTCACTGAGCCAGCCAAGGAGACTCGTCTTAGCGAGGCCCGCACAGGGGCCGCAAATGGACTTTCACAATACACGAAACGTAGAGGGGGGACCTGTTGTATAATATCGCGGCAATATATACCTTTAGAGCGCTACAAGTAAAAAGATCTATCGGAATCCGTATTATTAATCTAAACTTGTTCATTTCTGCCCTTTGTTATTTGGAACCTTGAAGACTGTCCTTTCTTTCACCTTCACATCCTACCTCTTGTCTTAATTAGGAGTTACGTCATGCCTATTATACATTCGCATGCTCCCGTTCGACAATCAAACGACCTAACTTATAATATTAGGGTCCCCGGCTCTAAATTAATCATATACACAAATACCAACCTACATTCGCACTCGTATTATTACGACGAATCATTTCTAATCCACACGTTTCAACGCGACTATAAAATCAACTGTACTTTTGTTTCCCCTACAATTAAAAGAAATTACAAAACTACACCGTTTCTTTGTGGAATACGATTTTTCACAAATTTCCTAATAGGAGCAAAAATCCCCGTACGAACGATAACCCATTTAATGCAACATTTGTCATTTTTTAACAATTTTCTAGGAGACAATCGAAACGATTGAATTGAAGCAAGACTATTGTCCCTAACATCGAACTCCTGTATAATGTAATATTTACCATATTTTCTCTTTAATTTGTAATTTACAAAAAAATAATATATATATAAAATACATCGGATTTATCGATCGATGTTAAAAGAGCTTAGAGATCACTAATCACTAAGAATATAATAAACGTGAGAAACGACAGCGGTTTGACAATTTCTTTAAAGTCGCATTTTCCAATCACCGCGACTTCAACAGCCATCATAGAGACGAAAATGGAAAGAGCAGATAAGCTGAATTTGGCATTCATGGATCAAAATAATCTGGAAATGCTTAAACGATTCCTAAGCATATAACAGAAGTAAAAAGTCCGTACAGGAATGTAAAAGCAACGGTACAATGTGTCAAAGGAGACGAATCTGAAGAATTTGGAAATGAAAAAGAGAGCTCAAACAATGGGATTCGTCAGTTCACTGTTGTTCTGACTGGTGGTAGACCAATAATAGGAGAAAAGAAAACAAAACGGCTACAATCAACAATCGGGTAAAAAGTGAAGTTATCAGAAATCAATATTTGTGAAGAAAGAACTAGAAAGAACAGAGAAATAATAAATCCCATCGTGCTGTACCCTAGCATAACCTGGGCCACATAGAAGAAACATCAGAACATGCTTGGAGTAGTAGAAATTGACGAAAGGTAGCAGAAAAAAACAAAAGGGGTCGGATAAGAAATGAAGATAGTTGCACAACACTAAAACAAGAACAAATGGCAACGAAGGTGCGGAGGAAACAGCTAGAGTGGAATAGTCACCTAAGGTGAATGGAGATAATAGACTGGGGGAAGATGGTGCTCAATACTAACTGCAAATGGGAGACCCAGAAAAACTTGGCTGCAGGGAAAAACTATTGAGGAGATGAAGCATATGACCAGAGATTGGAAGGCATGGAAGAAATGGATCAACGAGCTTTTCCTAAATTAATTCGTTAAATTTTCTAACCACGACTCAATTTTCCTGTTGTGTTAGGATTCCAGTTTGCCATTTAAAGCAGATGTTCCAGAATGATTTTCCCCAAATTTTCTAACGAAAATCCCACTAGTGTGACATTTATGATATCGTTTCCTTATTTTCTAACTTAAAAAGTTAATAAAATACATCTTAGAGATCCAAGACTCAAACGTGTCCTCTAAAACGTACAGAGTTGATTGCCTTAATTTGTTTCTCTCACTTTTGGATTACCTTGCTTTCCTCCGGAATTGATTTTCCAGAATCTATTTTTATTTCAAAAATCTAATTCGCAACTTTGGGAGACATTACCAATTCGGGGTTTAAACATGTCTGTGCCAAGATCTAATGAGCTTTAAGTAAATACATAAGTAACTGCGAAAAGTCACCTACATAGCTGTAATTCTTCCTTAATTATCGACATTCTGGTGATCTTTAATATTTTCCCTCTTCGACTAACAATAAGTAATTATCGTTCACGACTTAATAGGGGATCGCACTATTTACGTTATTGTTGTTGTTAATAACAAGTGTTAAATTTACACTCGCATAACCCATAAACGTTAACACGTTTTAAAGGCTCAAAAGTAGCACGCCGCTTGGCTCTAAGCGCCGGTTTTATTCATGTAATATACCATTGTTATGTTAGTATTACGTTAAATGCAAGAGAAAGTATTCATACTGTAGTACTTTCACTATCTCGTAACATAATTCCACTTCGGCCCTAAATACATACAGGGCTAAAGAGTTTTGAAGAAAAAGAGTACACTTTATTATTATATTTTATTCCTATATTATTATATTTATTTATTACAATTATTTACTAGCATCGATCTGGTATTTGTTTCCAAATTCCGCAATAGCAAGAAAGAAAAATTCTCAAGCAGTAGTCATCCAATAGCAAAGAGATTATGGAGAAATAAATTGATTTTAATGTCGTTAATAAATTATTCATTTCATAATATCAGCTGCACTTCACTTATTCGATGCAGAAAAAAGATCGTATGGAAATGAATATGACGCTTAAGCAGAATGAATGCGTATGAATCTATTAATTATTTATATGCAGCAGTAATAATGGCGAAGAAAAAGCATTGCAGAAAGTATGATTTAGCACGCATGTACGTGTGACATAATACGATGTTTATATTTCGCATTGTCTATTGCAGGACCGTCTTCAGGAACACGCGCGTTTTGAGATCCGATGGCAACGAATTTTAAACGTTAAAGTATTTCAGATGGTTTGCGAAAGCTTTACGGACTCGGACTAGAAACAACACGAAACTTAGGACTGGTATTTTGGAAAACTTGGGAAAACTAATGTTCAAGCTTCTAAATATTTCTTGGGTAATCGAAAATTTTGAATCTGTAGCTTGATGCGATACCTTTGCAATTATTGAAAGTTGAACTTCAAAATTTCCGAAGCTGTCTTGCGAAAACTTTCAAAGAACTTCAAAGACCTGAAATTTAAATGTGATGACACGAAATTTAGGATCGAAATTTTGGAAAAGCTTTAGTCAACAGCAGTTCAAGCGATATTTGGTAAAACCTTGAGAAGAACAGAAGTTTAAACTTCTAAATATTTATTGGGGAATAGTAGAGAATTTTGAATCTGTAGCTTGATGCGATAGCTTTGTAAATTTTAAAACTTAAACTTCGAAATTTCCGAAGATTTGTTGCAAAAACGAGAAGAAGAACTTGAAATATCCGAAATTTAAATGCGATGAAGAGATGGCACGAAATTTAGGATCGGAATTTTGGAAAAGCTTGAATTAACAGCAGTTCAAGCGATATTTTTAAAAATCTTGAGAAGAACAGACGTTCAAACTTTCAAATATTAGCGGAAAATTCTGAATTTGTAGCTTGATGCGATAGTTTTGCAACTTTTAAGACTTGAACTTCAAAATTTTCAAAGTCCTGAAATTTAAATGTGATGACACGAAGTTTAGGATTATTAATAGGAAATTTTGGGAAAACTTGCGATAACAGAAGTTGAAGTAGTAAAACTTGAATCCCTAATTTGATGCTAAAGGTTTATAATTTATAAATTCCAGCTTTAAAATCCTAGAGCTTTAAAACAACTTCAAACCTTTGAATTGTAAATCAGTTCCGGGGAGCACCGAATGTCAGACTGGATATTTTGGAAAGCTTGAGAAAATACAAATTCAAGTTTTGAAAATATTTGCTGAGGCATGGTACAAAAAAATAGGTTTAGAAAGACAATTTTTTATCGAAAAGACCGTTTTGGTTAGTTGGAAAAATGATACTAATTTTTTCTTGCTATTCAACAAATTTGTTGTTCTTTTGGGGTTTGTTTGCTTTTTTGTTTTGATCAAAATTGATTTAAAACATGTTTTATGCAGTGCCCCAAAATTTTAATCAAAGGAAGAAATGTACAGGGTGATAATTATCTGGATTGTCGTCTTTATCATTCTCAAATGAGTTTTTGCAGTTTTCTTAATTTGATATCGGAGCGTTTAAATTCTGTAAAGATGTATGTAGTTAAGGACAGAATGTCGAAACAATGAATATTAAAAAGTCGTCGGTTTTACTTACAATTACGCGTCTGATAATGCGTAAAGATAAATACAGCACCCTATATACACAGATTCATAAGTGAGTTTGCAAGTATTCGTTAGCGACTTGCTTTAAGAAAAAGAAATAGAAACGCGTTAACACGAGGCAACTTTTCCCAATAATAATAATAATAATAATATAATATAATATATTCAAATGAAAATAATACAGATGCTCATAAATAACAAATGGTGTAATACGGGCGAATGTTATATTAAGTAATTGATCGTTTTGTGTTCATATGGTTGCCCTCGAGACTGATTTTACCTGTTGGAAACCTTCAAGGTCTGTACTTTGTAGGGGAAGTGAAAGTGGTCTTGCTTGACTGATACTTGCAACTCAGTGAGAGAGATAGCCACTCATCTTGACATCTCTCGGTTTCGCTAAAACGTATCGCGGATAAAATCGTGAATCCAAAAGCGTCGTTCTCCCCGGATCAAACGTATCGTCGGGGCCGACAGGAAAAAATACGTACGGCCACGATGATGTGCTAATCTTGTCCGAAAACCCGACATCGGTTGACAATACGTAAAAATAAATCGAATAAATCTATTTGAAGGAAAGTGACTGCGAAATAGTAGGGGGAACTTACATAATTGGATATGGGTCGATAGGCACATAGCAATTGTTAAAGTACAGTGCGCACATAAGTCTTGGAATCTTTGCATCCTTGAAATCTGGCACATCCGTCCCACCTCTCTTGTACTAATCATTTCTTACAATTTACGAATAAGTATTATAACCTTACGACGAGTAAACACTATTCAATTTTTAAATTGTCTACGAAAAAAGAACGCTTCTCGCGCATACATCGTTCTCCAAAATTATCGAAACGTTTCTTCCATCTTCTTTAAGATGTTTGCCTCATTTTTGTTGGTCTAAGAAGAATGTCGTTTTATTGTCGCTACGAATAAAACGTCGGTAGTTAATCCAAAGTCACAGTTTTATCAAACTACGCTAAATGATTCCGCCACAGTTAATTCTCAAATTGAAAAATTGAAATTGAAACGAGAAATGGAAAAAATGTAAGAATATCCTGGCTCAAAAATTGTTTCCATTTAAGAATTGCACATTCGATTTTCTTGGCTTCTTTAAATAATGGTTCAAAATTTTAAAGCTGCAGATGTTTCAATTTTGTTTGCATCCTTTCCCAGAATCAGAAATTTTTATGTTTGGTCCTCAATTTCAACAAGTTTTTCCAACTTCTGGATCCTGGATTCGTGACGTCTGAGGATTTAACTCATCTTATTTTCCTCTTTGCAAAGTTTCAATGTTGTTAAGTTTTGGAAAAATTAAAGTTTGTCGTTTCAATGTTGGGGTAAATCTATTATATCGCCGTAACCACATAGACTTTGTACATCTTGGAAATCGCTGTGATTTAATGCTTCTAAATAGTTTTAAATTCGAATGCCCTTGTGATAATGTAACATGCATAATTTGTGTAAAGATTCTAAACGAACGCCATTCATTTCCTCCATTTTGCGCCGACATGATAAAAAACGTTAGTTCATATCTCCAAATATACTTTTTAAGACCGATAATTGTGTTAATTCGCGCTCGCGGAAGAAGAATATTTCATGAGTTGTGCATTTGAGCCGCAATCTTAATGTAATTAGTAGGTTTTTAGCAACGGCATTGTCCATAGAGGTAGAATCTAAATCGCTGTTTTTAATTTAATAACCGTTCTTGAGAACAACTGATGATCTTAGCAGTAGATAGACCTGATTATAACTTGAAAACGAAATTAGTTTTTTCCTCTGTACCGTCGAAGGTCAGCCGGTGGATGAATTAGAAATACTTTGCATGCGTACAATAATTTTATAGAGATAGAGAGAACGATAGCTCGTTCTCCAAGGAGCACAATAAAAATGTTTAAATATTCTCGCACTTACTCATCAGAAAAAGGAAAGGAAATGACATAATCCAACTTTTAACTACCAATTATTTCCATCACGTTATTTTGTTAGCTTTTTTGTGAAAACTGGAAACGTTTCTGTTTGTCTCATTTTTCGCTTCTTTCTATTTCAGCTTAATGGGAATTGTAAAATGCTTCGTTAAGGGTTACGTAAAATTAGAGGGAATCAATTACGAAGAACAAGATTTGAAAAATTATGAAAAATACAATGCTAATTCGTGTTAAATTATAAGCAAAGGAAACACGATAAATTTAATCTAATCGTAACAAATTTTGTATCATACACTTTACTGGAAAACCCATCCTCAAGTCCTTTCTTTAGGATGCACGGCGGTTTAGATTGGTAATCTAGAATATCCTTCGTTTGAAAATATTCAATATTTTCATGTGAGCTTTCGGAAAGTTCAAGTTTTAGGGGTGCCATTTTAAACTTTTAAATGATAATTGACTACTCAGAGTAATATTCCTTAGAAGGAAATCCATGTTGTAAAATGTAAATTATTGAATGAAATCATACATACACATTGTAATTCTTTCTTATATAATTATTACATTGCCTCTTAAGGTGCGTTCTATGTAAATATTGCAATAATGAGATTGTGAGGTAGGAAAAATTGCTTGCCAATACCAAAGCGATTCAGGATTACATATTAATTATTGAACTTAACTTATTATGCAATCTTCCATCTGCACGCGAAAACGCGCATTAAGAAAATTCGAAAATAGACACATTTGCAATTCTATGTATGGTATCGATCTACTCTATCGATCTACTTTTAGAATTCAAATCGAACGGCGGACAGACGAGTATAAATTAATAAAGCGAGCGATAAATATCTAAACTAGTCGCGTTATTGACACCTCGGAAGAATAATGCATTGCGATGTTTCCTCGATTCCTCAATCACGTCCGATTTACTTCCAACTTCCTCCGGTAAATACAAGTACATGTAAAATTAGACGCCTCGTTTATGAAAACATTCAGATCGGATTCAAACGCTGTATATTTAGATCTTGATGAATATGAAACCGATATTGATTCATAAACAATCCTATTCTAATTTCCCTATATTAGATATCTATAAATACGTGTTCGTTTCGGGCATTGGTAAAATACGCAGTTCCATTAATATACAAGGTCAAAGAAATGTCAGCAAAACCAAGAAACAGAATACCCTACCGCATGGAGATACAGATAGATATATACCATTATCTTATCCCAGGTGTTTTGTGGTCTGCGATGATATCAATTTGCTAACTCTAATCTGCCAATGCTTAACAGAGCCTTCCGCAATGGTTTGAAGCATCCTGACATACATTCGTTACGTACTCGTAAAATTAGATTATACAACAATGTTTATTTCTAATTTATCATTAAAAATTCATTTTAAGCGGATTTTCTGGCACCAACAACAACAATACTACGTTCAAGTTCGTTAAAAAGGCACGCAATTATTTGATCTATTCAAATTCTTCTTTTAAACCTTTGGCTTTACCTATTTCAAAAACATTTCATTCTGGCAATTGAGAACCTTGGAAAATGACTTGGAGAAAGCGTTGGAATTTTTTGATTACATTTGGTCGAAACTTGAAAGAATAATGTGATTCGAACCCTGAATAAGCACCCTATCGGAGTTTGAGGTCTGAAGCTTAAACTGATATTATTATATCAATAAAACCTCCCCCATTTGTTTTGCAATGATTCGATTTTCTTTTGTGGTACCCCACAGTATTCTATTTTGATCTGCCATTTCAGCACTTCGTCTCCTTACTATCTCTCGAGTGTCCTAATGGAAGCGGTACCTTTGTTCCTTACTCAGAGCTCCTAGATTTTCAGAGAATGCATCCAAGTGTAAAAAGCGAATTGTGACTTTTAACCCATATGCCTACAAATTCTGCATGATTTGGATCTTTCTACCATATCTTCTTCACTTGGAGTCATGGTATTCTCTAACTTCACATCTTTCAATCGCCTTTGTATCGGATTGAGTAGGAAATATTTACTAAAGATACTGAAAACAATTCCTTTCTTTATTCAATGCTGTCACGAACCATTTCATCACACCAAGCTTATGATATAGCCTCCTAAAAACTAAAAACATCGGTGTGTGTGGTTTACGCACGTCTGAAATGAATAGTCCCGCCCGCACATCATACTCTCTTTGTCTCTCCTCCTGTTTCAGACGAAGCAAGCACGCACGTATCCTTTCTCTCGCACATCGCCTCACGCTCACACATCATACTCTCTCTCTCGTGCTTTCTTTGTCTTTTACCCGAAGCGAGCGCCAAGCTCCGCCCAAATTTAACGCTCTTACGCTTACGCTTACGTTTACGCTCGAGCTGGTTCGGTGTTCCTTAAGACGTGTTCACTTACAAAAACTGAAAAATGAAATTTATCGTATCAACATTATTTACGTCTTCGGAGCATGGAAGTTACCTGGAAATGACAGGCAGAAATACTATTGTAGACTGGTGTAATTGATATGGTTGGGTTCAAATTGAGGAATAGTCCTCAACAGTCTCTAGTTTGAAGACGTTATTCCATTGGGACTAAAATATTTAGCCTAACGCGTTTCACGTTTCAAGCCACACTGATTGATTTACTGATTGTTAACAAATATACTTCAATATTTAATACTAATAATAATAAGTCTAAAGTATGTTAAGTGTAAAGTGGGAACGCTTTGAAAAATGATAAATAAACGTGTATTGTTTTACTTTACTAGGTTAAGCGCAAAGAGAGCAATGTTTCCAAAATCCATCTGGTTTTCTTGGATAATACATATATTATTATGGTTCTAATCCTTAAATTGCGGTTGTGGCACGGTTTAGTCTTATCCGCCATTAATTTGGAATTAATTAAGAAGGAAACATGAGAAAATCGCAATTAAACTGGATATTCGAAAATACAATAAACGAATTTATTAACTCCGCGATACTTTACGAGCGTATTACGTTAAATCCAAACAAACACTTTCATACAAGTAAATATTTATTTAATAAAATATTTGAGATGTGTAAAGGAGACTTGCAAAACGTCGAAACGAGCCGACGTACCAATTTTGTAATCGGCTCTTGCAAAATCCGGCAGTCTTCCTTTCTTTTTGACAATTAAGAACGGTAATCGAAAAGACAATCGGAATAATGTAGTATAGTAATTCGGCACGACCGGATTCCCTAAATAAACTCGCGAAAGCTTATTTTGAAATGCGTATTTATTTAGAATAGACAATTCGAGAAATACAGATGCAGAAATACTGTTTGAGTGTGTATTATAGTTAGAAAAAGAGGTTACTATAGCGCCCGAAATAGATTTTTAGGCGTACCATTTAGCCTAACGAACTTAAAAGATAAATAAAAATAAAAACTTGGGCGTAACATACATAAATATTTTCGGTTCACCCGTTATGAAACGTCTTCCGTCAAAATTTCCTTTACCACAACCGAAAACGAAAATTTTAAGGGTCCTTGTTGTAAGGAGTCGGTGCGAGAGGATATGGGCATTGGTCCCAAGGCTGAAATTTCTCAACCGGACTACCAAAAAAAAAGCCAACGACGTCCTCTCTCTGAGAATTTGGAAAAATTTCGAAATCGTCGTGTTTGATATTATTATAATTTAATTATTCAAAAACGAAGCAGCTACCGCGCGAAACTACTACAACCCGCTGGCTTACTCAGCGCACGGTTAAATTTAGAATCAAAATTACAATGCAATATAATTTTATATAAATACCGGCCGCTATCTCTTAAATGTCGCAATTCTTGCGTCTACAAATATTTTAACTTCTATTTAAAACGCCAGCCGGATTGGCTCATATATCACGGACACGCTGTAGATATAAATAAAGTCGTAAACTAGAATGCTCAATCGTTATCACCGCCGTTACACATTATCGCGTTTACGCGTTTAGCTGAAATGGTCGCTAAAGAAAGGTTCACATAATATCTATGGTAACTTTCACCGAAACCAAAGACGTTACTCTGCTTATGTAATAATTATGTTCACACATAGAAGGTAGTTTTGATATTAAAAAAACCTCGCGGCCCGCTTATTTATTGTAATAAACTGATTTTGCTCCATTTTAGGAGTGCAGTTTTGATGTCCGTACACTAGATCGCTTGGGTAAATATTTATTTGTATAATATTTATACTTACACTCGCTTTGTTTTACATAACTCCCGAATGCGAATAGAAGTTTTTATTTAAACCTATTTTAGCATGTTTATAAAATTTGCATTTCCAAAACTCCCACAATACAATGCTGAAATATGCCAGATATTTTCCAAAAACAAATTCCTTTTTTTTTTGTTGGCTTTTAGAAATGAAAAGGAAGTTGGATGACTTACTCAAGTTAAAAGGTATTTCTAATTTATTATGGTAGTAATAGGTGTCATTTTTACAACACATAGAGGGTTGCAGGATTAGGATAAGTACGGATTATCGACTTTCAGGCTTTGTGTCCCTAGAATGAAAGTAATGGTTCAGCTTTCTTACTATCCCACGACATTAATTTTTACCTGTAAACAGACTACGATTTACCTTAGAGTCTTATTTCCTTATCGGCCATTAGGGGTTTACATTTAATACTTATCATTTCTTTTAATGCCTCGCAAATTGGAAATGCAGGATTTAAAGTTGAAGTAAAAATTAAAGTATTAAAAACTTATCGTGGGGATCGTTACAAAAGAAGTAATTTCGTGACTTTATATCGCCTGAAAATTCTAGGGAAAGGGCGCCACGAATCAAGCATCAAATTTAGTGGCGATACTTAGTTAAACTACAGCGACAATTTTATCGCCTTGTGGTCCTTGATTCAGTGAATTCTTAAAGTTGACAACTGGGCCGAAATAATGGAATTGAGTCCCAAAACAATGTCTCCGCGAATTGAAAGAAGAAGAAAGAACCATATGAATCCTGACGGAAAATCTCCTTTTGGCTACAAAGAGAACGTTCAAAGAAGTGGAAATTGACTGTAGGTCAATTCCATACTAACAAGGCGACACCGCGTAATGTCCATCACGGATTTCGATCCTATTACGTGAGAGTGTTCTTTGAGACCTCACGAAACAAACCCTCCGAACGTTTATCCCATTCGAGCCTGGATTTGGAGATGCGCAAACTACACGAGTAAGTACCGAATCGCGTGAATAGAATTGAACAGGCCGGGATGGCCAAATGGTCACGTACTGGATCGGTGGAGGTTCTCGTCTATTGACTTCAATGTTTTCTCGTTGTAAACATCAGTGGTGTTGAATCCAATAATTAAAAACAGTCGAAAACAATTTTTGCTTCGTTTCATAAACTTTCATTCGGTGGCAAAGTAGTTCAAATTCGTATACATTCATCAATGATTGGCTGCTCCAGCTGTTAGGGCTATGCTGAGACGACACGATTATCTTACCCTAGTTGGCACTAAGAAATCGCTGAAAGATGGTGGTAAAAGAAAACTTGAGCTAGCATACCATGAGGTACGAGGTACCAGTAATTCGCTGTTACAATTGAAAATTTATATTTCTTGGATAGCCTGGAAGCTTGGAAATCGTTTCTAAATCAACTGCGCTTTAATTTAGATTATGCAATACTTCCGTAGAGATTTAAGAAATAAATTGCTGTAGAAAATTGGGGTGACAGCAATTTACGATCGAAGAAAAATGATTTAGTCTAGTATAGTACCAATAATGTATTTTACTATACTAAATTTTTGCGTGATGTGGTTTCAATTCCGTTCTTAATTTCAATTTTCAAATGTATGGATGTATTAGGCAAAAAGGACAAAACAATTGCTTTTACCTAAATAAGAAATACCCACGTACATCCGCACCTATAACGTTAATTCGTTTATTTTTACATCAAAATTTCAACTTTCTTATATCACCTTTTGCTAAGCTGCCCCGGCAATAGCTCTTACGATTATGTACAGGATTAGAAATGCTTTATTGTAATTTCTTGCTCAATCAAGGTTATGTTAGAGTTTTGGTGCCATATTACAATGTGGTATAGAAATATTTTAAAGCGTACATTATAATATATGGACGTGAATAAGCCATTTTTACTATATACTACAACATCGATGGGCGTTTAAAATAACATGTATCACCATTGACATTAACACAATATCTTCAGGTATTTTTATATGCTGAATAAATTAAAAATTATGCAATTCGCTTGAAGGTGTATAAAGAATGAGGTACAAACATACATGCAGGATCAAATCGATTGAATTATGGCTATAGGATCTGTTTAATATCCTAAAAGCGGTTCCTAGTATCGATCCATTGAAAAAAGAAAACAAACGTTAATTTTTCCATATTGCTTCAGATCGGTTGTAGTTTAGCCTTCAATGGATTAACCACAACAATCCGTAACATGAGTATAAAACGAAAACATGGCTATTATGGTGTAATTCTGCTGCAAAATAAGAACGTCACTTTTATGCTTCGTCAACAAGTTGCGTTATGTAGCATATTGTTAATGGCTTTAGCAACATATACAAAATTTAAGGACTTGAAAAGATAACATGGAACCAAGGAGGATATTGGTTGTGTAATAAAAAAATTATGACTAATTGTAGCTAATTGTAAAAGCTATTTTAATCTGAAAAGCGCCAGATGATGATTTGTAAATGCAAAAGAATTTGGTGTTAGAAGCTCTTGTATAAGCAATTTTCGTTTTATCGTAGCAAAATTAGAAAATTGGTGTTGCCTTTAGTACCAAAATACTAAGATATTCTCGATCTTAGGAGTAGTTAGATTTGGCGGCCAGTTGGTATTATGAGGATCAAGAAAACGACGTCGTTTGTAGTGAAAATGTGAGATTTTGTGGTACCAAATTACTGTAACATCATTTCAGGATTTTTCTTCAAACCAGGGATTGGGAGAGTAAGAGTTTGGAACTCAGTTCGAGTTATGAAAAATAAGAAACTTGTTCTTCAAACAAATGGAATTGACTCAGACTGTGTTGCGAAGAAACTAGCATCCATACTATGCCTGAAACACAAGTGTTGGTTGCTTTTGCTAAGAAGTAGTACATTCCAAGATCGTTAAGATTTTGAAAAAAGAAATGAGAGGTTGGGGTAATCGATATACTGGCGATGAAATGTCGTTGGTTTAAGTAAAGGCAAAATAAAATTGGGATCACCATTGTGTAAATTTAACAATGAATGAGGTCGATATTTTCCAAGGTGTTACCGAATTATATTTCAGTTTGTAATAGGTGTGGGAGGTATTTCTTTTTCTCTTTCGCTTGTAGAATATTGCGCAGATTATTAAAACCATCACCTAATGTAATAATTCTATCCTACTCTTTCTTGAACGTTGTTGGGGCTCCTTTAACAAAGCTGGTCTAAGAACTTTTACATCCACAATAATTATATGTGTCTATGTGTCTATTCAAGGTCACATAGACGATATCGTTGATACCTATTACATAATTATATAAATTGTACAGAAAAACATAAAAATATAACGTTCAGTTTTATGATTTAGAAGGTCCCAACAAACAAGCGAGCAAGTGAAGGTTATTTATTTGTGCTTCTATCAACTTGTCCGCGACTGGATCGTACCACACGCTTTCTTTATGTAATTCGGACATCGCTTAACATCTTTTTGTCGCCGGTCGAGATTGGTCGATAGCAAATAGAGCAAAAGGGATCTCCGATCTGTGTATGTCACGTTCGCTATTTCGTATTGCAAAATGGCCATGTGCGAAAGAAAAAGGAATATATTTAAAAGCGATTCGGCCTTGATCGGGGCTTCGCATTTTTGCATCCTGGAAAAACGACCGACGGCGATACTTTTAATTTATTTCGATTTTCGACTTGACTCGTTATTCCGTCCCCGGACTGGATTCCCGGCAGAAAATATTATTTATTTTATGCATGCTCCGCAACCATCTCGTAACGGATGGATATAGACCGGTGGAAGAGCGTAATAAGACCATTTGAATATATAGAGCGCCTACAATTGCTTCTATAAATACGCCGGTTATATAATAAAAACGACAATAATATCATTACTTGCGTGTACGGACTGTTTTGAAAGTGAGTGTTTAATATTTATGGAAGTATGTGAATGTCAACTCGCGTAAATTACGCTTTTGTACATTAAAAAGTTTTAGATTAAAGAAGTTTTATACTTCCTTGTATAATTGACTAAGCGGGCCTTGTGATGGGGGAGGGAGAAGGGGGCTAAATCCATCTTTCGATGAATCAAAGCATAAGCCTTTGGCCTACAACTTAATTGTTTTATTTTCCAAAATTCCTATTCGAAAGGTGTTTTAAACAATTAAGTCCTTTCCTTTCTAATGCGAGGGATGTTATTTTAGTATTACATACAGTTTCATACAGGTCGATACGAACGAAACGTCAAATGCCAAAATTCACTATATTATTTAGCCACGGTCGAGTCGGCAATTTGAAAACCATATTAAGTTAAAAACATCACATGAATTCGACAAGGGCAAGGTTGAGGATGAACGCGTAGCTTTCGAAACGTTGGATCTGAAATATCCAAAGAAACGACTGAAACCATTCAAACAATATATCAGATTAGGGTTAATGATTAATCGTGGACAGTATTAATTGTTTAATCTTTCATCTAATTGAAGGCATTTCAAAGTCCTTCCCAAGAAATTAGTTTCAGACCAGTTACCTGATATAGTTGGGGCTCTGAATCATGCATCAGAATCTCTTGAAAATACGCACCAGAGAGGAATGATGTTCTAACTCAGATTCAGAAGTGTTTCAATATCGAAATTTTCTTCAAATAATGCTCAATTTCTTCCTGCTTTTTCTTCGCAATAGATTCGTTATATAAAACTCATTCCTTTGAAGCATCTATAATTGGATATCCAACTCGTCGTAGTAGTGGGGGTTTAGATTCTTCTTTTTTCCTCTTTTTGCTCTAATACTAGTAAATATCATTTCCGTTTCTTTTGGGCTTAAACCGCACTAACTGAAAGTAGCTTTTATCATCTTCAGGTCTTGGGACACTTAAGTTGGTTATCATCCAGAATATCCCTTTATTTTTCGAAATGTTGAAATCATTATTTGGCAATTACTGTTTTAATTGTCATTGGTTTCATTCCTCCTGAATGCGGAAAGATGGCAATAATTCGTTGATGAAAGTGGCCATTAGTGAATATAATCATTTCGTTCCATGAAACAATTTCTTTATATTACTTTCAAAGAAAAGCGGAATTATGTAGTTGATACATTAATGGAATTAGTTACATTTTAACTTTTGTGTTGTTTTTAAATATAAAAATCGCATTCTGAATAGGTACTGACTTGCACCTGGTTTCTATTGTAGTTTCTTTTATTTTCTTGTCGATATTCCAACTTGTTAAGGAATTTCCATTCCTAAAGCTTGTTTAGGAGAATATGTTTTTTTTTCAAAATTTACTAACTAGCCGCAGTTACGTTTCTTAAGTATCTATTTTAAGGTTTATACATTCCTATCGAAATTTAATTGTTAAAAGTCTTTAAGCGATTCCCCTCGTTGACGTGTTAATTTCCGTTTCTAAACCTGAGGTCACCGTCTATAATGATCATTTAAGATTTTCTCTTACATAATCGCCACGTCCGGGGTAATTACTACTTACAATAATTATCCTCAAGGGTTCGCGTTTCTCAGTTTATCTATTTATTTAACCATTGGGTAAATTTTCGTCAATTTTCTTCGAATTTACTCAACTGACGAATAGAGATTTAAGAAACGATAATCTGAGGTATTCCCCCGTGAAGTAAGGTTCGGTACACCTCGAGGTAACTATGGGACGGTGAGGGTTCTAACATAGGGTTAAGGTTAAATAGAAATGAAAGCGTGTTGTATTTTAAGTTTACTTTCTTTAAATTTCTGCTGAGTTTATGATACTTTTACTGACGTTATTTTGAAAATATTATTTTTTTGCAAAATTCTCGACTTTAACGAACTATTTCGTACGAGAGATATCCTTTCCTTGCTGGATATAGTCTAATACAAAACCAAGCTACGGCAAGTGATTTAACCAGAATTTTTAAAGTTGACAAGTCACCCGAAAAATGGAATTGAGTCGAGAAAAGCATGGTGAAAAAATCCTTACTACATTTAGGGGATGATTATTTTAACGTCTCGGCGAGGTGGTTATAAGCTCGTTTTACGAATTACACAGATCTATTTCCAAGTTGTTAAGAGCTGTAGCTTCTGGTTCACAATCATTTATGTTAAAAGGAAATGTTATACGAGGGATGTTCTCCTTTCGCTGAGCCTCTCTAGCAGGCCATATTAAAAAAAGGGTGGACATTTTAATCTAACCTACTCTTCAATATTTTTAAGTTTAAAATGACTCTTTGCGTAAGAAAATATGGAATTCAACAAAGAGCAATACCGAGCTTTTACAATTTCAAACGTGGCTTAAGCCGTAAACTATGTTTTGAGCAGCTACCATACCATAAATGTTATACGGGGGATGTTCTCCTTTCGCTGAGCCGCCCTAGCAGGCCATATTGAAAAAAATGGTTTGGTATTTTATTCTGATTGTTGCTGACAGTTGACAAATATGCTTCAATATTTTTAAGTTTAAAATGAATCTTTGTGTAAGAAAATATGGAATTCAACAAAGAGCAATACCGAGCTTTTTACAATTTCAAACGTGGCATACAATGTTTTGAGCAGCTACCATAAAGCAGTGGTATAGTGAATTTCAACGTGGTCGCCTTTCCTTAAATGACAGCTGTTGAGCTTTTACGCGAAAAACGGCCATTACCGAGTAGATATTGGTTCTTTTCGGAACATAGTTGAAAAGAATCCTAACGTGTATTCAAGCAACTTTAATGATTGAGTATTTGAATGCCTAAAACATTGAAATTGAAGGGTCATTCGCCATTTGGTCCAGATCCGGCACCTAATATTTTCATTTCTTTCCTTGGGGAAATGTTTTGGAGAATGACTGTAAAGGGGGAATACTTTAAAACATTATAAATAAATCTGTTCTAACAATGTGTTGTGTATTAGTTTACTAGGGTCAGGGAAAGAGAACAGCCCTCGTACTAACAAGCTAATTTTCTCAATTCAAGTCAATTTCCAAATTGTCTGTTTTCTGTTTTTAAAACCAGATTGACTTGTCAATGTCGGTGCTTTTGAGGTGAATGCGGCTTAGAAAAAGAATCGAGATAAAAAGGGTTTAAACTCCATCTGGATACCTTTTTCCTAATCCTTACACTTTTATCGCACTGCATGATCCTGACATGTGTATGGTTGAAATTTTGCTGTTAAAATTTAATATTATTTGGGCGGGCCGCAAATTTGCGGTTTGGAACAAGATCAGTAATAGATATCGATATTTTCCGGAGCGTTATATAACACGAAATGGAAATTAATAAAATTAATTATCGATATCGATGACGTCAAGTTGAAAACGGATAAAGTGCAATAATATGAATGCAAAGATAGACATATGTCGACGTGATCAAAATAAATAACGCGATCATTGTGAAAATGTGTTGGAAGCCAGACGAAAAGTATAGTACCGAATCGATTTATTATTAATATTCATGGTGGTTTCATTATAAACGGACTTACGTGTTTTGGCGGGTCGTTATGTAACTCTTATATAACCACTGACACCCACTTAGAGAACCTTTTTTCCTCAATACGTCCGACTCGTACATGTAATCGGAAAACTATCTCGGGAAGTGCGATCGTTTATGTTAAATTATTTATTATTACCGTTATCTGCACGTTCACAATAAATAAGTTTTAATTCACACGTTTCCATGTAGAATTTAATTCGCATACTGTCTCGGCGTCGGCGAACATACAGTAAACTTTCGAAATTGCGGCTACTTCATTTTGTAAAACGTGTTCAACAACGTACACTTCACCGCTGCAAACTGAACAGAATGATTGGCCATAACTTTTACTCATTCTACTTTACCCTTAAAGAGATTAGGGGTGGTCATTGCCTTTCTTTTCATGGAATCTTAAAATCATTATTACCGCCGCACTACGCTGCTGCCTCCGGATTTTTCGGCTATCGTAAAATATGTTGTAGGTAAATAAAACCAGGTAAATTTTTGGAATCCAGTTAATTTATTTATATGTATATATATATTTATATATATTGTAGATGAATATGTGTAGACATATATTTTTCTAACTACAGTTTTAAAGATGTAGTAACATTTAACATATACATTCAATAACATTTATTTCTCGTGCCAAATTCACATCTTTCAAAAATTTTAACCGTCACCTTCTAAAAAAGCGCGCCTCCTTTTCCCCTATCCTAATTTTCTAACAACCCTCAACTTCCTCATCCACGGTTGATTTTAATTCCCACGTTCACACGTATACTACATATCCTCTAACTTAAGGCCTCTAAATAAATTCCATAAATCGCATCCAGAATTTTAGCAATTCAAACTGTCTGAGAACTGAAGTACCAATTTTCTAACCATTTTAGATCCACTTTGGATCCAAGAATGTTAAATATGAATATCCTAAATCTAAGAAATCAGGAAATTCCTGGCAAATTTAGAAATAAACGCGCTACCAAGACGGTGTGTCGGGTCTAAAAAATTGGAATGAATTCTACCATGGAAGCATTTCTTCCCATTCGCTATTCACGAGATCCCAATCTTCTAACAACTCAATTTTCCGTTCTATAACTGACAGTGCGTATACAAGCACATTTAATTTTCTCGAACTCACTCCAAATTAACCAAATAACCTAATGCTAGAAAGATAGAGTATAATTCCTAAATTAAAAGCAAGTCTATAAAGGGAGTTTTGGATACAACAAGAAGATTATAATCTACAAACTACACAAACAGGGGTCTAACCTGAAGACTCGAAGAGCCTTAGGTTTGAGATCACGAATGTATATTTCAATTCCAATGGCAAGCATCTGGTCTTGATAGAAAAGTAAAACAATTCCAAATTAGAACCTAAATAACTACAACTACCTACTATTCCCTAGCCCTAAAAGACGAGTACTAACAGATATCTACTTGAAGAAGCAGGAAAACCATCAAAGTATCTTTGGCAGTGTTATTTACGATCTATAAACTACAATCTGAACATCTTTCTGGTATTTTCAATTGCTGTGAAAAGAACAGAAATATGTACAAATGCTAACAATATATTTGACACAACCGCAGTGAGACTATTGCATTTAGCTTCCTTATCTATGTATCAGTAAACGAGTAACATCTACTAATCTTAAAAGGAGTCTCTACCATCTAAGGAAAGAAGAACGACAAGCACCAGTAGATATTAGTTTGAAAATACCATTCGTCTGTTACTGCTAATTTTCGAAAACGACCACAAGGATGTTGGTTGTTTTTGGAAAAGGAAGCCATTTTCTCAAAAACAGTGAATTTAAATATGTATTATATATTTCCTAATATAAAAGAACCATTAACTGCACAGTGGTTTTCTAAACGTAAAATGAATTTTCTTTTTGCTTGCTTTGTAACAGGAAAGGTTAGCATCCTCAGATGTCTATTAGCTTTGACATCGTTTTTGAGCAAATATTCGTTTGAAAAAAAAATTGTGATCTTTGAATGATCACTTTTATTTGAACGCGCATATTTGAACTATTGCGATAGCAAAACGGAAAGTTCAATTCTAATATGGACGGTTATACTCTCATGAGTATAATTACGATTCTAACATAGAACCCTACAATGTACATATAGACATTATATTGTGTTGGATAAAGTTACATACAACGAGGTTGGTTGATTCTACAAGTCTAAAACTCTAAAGTTCTACTATAGTTTAGACGATGATATTCTACAGTGATAGATAGGATTGGATTTTACCGTGATTCTAATGGAAATATGCAGTATCTATGGAAAAATATGATACTAATCGAGATTAAATGGTTTGGAACCTTGAAGTGATGAATTTTGTAATAAAGGCTGGAATCTTTTTGGAGGGAGAAGATCCAGTGACATTTGTAGTGGTATACGGTACAAACAAGGATGAAGAGGCTTAAATTAAAAATACATTCTGGGAAGAGCTCACGATAGTACCAGAACAATGCCAGTGTAAAATCTATATGATAGGGGATTTACTGCGAAAGTTGGAAAAAGAAACGAAATAAAGTAAGTTAAACAATATAAATCCTTGGGAGTGTCTATACAAGACTCAGGACAACAACAAGGAGAGATAAAGAACAGAATTAGGAACACCAATAAACTATTCTATTCGCTGAATAAATACATCGCAGGAAAAAAAGGAGTAAAACAAAGTACAAGGATGAAAGTATACAAGGCGATGTATAGGCCAGTACTAACATTCGGAAGTGAAACGTGGATAATGAACGAGAGACACAGACGTAGAGTAACAGCGGTAGAAATGAAATACCTCAGAGGAACATGCGGGACAAAGTCATAAGTGAAAAAAGTAAAGTTGGAGATCGGGAGCATGGATGAATATATAGAAGAAAGACAACTAGGATGGTGGGGACACGTTCAAAGAATGGATAAAACAGCGTAAGTGAAAGAAGTATACGAAGCTAAATGGCAAGGGACAAGAGGAAGAAGGAGACCAAAGAAGACGTAGGACGACTCTATCAGTGCAATCCTGGAAAAGAGAGGTATCGAAAGGGAAGGCAAAAGATATGAACACATGGAAAGAAGAAAGGATAGACAAAATCAACGTGCCTACACCCGAAAGGGTAGAAGTCGGAAAAGCTAACTGCAGGCGACGGAGATGAAATTTCTGAGGCTTACCAGAAAGGATAAAATACCAAATGAAGCAATCGGAAAAGAACAAATGATCCAATCTGTACAAATGCAACTAAGTTGTTAGGGGCATCAACGAAAACACTCCAGTAAAGAGAACATAGGAAGCAAGAATTAAGAGTAAAAAGAAGAGGCGGACCAAAATTGACTTGGAGTGGGAATATGGAGATTTTTAAAGAAAAAGGGAAAACATGGAACGAACCAAAAGCTATGACACGAAACAAGAAGCAATGGCGTGGTTTTCTATATGAGTTACAGAGATATTGCTTTGTTTTATAGCCCTACACCACTAGGTAACAGGGCTTTCAGATAATATATGTCTTAAGTCTATCTTTTTGGAGCAAATTCAGAAATAATTTGTGGAGATATCAAGCTAATTAGTTTGGAAAGGAATTCGATGTGTAGCTTCGTTAGAGGATATTCTCCCTTTCGCCCTTAGCAATCACCTGATTCGAGAAACCATTTTGCGCTTACCAATTCCCCAATACTATCTTTGAAAAATGATTATTTGGCCCGATCACACCTATTAAATACTTTTTCTATAATTTCAAAACACGTATATTCCATTCAATTTTTTCATGCTATTTCAAATGAAGATTAAAAACGTAAAAACTACCTACTACATAAAAATTACAGCCATTTTGAAACGCCAATGTCAAAGTAATGCTACTGTAACTAGTTAATTTTTTTGGGTTTTTCACTTATTTTTTGACGATGCTATCTAATAATTTTTCCTTAATCTTCGAAGAGATTTTAGGAAAAATGTACCCGTTTAACCCGTTGTAACATTACTTTTTATACATTGATATACATATGTTTCTTATACTATCAATAAATCTAGTTTCCAACTACTTATACCCGGAGAAACTTACCCTCATTTAACCGAACCCTGTATATTCCAAATTAACCAGTTTCTATATTGATGCTACGTATTTCCTATTGGGGAAATGTTGAGAATCGGATTAGGAATTCATATCGGAATACTAATACTGAAAGGTTTTTAAATATCGACATTTATGAACACTTAAGGTTTGATTGTTATGAATCCATATATTACGTCCACTCCAAAATTGATTCGGAATTTTTGTTATATTGGATTCATCTATTTGTGCGCTTGGACAGCAGTATTAAATCCAGAAGGTTCCTTCAAATAATTCTTAAAATTTAAGATTTCAACGTATATCATTTTAACGGCATATATCGCAGTAGCTAACCCAAAATTTGTATGTGTAATGTAGTTGGATTGGAAGTTATCATCTTTTGAAAATTTAATTTCTGAATATGAGCTTTGGATTTTTATGAAAATGAAGTTGAAAGTACAAACTTGAAACCTGACTAACTTCAGACTTCGTTGGAGGTGTTTTCTAGTCTCTGGCTGGATTTCAACCTGAAATTGCAAGCTCGCGTGTAGAAATTTTTGTTTTCCTTAGCATTTCATTACCATTTGTAGACTGTAGGTTTGCGAGTCGTCAATGTTGCTAAAAATCCTTTAGATGGAAAAGTGACAAAAATGTCCATCTCCAACACATTACAGATAAAATGGCAATCCTACTCGTAATAATATACGTAGCATCAATATGTTTAGGTCAACTGATATAGAATATCCTATTTTGATAGGTTGGACATTTTTGTTGTATACAAATCTAGGATTATGTACTTTTGCTCGTATAAAAATAATTTACCAATATTTGTATATTGTATATACAAATGTAGCATTAATCAGATTTTTTTGATATAAAAATAAATTCCATCTTTTAAAAATACATTTTCTTCTGTAAACTAAATCAGACTAATGTAGAGCTCAGTTAACTGACAGTTGATCTGGTTTGGGGCATACTGCATCGATTTTGGCCTAGCAGCGAGAAGAATGCCTCTGAGTCCTCGCCATTCCTATTCGTTATACACTGCTCAAAACAATTAATGGATACAAGTTTTTGATTTCAACTTGCTAAGGTGACAATATAAATGCAATTTTACCCTTAGCAATTTCTGGGGAAGTTTGTGCGAATTATAAAAAAATATTTGATTGTGGTATTGTTCACAATAAAATTGGAACATGGTTAAGTCATTTGGAGTTGAAGCTGTAAAGAAAAATATTTTAATGGGTTTATTCCAATTTGAGAAGCAGAAATTTCTAATATGTACATACACGAAACTAAAAGAACTAAATACGCGCGATCACTATGAGACACGTGTTGCATGCAAAAACTGTCCAAAGTATCGTTTACCAGCTTCTCAACATATCCGTGAATTGGTTATGGGCAGCGTATATATGTACTTACAGGATTTGTAAGTATAATTTCCAATGTTAACGTTAAACATTCCTCATGTTGCGAAAACCGATGCTGTATAAAATCTTATATATAACAATTACGCATGCAAATTCTAATCTAGGACATATAAGATATATGTATAGACATTTAGCTATAACTCTATTCCTTCTCCCTCGTCAGCTTTTTGAACTCTGCATTTACATCTTCGTGCAACCCGGACAGAACAAGCGACTCTCCCTTCTGCCACGTGTTGCACAACCTAAGGTCAAATCCTTTATGGATTCGACATGATCCCGTCGTAAAAAATATGGGCCTTAATATACTAGGTTCCGTCAAAAATGTTCAAACTAATCTCCGTAAATTCTTTTACCAGACCCGTATTAAAGCTTTGTCAAAGATTTTTCCTTTTATATACATTTATGAATTATATTATCTATTCTAAATGCATGCGTTCATATATATTTGCCTAATGCGGTTTGAAAGTCTTGAAGGTAAGTGAGTAGCTGGGTGAACGTAGGTCTTTCTAACGGATTGGCAAACCAGCAGCATTTCATTACCGTAAATCTATAAATTAGCGAGGGCCGTTGGATAAGTCGGTTTTGAAATAGATTACTGGCATACTTACAGCTCGTCTGGGCAACTGATGGGCTGGCTGAGTCGGTAACCGGTTTCCAAGTAATTTGACATTTCGAAGAAATCTATCTCCGAGTACGGTTCCAGGGCTAAGGTGGTCAGCTCCCATAATAAGACACCGAAGGACCACTTGAAAGAGATTTGGTTGTAAGATATAGAGATCTTCGGATACGGGGGAAGACTTCTTAGTGTTGCATTTAGCCGAATGTAACGGGCCACAAATGCGAGTTCCCAGACATAACGACTTTTTACGTCCGCTAGGATCAAGCATGGATGGCGTGGTCATCAGTTCCAATTGAGGAAGAAGTCGATGCCTTCAAAATGGCAATCGTGACTATTTCAAGTACGGATTATATAACACTTGGCTTGAATGGAGGCAAAAGTGTATCAGTTGATTTACTCCTTTTTTGTGGCTATATTCAACACTATAGGGACAATCTTCGTATAAAAGTATTTTATTCAGGCTATTTGGGTCGAAACCTGGCTAATGCAGATTTATGGATATTTCGGAGTTTACTGGGCGTTGCTACTGAGAAACTGGAGAAGGTGGCAGTGTAGGCAGCTATCCACGACAAAAGCCTAAAGAAGTTTTTACCATTGGTACATTAACCGTGAAGGTCTACGAAGATACGTGAAGATGACACATGTTATAATTGGAAAATTTAAAGGTGCAAAGGACGAGGAAAAGATCAAGCTAGGGTAACCTTATGGTGATTGTCAAAGTTAAGAGGAAAAGTAGAGTAGCAATTTTTTTCTCTATGTGATATTTAACAGGGATTCCAAATTATGGGGAATTTCCATGTATTTCCATTTAACATTCGATGCGACCATGCAGCGCAACTGGAAATATATTTGAGAATTTTTTTTTTTCAAATCAAGGTTGTTAACCCACATAGCCTTGAATAAAATAAATTTCATTCACACGTTAGTATCGGCCATCTAGGTATGGTCGTTGCCAAATATTTTTAACCTCACCGAAACGCGTTATCGCATCGTTCGCTTAGAATTTCGAATTTGATAATTCAAATGTCGACATTCTTACCTCTTGGTTTGGACTTACCAAATCGGAAGCGGCTGTAAATTGCTTGTGCGACAGACACTCCAAAGCCAACCACTTCACCGGTCTATTCTCATTATCGTACAAGCAACAATAATCATCCGGAAATAGATCTCTGGACAATGCGCTGTCTGTTATTTTGACTTGTAGTTTATCATCGATTCTGGAAGAAGAGATAGGATTTGAAATTTTGATTTTTTTTTTTCGATGGGGAATATCAAAAAGAGTCTTTGTTGGTAGATTTTGTGTTTGTAGGTGTTTTGATTACGATATTACTTAAATATGTACAAACTATCGGGAGGTATTTCGCTTTTGCGCAATCTATACACGAAAAGGTTTTATTCCGGCGAAAAGCACACTGTCTGCGTTTGATTCGTATTTATTCAAATACGCCAAATATTACAACAGATATACAATACACCTTTCAGTCCGGCTTCATTGCAACATTCGCGGCGGAAATGTACGATTCGTAACGGTGCATCAAGTAAATAGAGCCAAAAAATAATCTTTCTTCTACGCACTTTCAGATTTACAAAAATTGAAACGATAAGGAACGCGCATACAGAGGATTACGAAAGTTTAACAACGCGAGGAATCAATTATGGTTTTAAACAAACACGTTTTTTCGAACGCACTTGGGATTTATAAAAATTGGGACGAAACGAGACCGGTGATTTCTGAGCAAAATTGACGTATATAGGACGAGTAGTGTAATATTTATTTAAGAATTTTATATGTTGACAAATTATTGTTGGGTAAGTCGTCGTCGCAGTAAATTTTTACGCCTGTATTTTCGAGTGTGATATTTGCGTATTAAAGAATCAATAAGGCGAATACTTACACACAGTTTCTAGTTGCTATATCCTTATGACAAAAACATTGGGAATGCAAATACATAATTCCGAGTATAATTTGAATGCCTATCTCGACTATATTCCTCGTGGACAGCGAGTATTGTTCAACATCTCGTTGTCGGCATTTCGTTAAAAACCTGAAAGGGTAGGAGTCGTAAAATTGAAATTCCTTTACGACCGCTTTTATTTTCGAAACTGACTTTGCGGCCTTCGCTTTATATGGCTGTGCAAAAGGCTTTCGAAATAACCCAAATATTATTACGAGATTGCTTCTCCAATAAAGAGCGTGCAAAAAATATGTGTGGATTGGTTTTTATATATGTATTTATGTATGCGCGTATACCGGCCAAAAACCTATAAATCTTTCCTCTTTTATGGGTCGCCTTTTCGGAGAGCTTTTTGTTCACCAAAGCGATGCCTATTTCTTTTATTTTACATACGTTACTTTTGCGTAAGTTATTATCTATTTGTCTTCGACCAATAAAATTTTGACCGTTGAAAGAATCCTATCTCCAATAAAAATTACCAGTTTCTTAGAATAGCACCAATTTTCAAAGGGATTAACGTTAAGAAAAAGGAAATGATCTCCGATCGACGGCAATTCCTAAACTTCATCAGCGCAAAACAAAAACCACTGTTTTTGTAAAATCCTATTTTAAAAGCAACTATATTTACAGAATCTCACCCACAATCATTTTTGATATTCTAAGAGGGAGATTCAAAATCAAAAGACTCAAAACAACCTTAACATATTCCAATAGATTAGAAAGTGCCAGAACAAAAACATGTGGAATTATTAAGGGATTAAGGAAGTATAGATCGAAATCATCCTCCCGGGAAGAAACAAAAAACATTCCGGTATTACGAAAAGCCAAAGCCTTCAAAAACAACGAAGCTCAAAAACTTAAGATTCAAAAGCACCTTAACATCCTACAGCAGATTAAAAAGCACCCGAATCAAATTACCTATCGTTGTAACAAGAAAATATTCCAGCATTTCCCGAAATCGAATCAGAAGAATAATTGACCTTTTAGGAAACATAATAGTAATTACAAAGTCTAAAAACTATTATATTTTTTTCTGGTGACCAACATCATTGGTTAAACAAAAGTCAAGGTTTAAGAAATTGCAACTCTCGAAGATTTGTGGAAGTTACCGACGTAACAATTCTGGAATAAGCACAAGTTCAAATTCTGCAAATTGAGAGAAATCGATATGAAGTGTTTACCTACATTCTAAAAGAATCCACTTTGTAGCACTCTCTAAAAGAGGCTTAAATCAAAACAAATAGAATTGAGCCATATTTTGAGGATTTCGTTGGAAATTATTAGAATAAATGGAAGTAAGTCCAGATTTTGCAAATTGGGGGAGATGTATGTATTTAAGGAGTATTGGCACTTTCTAATAGGTTAAACTTCATCAAATTCTGCAACATTCGAAGAACACAACAAAGTATAAGTAGAAATTACCTTTAAAAAAATTGGGAATAAGATAAGCCCAATTTTCCTCCTCAAAGGCATGAGCTCAAGTCTAGCAATATTGGAGGGTTTAAGTGCAAATTACTAAGTAAGCCCAAATTTTGCAAATTAGAGGAGATATATGTATTTTTACCATGAACTCCATGGAATCCAGCAACATTTTGAGTATTTCAACAAAAATGGTCTTTCGAAATTAATCATAAAATAACCATTGGAAACGAGTGGAAAGAAGTGTAAATTCTCCAAGTTGGAATAAATCAGATAAGATTAATAATGCAGAATCGGAAGGAAATGACTTTTTTCGAATTTACGGGGATATTTTATTCAGCCTTATCGAAATAAATTCGGCCCATTTAGATTATTCAGGAAAATTCGATACCAAACAATAGTAATGAGATCAAATCGATTTCGGCTTCAAATGCCCAGGAGAGTGTTTTTGGGATCACATGATATTGGTCAAAATGATTTCTTTTGGCAACGATCCCCAGGGTTCTTGTCCTAAAGAGATTGGGAGTTGCTTTGCTGATAGGAAAATAAATTGGGATATGCGTTTAGCTTCACCAGGTCTTATCATTTATGCCAAAATCATCTGATTTAAGAGTTTAGGAAACTTTTAAGGATTCCCTTGATGATCTTTAAGATCAAAGAAAATATTTTGGAATTTAGATTGGAACTACAATACTTAGATGTTTCGAATATATCGAAAGCCTTTATGGTAACCAGATATCAAAAGAGGGAATGTTTAGACAAAAAAATCGTGTACCGTTTAAGGTTTCCTCTATTAATGAAAGGATAAACCAACACCGGCCTTCGAACGTTGTCGATATTAGCGGCTATAATTGGAAGTATGTTTCTATGTACCATTCCGAACATCATGGTACCTTCGTTCAGAAACAGCGATATCTGTAGTTTGGACGCAGTGTCTGCAATAATAGATTGAAGAATTATTGGCCAAACTGGGGGATTATGTTGGTTGTTCTGAACTGGAGGATCATACCTACCGGTAACCGTTTTAACGATGATAGAATCCTTTACACCTAATATTCCGCAGTATACTTGGCCAAAAGCTCCCTCCATAACTAGATCTCCTAAATTAATGTTTGTGCGGGAGCAAAATAACGCCCTCAGACGGTCAGTAGGATCACACAAGTGCGGATCCTGCAGAGGTATCTGTAAGAGAAAGAATTCTGATATTTCGTTTGAAAAGTATTGGCGGTGTTTTAAAATCCAACTTATTCTTCTTATCTTTACTTTGAATGGTAATTCACTAACGATTAAATCCGTCTCCAATCATTGAACGGAATCCTTTAGCATGGACTTCAAACGGATAATCGGCACTGTGTACACCATCAACTATCACGTTATCACACCTTCCATTATATCCCGGCTTAATCTGCAGAAACGACCGTATCCAACGCATGAATTGTTCGGGCCCCCTTCCCCTGCTTTTATCCTCCCCCTCTATTCACTTGATTCATCTTCAGGCGACCATCATTATTATATATATATATATATATATGGTATATATACCAATATAAGCTCTAATAAGGGGACTGATTACAATTACGGCGGACGGTGGATGGTTTGAAATCGTGCGGATAGCTTCGCGGGGAAGCGTTATTATATACAAATTTGGGTAAGTATAGGAAACTTGAAGGAAAATAGTCTAGTTTGCTTCTATGATTACGAACAATAGCCGTACAACGGAAAGTAAACTTATAACAACGATGGCAGCGTTTGTATGTATGCATCCTTTGCAACGTCCGCGTCAGAAAAGACACGAGCTTACGGCGGAAGAAAACTATTGTTAGATCGAAATATTGTGCAAGTATAATACGAGGGACGTTCTCTTTCCATTCAGGCTCTCATATTTTCCAACAAATTTTATTTAACATATTAAGGCAGTTGTTTATATGTTTAACTACTGACAAATTGACAAATATTGACTTGATCCATAATTTTTGGGAGTCATTGGACATGCTTGGACTGTAGCACTGTATTGTTAGTGCTAAGGAGTTCGTTTGTCTCAATTCCGCTAAAATGTTGGCGAAAAGCACCCAAGAGATAGGATCATCTTGCATTGTGACAAGGCTCGGGCTCACGCAGCTGTTCGAAGGAGTATTTGAACGTCCAAAACATTAAAATAAAGGCATCACTACTCAAGAAAAAGTGAAAATTTGTTAGTGCAGGCTTTAACCGTAACAGCAGCAATAAGATATGAGTAGAGCTTTTAACAAATTAGAAATGTATGACAGAGTTTCAACAGTAGCTCGTCGATAGAAACGTGCCAATTTGAGTTTTAAAGACATAAAAACTTAAGTTTTCAAAAATAGGCTCGGATTGGTTGATAAAGGAAACATCTTCAAGCATCACTAGTCAAGAAAAAGGCACAATTTGTTAGTGTATGCTTGAACTGTAACAGCAATAACAAGATATAAGTAGAGTTTTTAACAAATCAGAAATATGTGACAGATTTTCAACAGGGGCTCGTTATAAGAATCTGCCTGTTTAAGTTTGAAAGACATGCAAACTTAAAATTTTAAAAATAAGCTCGGATTGGTTAATAAAGGTAACATTTTCAGGCATCACTACTGAAGAAAAAGGCACAATGTGTTAGTGTATGCTTGAACTGTAACAGCAATAATAAGCTATGAGTAGATTTTTTAACAAATCAGATTTAACCCTCCGTGGTCACGTGGAGTCTATCAGACCCCACTCTTCACTTTGAGTACAAATTTTAATAATTTTTCAAATGTTAATTAAAAGTATTAAAAATTGACATGGTTACGATTTTTGACTAAAAAGTTGTAGGTTTTGCTACATTTCTTTTAATGATTTTTTCCCATCATCTTGCCATTTGTTTTCTTGCAAATAAACTATTCGTCTTTACTCTAAAATGTTTATAGTATGTTCCAGAATTTTTACATCAATATCGGACGGATAGTTTTTGCAATTGTTTATTGAAGTGACTGGGGTCCAATGGACCCCGGTATGACCATCTAGATTCTATATTGAAGTGTGACCACGGAGGGTTAAAGACATGAAAACTTAAGTTTTTAAAAATAAGCTCGGATTGGTTGATAAAGGGAACATCGTCAGGCATCACTACTCAAGAAAAAGTGAAAATTTGTTAGTGCAGGCTTGAACCGTAACAGCAATAATAAGATATGAATAGAGCTTTTACCAAATCAGAGTTCCACTGGAGCTCGCTGATAGAAACCTGCAACTTTGAGCTTTAAATACGTGACAACTTAAGTTTTTAAACAGACACGTTTTTCTGCTTTTTGTCAGAGTCCGTTTGGATTCAGTTCTGAATATAGGCCTCTCTTTGAATTTTGAAAAGATGAAAAAAGGGCGTATTGGTCGTAACTCCCCACGCTGACTAGACGGGTTTTGGAATAGGAATGAGGGTGAGGACATGATTTCTCCCGGTCGATCAGGATTGGGAGAGAATCAAGGCTCGCGTAGGCAGGGTCGCATCCCTGAAGTAGATCTGTCTTCCACCAGGATCGTGAAGGAGTATCTACCCGCTACCAAAGCATATACACGTACGGCTTGTCAAATCTCTCTTGAATGTTATTTATTTTACCAACCATTTTATTGTGCAACCTTGAGACCTCAAGATCGATTGATGAGTTGTACGTTGATCAATTTTTTTTTCAGTATAATAATTCTGGAACTGCATACATACACTTAATAAATAAGCTTCGCTCAAAATCGATCAAGTGACTTCGAAAACTCGAAACCATTCTTTGCAAGGGTGTTTCGGGAAAACAGTCAATCAGTCAAAATTGAAGAATGAAAGAAATGAAAATACATCAAGTGATGTATTTTCAGAAAAAATATTTTCATGTGATAATATAGATGTTCTGCGTTAAAAGTTTTTCAGGAATAGACACCGCAAATACGCAGGAATCTTAAAATATTCATACAGAAAATGTTCTCTCCGGTGCGGCGTTTATCCGAGATTTTTATTCCTTATTCCCTCGCCCGTAATATCCTTATAAATAGATCCGAGAAAGCCGTTTTCTCCCCTTGTTACAATTCTTCGATAAAGATTTTTAATGTATGTATATTTGATAGAAGACGCCGTGCGCATCCGCGTCCTTTTTGTCTTATTCTCACTACATGCGATCAACCCTCGAACTATGGTAAATTGAATGTGCTACGGGGTATGACTAAGCCATCTTAATCCCTCGGGAATGGCCTCAAACGGTATTTACTTTAGACATTGAGCCGGAACATGTTACTGTCGTTGTTCGAATTGCATAATGCCCCTTCTCGCCGGGCTTATCTTTTTTCCCATAACTGATGGTAAATTGCTTCTTGCCCTAATCTCGTCCCGTTCAGACTGCTGAATCAATCTGTAATGTACACACATGGAAAAACGATTTGCGTATTCAAACTTCTTTTTGCATCAACTCCTAAGTCAATATTACATTTCTAAATTAAGCATAAATTCGGGAGAAATCATTTGTTCTTCGAAAATACCTCGATTCGATTTCCCTCTTTCACACTTAGAAGATGATTGAGAAAATCTTGCCGGATTTCGTGTTGCATTTGTATCGTGTAAGTGGAAAATTTAGATATGGACACATCGTCAAGCTTTTCGACAAAATTGTTTACCCATGCCTCAGTACCATTACCTCATTATCGATGAAACAGTGGCCCCGAATTAAGGAACAATTGTGCGATAAGGAATATGCCGTTATTATCTACTGTCACGGCATTCCCTCCATTTGAATCGAATTCAAAATTTTGAGCAATCATTTCTTCCTGTCATCTGGGAACAAATCCCCAGATCTCTGACCGTGACCGTGTCCGTGTTTCGCTGCTGTACATCTATTTTATCTACTAACGCTAAAAGATATAGTTTTTCGGATGAACCAAAAAGTCACGATATAGAATCATGTTCAGAAACAACACCGAACTCGACTACATGACAATTTGGACATATCCAAATGCGCATTTCAACGACGAAGTTGTTATTCTCTACGAAATCGAAGTTGTGATTCTCAATCAAAATAACACGCTTTCGATATGAAAGTTGGCATCTTCGCTCAAAACAATACGATTTCGAGAAGGAAGTAATCATCCTCAACGAAGACAACACTCTTTAGTCTCAAAGTTTAGCCTTAAATCTCATCTAAAATTCGTATCGTTTCCGGCGAAGCTTGGTGATGAAAATTAGATGATTTTACTCCATATGGCTCTATTTCTAATACAGGACGTTGCCAAATTCCTTGACATATGTATATAGATGTTGCATCTGTCTTTGAAATTGTATAGGTTTTTTTTTAATTCTTTCATTTTAGGAAAGTTATTGAGCGACGTGGGTGTTACACCTGTATAACACATTTTCTTTTTCCGCAATTTATTCCCCCATTTAAGTGCTAATATTTAATCCATTCAATTTTAAGTGTAAATTTGAATAGATTTTGTCCAGCACAGTTCTGTAGGGTGTATTAGAAATTTACTTGTAGTGGAAAGTGCCTAAAAGCAACTGAACTGCAATAACAAGACCCTATGTTCATGGGCGTAGCTAGGGATTTTTTCTGGGGGAGCAGGCGGAGGATTTTTCTATGTGGGGCAACAAATTTTCTAGGGTGGACAATGGCCACCCTTGCCCCTCGCTAGCTACGCCCGGGCCCATGTTATTATAATTCAGTTGTTCTTAGACAAACGGTTACTAATAAGGATTGTGGTTTACAATAAAGTATCATGAACATCTTTTTCGTGATTCTCAAGACGGTTGTCATCCAGAGCCTTGAGTATCCTATCATTACATCATTTATATAAATTAGTACATAATATATGATTCTTTTATAATTTTGCTGAAATGGGTGGTATTTACCTTCAATGCGTTAAAACCTTTTTAATTAAAATTTCAGAAAAAAGTCAGAAACCTATGTTATTGCCTCCAGATTATGTATCCCCTGTGTACAAAAGAATCGTCGTCTTCAAACTTTAAATTCTACAAATTCTATAAGATTGTACGTATTAATTTGTAGCTTTCGGGAAAAAGAAACCACGATAAATCACAGATTTATTCGGAGTTTATTTAACGGTTTACCGAATCGATAGGATCTCGTCAATCCTGTATACTTTCCAATCTAGATTTTTAATAGGGCCTGAAGCACCCTTCTCCGACTGTGTTTGCTTGACGCTTGAATAAACGAGCATTCTGGTGGTGTTGTCGCGCGAAACCCGCCAGTCCTTCCGCCCATTCGCCCACCGTAATCCTTCGCGCCTATGCGCGCGAAAATTCTATAAATGCGAATATCCGGCATTTAATATCTCCAATAATTCGAAAGAATATTCACCGATGGAATGGATGGGCGGAACGATAAGGTTATTTAAATCGAATCATCGACGTCGCTCATCTCGAAATGGTGGTGCATTTCGAGCATATTGACTCAAGATATACATAGTATCGATGATAGATTAGATAAAAAAACGAGAGGACACAAAATCTACATCTAATAGTTTCTTAGCGTAAATGAAGCGATTGTATGGTGTTGATTTTTACGTATGAAATGATGGATGGATATTTCCAAGATACCCAAATTGATGCTGTATGGGGAAAAGCCATTTCGTTCAGATAGCTTAGAAGTATCCAAATTGGCGAGTATGAATGGGCGGTATCCAAAAACACTCAATTCTATACTGTATCTCTTACTATACCAATTTGGATTCGCTACTGCCATACAAATTAGTGTAGTAATGGTAAAAGGAGATATCAAATTCATACATGTGCGCCATCTGTCCTATGGAGGCGAAGAAACCATATCGCTCCGAACAGCTTGAAAGTCTTCGAGATATGAAGGTGACCAATACATATTGAAGGTAATCAAACTAAGGAGCTTCCGAGAAGTTGATCTTTATCTCAAACAAGTTCCTCAGCTCGAAGACCTCCAATGTATTCAAATTAGTGTGGTACGAAATCTTTGCCTTCACACATTGGAGGCATCCAAGTTGAAGAGCTGCGAAGCATTCAAATTGCTGTGGCGAGGGATCTCCACCTTCCTCTTCGAAGTAACGACCTTCAATATGTTGACCTTCCAGGGAAAATGTGTGTGAATCATATAAATTATGTTCCTTGGCTTAGAGGTATCCACCTGCGTTCTAAACGACAAATTCCTGGAGGTATCCGTGAATAACATTAATTTACATGGTTTTCGCATATCATTCAAGCCATTTCATCAGATTTAATACGTAACACTAAAGAATGGAACCCAAAGTTTCCATCGATTCCAATGTGATCCTCTTATATACAAGTCAATTCCAATCGGATCTCCAAAGGAGGAATACGAGAACGAAGGTTACTTACCTGTGACATTAAGATAAGTTGAGAAGAAGCATAATAAGAAACTCTAAGTGCATCACTGGTTGCATACGGAGATGGTGATGGGGGACTTTTGTGTATACTGGCGATGGTTGCGTAGCTTCCGCTACCAGCGCTAGGGGTTCGGCCAACGGCTGAGTCCAGCCGCACGAATACATGTTGATTATTGTCGTACACAGCGCTCATATAACTGCAAAATAAGTCCGGTTAAACCTTAAACGTCGAAGATAACCACGTTTTCGGGCTATAAACCGATGTTTTATTACCTAGAACCAGATCGATACCTTGTTTTCTTATGTACGCAAGGACATCGGCAGATATAAAAGAAACAGTCTAAGTCCCCTCTCAACCGACTTCTCCAATGGCCGGATACATTGTAAAACATCGATAAATTCGTGATGCATCAACGCGAGGGGTGGATTCGATAAATGTTCCGTCTCGATGAGTTTACTACGTTTAAATCGATGCCGCTCGTAAAAATTTGCTGGCGAGATCTTAAAGTTAAATTTTTAGAATGTAAATGATAGAATTTAGCTTATTTCAAACGAAAAGATTTAAGGACTGTGCTCGTCGTCAAAACAAATAGTTTAGATTTCAAGGCATTTCGACGATTTTTAGATTTATTAAGCATCCCCGAGGAATTCAATGTTATATGTGTGAGAGAAAGAACTAATGAAAGAAAAAGATAAAAGCATCTAATGACGATTTCAAGCGTCTTACTTTTTCCCAGTTGATTTGATTTGGATTTGATTGAATTCATTTCTTTGGTCTTTGATCACGACGGATGTGAGGGATTTAAACGCTTCTTTGCACGTTTCATAAATCACCCTGTTAAGTTTGCAAGAGGCTTCTCTGATCTGGTTCTAGCAAAATTGTGTATTATAGTCCGTACAAGTCCTAGTAAATATTTCGAGAAACTAGATGGTCATCAAAATTTTGGTGAACATTTCATGGGGTCAAATCATTTTATAAGGAAAACAGTGGTTTAGAATTAACTTCAAATGATTCTTATCCTTGTCACACGTATTTGAAGAAGTCCAAATCGGTGTGGCAAAGAACTTTTGAATTACATTTAATACTGAAGATGACGATGTAGTTTGTGTGGAAAGAATAAAAATTTGTGTCCATCCTGACAGATAACTTACTGAGGTTCTTGTGAGGCTAACTTCTTGGTCCGTATACACACAGCAGATGTTGTGAATAGGACCAAGGTTATCATCGCGATGGAACATGCAACTCCTATGTACAGGGAATTTGTTGAACTAGCTAATCCTTCTGGGTCTAATTTTATGGAATCTAAGGGAGGGGTAACACCTGCAAAACGCAATATTAAAATTTTCACATCTATTTGCAGTAAAAAATATTTATTCGAGCAGTTTCCAGCGGTTTCTTTAGCGGTAAATTTGGCGCTTTATCACCGCTCAAAACTTCTCCGTCCGGTTAGAGGGTGAGTAGTATTATCGAAGGAACACTTGCCCTTAAGTGACATAAATTATTCATCCGCGTAGGTGTATTGGACTGTCATTTATTGATTTCCGGTTAGAGTTTTAACGAGGTACCTGTGCATACTACTTCCTGTAGTTCAATAACTTTTACACAATAACTCCCTTGCCTTGCTCGGTGCTTATTTACGTCCATTACATTTTCCTTATTTCGCACTAACGAAATCATTTATCGCCAATTTCGCATCGTATTTCCCTCGTTTGTAACCGAATTACCAAAATTCGTGTTACGATGCGAGTTTCTAGACAATTTCTCCGAACTTATGCCGTAATAAGGACATCCCAAAACATTTTGCCGTTAAAGGCAATTACCATACTAAAGCAGAACTTCGCGTGTTGGGAATTCACGTATTAGGGCATTAAGCACGGGCGTGCTTTACGAGGAAAAAGTGCTCTCCGACAAGCTAGTAAGTACACGTTCTTTTTGACCACAATTTTCCGGCACATCAGGGAATTTATTGATTGAGGTAATGACATCCAAATTTGTCGATTACTGAGAGTATGGTGGTAATAACGAAGTGATTTGAAAATCAAGAAATTCAATATTTACTTAACTGTTCGTATCACGAGAGATGGTCATAAGGTTTATCTCAAAAGCAGGTAAGGTAGTTCTTTACAATATTGCTGGTCTGCCAGAACTAAACTGCTCCGAAAAATTCACCCCGAATACGAGTTTGCATATAGCTCGAAAAAGTGGCAAAACATCGAAGTTTTCCTGGAAGATACTTTGGCAAAGACAGTTCCTCTCGAAAGACTTGCAGTCGATCTATTACTGGTTCTTTTACGACTGTATGCAACATTAAAAAGACAACTAACCCCTGTAGATTGTGCACCCAAATCTATGAAAAATTAAAGAAACCATTGGATGTACAATATGTAGCATGAAAATGAAGTTTTGGAAAACTGAAAATAAATCTTGAAGACCACGTTTAAAATTTAAAATTTATCAACCCCAAACAAATTAAAAATTGGGGGTTTAATCAGCCGTTTCAACAAATTTGTTCTTTTTTCCTCAGAAAGAAAATTGTGTATGCATTGATAGTACACACATTTAACCGTGTGTAAACCATTGTATTTTCAAGAGAGATCGGTGTTGATATTTGATAAATATATTGGTAGGGAAATACTCCTGGGGTATACTAATTGTGTATTCAACATTTGATGTAAAAATTGAATAATAAAACCGTGACTTGTTTGCACATAACAGAACTCCTCCCCGGCGCCATATTTGAACAATTTAACCCGCAACGTGTTACAATGTTTTATGTAAACATAAACAAAACATAAACAAGTCGAATTGGAAGTACGGCGAAAGCGTGCAAAGCGAAAAACAAACTCGCCGGGAAAATAATAAAGTTTCTTGTGGCGTATCCGCATTTTGTCGATTTGATTAACTTTTTATTCGCCGATTAGTTCGATTATGTTCTCCTCTTCGATTCGTAGACGTGTTTATTTAAAGAGAAAAAAATATGCAAATATCCGTGCATTTTCTGATTAATGCCTGAACGTATTCGAACGCGGAAAACTTCCTCCCCGTCTCGACCGAAAAATTCCCAGATAACAGATGAAATATTAAATAAGATTTGGAAATGTTTATCGCGCCTCACTGGCTGCCAAACGTTTCATTTGAATATCTTTCAAAAGGAAATCTAATTTTATCAATTATACTTTTGCACATTCACTGAGCACGTCGCGGAAGTTTTGTGCTTCGATATTTCAAAAGTTCGTCCCCCCTCGAAAGTAAAAGGAAAACATTTTTATTTACGTCTTTTACGGAGGGCCGACCAATTCGAATAATAAAAAAGAAGTTTAACCGCCCAAATAACACGTGCGAAATGGCGAAATAAATTCCTCATCATTATAACTTTTAATGAGGGAAAAAACTTAGGTTGTTTCGCAGATGATTCGGATAACCTTTAAGCACTTGATACGGGTTTATCCTTTCTTGTGTCCGTTTCGCAAGTTATAACCATAATTGGCAGAATTTGACACGAAACATCGTAAGAGTTAGTTTAAATCTTTCTGACAACCTCCACAAGCAAGAGTTCATTCACACATAACTCAAGTTCTTATAGCGATATCCATTGTCTTTGAGATTGGGATTTTTCCTAACTGGAAACTGATAGGATTCTAAACATTAATCATATTTGTACCACAACTGTTTTTCCCAGGAATTTTTCACGAAAGTTTGATTTGATGTCGAAACCACATGAAACTTGTCACACTTTCTGAGAGGTCGTGTAATAATTATTTGCTAACTCAAGATGAGGAAAAGATGAATTGACAGTTTGATTGATTCGAGGACGAAATTAGTTTAGCCATCCTTCATTTTGGGGTAGACGTAATTATTATTTATTCATATCAAATTCCAAGGAACGATGACTCTTTTGAAATCATCAATTAATTACTTCATTAATAATAATACCTCCTTACTAAACGAGGAAGTTAAAACATTTCCGGGTTAATAAATTTCTTACGCAATAGTACTTTATAATCAGATTTACCGGGGCGCGTCAGTTTATGTTACCTTTTAAGCATATTTTGTTCCTGCGGAAACTTAAGGAGGTCTCATTGTACAGTCGATTATAGGAACTGACGTTGAGGTGCAGTTCAACTTGTACCTCGGCGCTTTTCAGACCGTTACAGAGAAGTTTCAGCCTGAAAACAGATTTAGTTACATGCAGAACTGAGAAGGGATTGTTCTCCGCGAACCTAAATGTCTCAACGGTGGTCGGTATCACACCGGTTGTTGAAATATTTATCTGCGGTGGTAACATGGCTCCTTGGTTATCATAGCTTACAGTTAACACATATGGCAACTGGAACGTCAATAAAATTAATTTTATTTTTACCCGTTCGCCTTCAATCAATACTTACAATGACACACTACAATACCTTGCTGCGTTATATCTAATAAAGTTCGATTTGGATTTAATTTACGAATTTATACTGCTGGTACTGTGTAGATTTGCGAGTAGGGATGACGATTATAAAAGGGGGTGAATTGATAGGGAGGAAAGTTTTTATTTACAGTTAAAAGAGACACCATATTATCCTCCATTTCGCCCCCAAAGTAAATTTTCGGAAGCGGATTCCAAACTTCCTGAAACGCGCACTTCCTTTACAATGTTTCCTTCCTTTAATATACATCTAATTAAGACATGTCATGCGAAACAAATGACATAATCCCTTTCTAAAATGTTTGCATGGCCAAAATTTCAATTACCTATCGACTCTTCAAGGCAGTAAAAATCCAATTATCTGAATTAATCCCTGACGTGATTGGTTTAAATAATACGGTATTACCAAAATTACCATAATAGGATTATAAGGACGATGATTTTTTCAAGATAAGCACTCCGCATAGATGTCGCCTACGCTGTTGTTTATAAAACGAACATTTTTAAAAGTGAAAAATTGAATAAAATATGTAAAACATTTGGCGGCGAAGTAAAAAGAGATTTTCTCCCTTCTAAGGAGAATTATCAAGATCGCTGAGACATCTTCATCTAAAACGGGCATTCCCGGTGATACGCTAAAAATGACAATTCCCCGGGAAATTTATCGATTATTCAAAACTCATTTCCTTCAGACATTTCGCGGAGTTAATTATTTAAATTTTGATACGCGAATCTCAGGCATTAAAAATATGACTTGCCTCGTAATAGATAATACATCAAAAATGCATTTTAAACAGTGGACTGAACAACCACATGCAGTAAAAACATCGAAAACGTTACAAAGAACGGCAATCCTAAGTTTTGAACACTATTCGCGCGAATTGCTCGTAGGGGGAGGGGACTATTCTAAAGTGCTCATGCGCAATTCATTCTGAACCTACAGCACCATTTGCCTCCAACCAGCGTGTATTTTTGTAGTGTGACTTGTACTTGATTGAAGATGTTTGAAGTGTTTGTAGTTGTGGTAAAGTATAGATTAAAAATTATTGCGTAGACTTCCGCACAACACATTAATCTCAAATATTCCCAGCAAAATCAGCAGTTACATATTTCAACCCCAAAAAGTTGATAAAGCATGTAAAATCTATATACGTCGATATGACGAGGATATTGTTTCGTTCCTGAAAACTATTTTTCCGTGGCATATAAAATTGACGATCCCCAAATAAATACTTTTGAATAATATTTTATATTCAATCCTCCTTTGATTACCCTTCTCCTTTTCTTTCGTATTCGAGGAGATCCTTTAAAATTCAAACATTTACAAGTACATCGAGCACAAAAGAATATACATATTCGGTGTCCCACTTCGAAGTAAATGGAGCTAACATAAAAGGTTAAAATATATTTCGTCAAATTCTTAAGAAATAAATAACTTCCATTTTCTACGGAGGCAAAAGAAAGGAAGGGATAAAGAGCATCCCGACCCATCTGTATTGTTCCATTGTATTTTCTTACAGCAACTCTAGTAAAATGTCTACTCTTTCAATTTGCTGACCTTTCGATATCAACCTGAAATTCGCGAGGAAAGTTTGCGGAGAAGGAAAAACCGAGTCTTTCCTAAAAATGCCTGTTTATTTAACAATTTGTGTCATTTTCGATATTGGGTCCCTGAGATGTTGTCTTTGGACCGCGGACACGTCCTCGCCCCTTTTTTCCCGCCTTCGGCCGAAATCAGCAGGTGGCTCGCGCTCAAAAGTCTCCTCATGCCTTTTAACCTAGGATTAATTAATATTTCATTGTAACTAGGAGATACGCTGAATTAATTAAAACAAGAGTTAATTAGCAACTAAGGTTTGCATAGGCGTTAATTCGCGCTAAACCACATTTACCTTTAGTCCAATGCTTTGTGTAAAGACGGAAATTAATTAGTGCGACCCACGTGAAGAGTGCTGTCTATGAATTTATTAACTTTCATATTATAATTAAAGTGATTTAGGTCCGAAGCGAGGACAGAATCTATTATACCACCCCGATTGTTTCGTAAATATACATAATTTCGTATCGAATTTGCGTCAGGACGTCCTCTCCTTAGGCTATTAAAGTTTTCGGCGCGGGATATAAAATTTACGTCCACATAATCATCGAGGTATTTCCTTCTATGATGAAGATAGAATTAACCAAAAGAACGAAGACACAGGGATATGGATTAATAAAATAAAATTTGCGATAATTCTCAGCACACCACGTTTGTCATCTTCTGCGTGGTCATCACAACTCCTTATTTGCAATGAACGCAAATACTCAATTCCGGACCGGAATTTGAATGCTGACCTCCAGCATTGTACTCGAGCTCCTGAACCACTCGACCACATCGATTCCCAATCATGATTATTGCAATATAGTGAATATCCTAAAATAGGCTTCCTTCGAGTCAATTTCAATATTCCTCAAGAAGCTGGCGAAAAGTGGTGATATACCAGCCATGGAAGCCTACGAAGATATAAATATCCTAATCGCATCCTAAACTAAATGCAGAAGGCTACGCAATTTTTTCATTATTTTCAATCATATACAATTATCAGTGTCTTTGTCTCATAAACAATAAGCATAAAATTACGTTAAAGTTACGACAATACAACGTTCTGGGCATGTAAAACATCATCATTTTATTTCACAAAATAAACGAGAGTCTGAAATTTGAAAATGTTTTAGTTGGACAATTCCAAGTGTGTCAGTGCTTTCAACTTCCAAACGATAACGTTCAAAGCATTAAAATCTAACAGAAAAAAAAACACAAACTTTAACACTGCAATCAAGGCCGCCTTATTTACTTTCCACGATCCACGTGAAATCCACTGTTGGAAACTGCATCCTCCTTTCCTCTCCTTGATATTTCTGGCTCAAATATTTCCTCTCCTAATCCTTTCCTTTTCAACTAGTTAACATCTCACTAGTACGAAAGCCGCCAAGCTCTTAGGTGTGCTGGACATTGGAAAGAAACGTCAGAGGATAGGGTCGAGGATTGTGTCATGAGCCCACCAGGAAATGGAAGATGAAGGAAAACTCAAGAGCTCACCTTGGCAGGATCGCTTCTATCCTCCAGCGGGATCGTCGTGGGGTGTTCACTCGTTACCGTGAAATAAGAAAAGGAAATTCAGAAATCATTTCTTGGCTGATAAAGATCATGGAAAGTTGATGACATGATTGCCAGGGGGAAACCCTAAACCCCCACATCGGCAGAATACTGAATTGAAGATATTCACCAACAGTTACTTTTAAAATTAAGAAGATTTAATGCAGAAATGATTCCTTGATTGAGAAAAGTGATGATGAGATTCAAGAATGAAGGAAAATGGAGGGAAAGCTCTAGAGTAGACATTCACGGGATCAGTGGTCCTGAAGTGAATCTACAGGCCCTCGTTGAGAAAACTAAGTTCAAAAACCGATTTTTAACTGACAAAAATTATGACCAATTGGCTAAACGAATACATTACTTAACCATACACCATACCATGATGACATTCAGAAAGGATTTGATGATGGGTTCTGTCGGCTTCTAAGGTGACTAACTTTTAAAGTGATTTCTTGAGTGTTCACGAATCTAAGACGAAATCTAGTTAGATTCGAGCATGAGAAATAGTGGGGTTAAAATTTACTTTGAAGAAACTAATTTTGAAAATGATTTCTTAACTGTACACCAATCTATGATGAAATCCCGTAAGGATTCGATTATGGCTTCCGTGGGGAATGAGAAATAGGGTTAAAATTAACTTTGAGAAAACTAACTTTCAAAATAAGTCCTTGACTATGCACCAGTGTGTGATTCCTTGATAGGACTCTAGTTCGCTGTTTATGTCGTCCATTTGAATGTAACGTTGCTCATATGTTTAACAGTCAAAGCGTACGCGTTTATGCATGTCAAAGCCAATTTGTTGAAATTAATTGATATGTAGAACCGAATTGTTGTAGACGATGGTTCGGTGTTTGCAAACAAGCCGTAAATCCGGCATAAATAGGGAGTAAACGCGCGCATTTTGGCGGCACAATCGTACTCCAATAGCCGGTTACCCATGGTAACCAATATCGCATAATTGGAACTGAATGCACTCAACTGAAGCTGAAATTTTCATTATATATTTCGCAGAATAATATGCAGACGATTGTTAGCCTATGCGACTACTTAATTGCTAAGCAGCCGGGTGTGTAATTCTTTGATATATCTCTAGTTTAATTCGATCGGCCCTACGTGATTTTCACCCCGAACGCTGACGCGCGATCCTTTTCACAAAAGCGCAATTTTCGTATATACGGGGTGTGTCTTTATTTTCAGACATATCAAGGATGATATGATTTTTTGTAGGATTTATAACGATACGAGTATCCTAAAGAGATGACGGGAATTTCCTTACAACCCTTAAAACCTATATTTCACATATGATTTTGAACAAACAACTATTGAATCCTTACATGATCAGCAAATGGATCCATCCTATTTCATCTTTCGGGGTGGTTATATTTCCAAACGCAATCATCGTCCATCTGAAGTTCTTTTGGGACGTGAATGAATTCTTCCTAAATTTATCATAACCCGAAAAAACAACAATTTGAAAGTTTTTCGATATCATGATAAGTAACGAAGAATTATTCGTTTTTTCTCACCCAGTATAGCGTAGTGAACGAGGATTATAATTCTAGGAAGATGCAGTCCAAGTCTATTTATCAACGTATCGATTTCGTTAAGAAGTATTCGGAGTTGCCACTTTTATTTGGGGCTACATATTTTATACTGCGCGTTTCCGAAAGCTCATCGCAAAAAATTGCCAATCTGCTCTGAAATTATTTTACGAAAGTTCTTTTTCTTGGAGATGTGCTGAAAGCGTAATCAAAATCAGTCTTAGCCAAAATCACCCTCGTATTTTGAATTTAATTTTGAAAAGAAACTTGAAAATTGCAAAATCTTGACTTGACATCGATCAGTTTTTTGGGGGAACATGGAAAATGGTCTTCTCCTAGTGAGATTATATAAACTAACTGCGATAGGATTCATTTGTAAATATCCTAAACACATACACAATTTCACCTTACATATTTACAATTCAAACCCGAAACATTACGGAAGTGAGTCGATAACTTTGAAGTATAAATATTTTCCTTTGAGACCCGGACTGATAATACAAAAGGAAATTGAAGTACTAAATCGTTTTTGCCGGACAGAAATCTCCTCGTGACAGTTCTAGTTGCACCGAGGGTTCCTGGAGGCACACCCGGGTAGAACTAAAGACAAATCTGACACTTTAGCGTCAAGGAACAACTTTAATTGAATAGCTTACATTCCTGCCCCTCGTACGGGATCGATTTTTAAAATATCGCCCCCGACGTAACTAGAAATGGTACACGTCAGTTCGTCCTTAGAGCACGTGCAGGCAGGATTATTAAATACTGAAGATATGAAGCGAGGAAACTAGCTTAATGAAGACTCTCAAAATATGTTATTCCAATTAACGACGCGTATAAGCACTTTAAACTAAAATCTAGCGGCGTACGTTTCGGTTTTCGAAGACGCGTTATTGCGAACTCTGAGGGAATTATTTACGCCCTCACTTTCATCCCTTCTTAGAAAGGTGATTTTAAACTGTAAATCGTCGATAGCTAGAACGTTTCTTAGATATGCGGAAATTGCAGCCATCATTTCGGTTTTGTTCCTGCGCGTGGGAGAATAATTAAGTAAAGATTCAAATTTAATGCGACAGGATCGGGAGGGTCGAAAAAATAAAGGTTGTATGTACACATTAGCTCTAACTTAAGAGCTTCGCGATGTTATATTTGATTTATTGCTTAAAATTTTCACTTACTTTCAGGAAATACACCCCCATTTTGAACGAATTATATCTTATCCGGTTATTATGTCGTACATTTCGTTTTATCTATTTTAACGTCTCTGCATGAGCGAAACGAGAAAGTCAAAGCTTCTGATGAGGAAATTATAGACAATGTGACCTGTCCGATGTGTTAGTTTAGCAGGGCGTTTGTGAAGAAGCTGATGATGCATGGAAGAGACGAAACTTTTGGATTTATTTCGTTTTACTTGACAGAAATTTCCCCGAATTGATATCTTGTCCAATCCCTTCCACAGGGAGAGCTATCTAAAGAAGCTTCCAACGAAATTCACTCAAATACATGGACGTTACAAACTTAGCGGCTTCACCCGGCCAAGAAATTAAGTACTTTTAACGGAGGGATGTAATTAATCCAGAACTACAAACCATCCCTCCACTAAGACGATGACTGCATCGTCTAGATACTGATCCAGTTATCGAAAGATGAGTTTTTGAAGCTTCGGAGCAGAAAGCATCGAAGTACTAAATCATCTTCCGTACAATCTCCTACGACTTTTTTAAACTCCATGGCACGAAGGATATAGTATTTCGTGATTACCAGACAAAGCAGTTGTTGCCGTCAAATTGCCAATTTTTTATAATCTCAACCGAAGATTTGAACCAGCTGCCTTAGCTAGCATTTGGTTTGATTGGATCCAAAAGTGTATCAATCTTTGTGGAGGATTGGAAAAGAATAAAGCATTTTCCCCCTCCGTAAATTACTAAAAGAATCAACCCCCATATCATTGATCGAGGGTAAGACCATTTTCCACCCACAATATTGTATGTTATAATTCCTGTATTCAACGATTTTCCAATTCATATCACTGAAAAACTGGAAAACTTTCTAAACTTTCTAATCTAAAGACAGCAATTAAAAAGGGTCACGTTTCTAATTAAGTTATTATTTTAAAAAATTGTGATTCATTGCATTTTGTATTGAAGTCTCCAAACATGTTGATTTAACTTGATTTGGATTCGAAAATACATCCGGTAAATTGTTAAGGGTTGTTTTGGCTTCTTAAACACATTTCCGGTGAAAACAGCTGCTGGGGAAGGGTTTGTAAAGGTCAAACCCAGCATGAAGGAAAGTTTCATTGAAATATTTCAACAAATGCACGCCTTAGGCTTCGCTCCTATTGTGCCTGGTGGATAAGACGGTCCTGATATACAAGGGAATAAAGCGTGAAGCCTTCCGACAAATTCGAAATTATTACACGACGATTGTTTAATATAATTTAGCCGTTGAAAACACTTGATAAGTTTACTGCGGAACTCGACGTAATTTTATTACGTCAAATTAAATCGTACAATGTATAATATATTAAATAGCGAAATAATTTCAACAAATTAGAATACTTACCGGATCTTTTGCGAAGCTTTGCCACGAGAATAGTAAGTCAGAAATGTTAGCCGGGATCATAACAATGAAGTTGAGGGCGTAAGTATTAACCACTCCCTGCCTAACATAAAATAATTCAGCGTTTATACCTGAAACAAAATGTAATCAGTTAAGTCATCGTCTCGTTTCAACTTCTGAAATAAATTCAAATGGGTTATACAGGTGAATTTTCGGTTTAGAATCGAATTGTATACAAATGAGAAAACAATATGTATGAAAGGAAGCGAGAAACTAGAATAACAATAAAAAGGAAAATGAAACAAACTACACTCTCGAGCAGCTCTTGTTGCTTTCATAAGCAAATTTGTTTGTTTTTCATTTCGGAACTTTTTTATTTCCTATCCGAGGGGCCCAAGTAATTGTAAGACCACGACATTTAACGGGAAAAAAGTAAGAGACGCGATTTTAACGTAGAAGTCGAGGCAACTTCAGTAAAAGTTCTTTTCTTTTTACAAGCAAAATACCCAAGAGGAACTTTCCTACAGTTTCAATTCATTTCTTCATTCCAATGGAAGTAAATTACCTGAGCTAAAAATGGCGAAGGAATCATAAGCAAGTTGGAGGATTATTACTTATTAAACCCGTATCGAGCAAACAGAAAATTTTTCCGAGCTAAATCTCAACCATTTTTGGTACGTTTTCAAGGATCAGGAATAAATTGCGTGGTCACCGGACGATGTCTTTGAAATGACCATCTTGACATGTCCCAAATAGAGGTTGGAATAATTACTTTAAAATTTGCATTGAACGAAATTGACTACTGTCATTTCCAGAATTGTAGCATACGAGAATTATGAGTAAGCCAGGACTTGATGTAGGAATAGGAATTCACAAATCGTTTGTGAATATTAAGAAAAAGTAGAAACTTCTTCCAAGATCGCAGAGCGATTTAGTACGAATAATCATCTGAAAATTATTTCTGGTTTTTACTCGAGCCCAAACGTAAGAGCTTTAAATTTGGGCGGAGCCAAACGCCCGCTTCGTGTGAAAGACAAAGAGAACAAGAGACTATGTTGGGCGAATTAGGGGCGATGAGCGAGAGAAAGAGTAGGTGGGTCCTTATAGCTGGTTTGATCTCCCGTGACTTGAAGACGTGGTAACAAGCTTGAAGCGAGTTGTAAAAGTTTTGAATTTCAAGAGTATTTTCAGTGGACCACAACTTTAGGAGAGAGGAAAAATGAAAGTGAAGTGATAAATTTCTCCTATGAATATTCATCAGGTTTCCAAAATATGGGAGGTATTCCACAGTTTTAACCAAATTGCGTAAAGCTTGACGAGGACGACATTCATTCCTGAATATTGCAAAATTTGCGTCATGCAGCGTAATTGTAATGCGAAATAAATTGTATGTAAAATTATCATTCAACAGTTAACCCCTTCCGTCCGCGGCCTCCGGCGCCGGTCCTATCGTCAAAGTTATTAAGCTCGATTGACATCTATAATAGAACGGCTATTGTTTTAATTGTTTAACGTTTACGAGGAATTATGTATTGAGTTCGCTACCGGGCCGGGATAATTAATTGTATCGGAGAGGGTAGAACCGGGGGAAAAAATCCCTTTCGGAACGCTTTGAAACGGCGAAAATTGAAAAACCTCCAGGCTCCGTTAGAGTTTCGAAATGAAATTAAAAAGGAATGAATTGCATGGTTAGCGTCCCTAAGCGTCATTCTGTATTAGTCGTTTGCACAAAAGGACGGTCCGAAAGTTATTATTCCTAGCGAGCCGAAACAACATCACGGTTTAGCGCAAATTAAAAGTGTCAAATTCAGACCGCGATGAGGAAATCAATAATCTCGGTGTTATTTGGCTTCTAAATGTTCATATACAAATCGCGCGCATTATTTTTAATGGACGTGATTAATAAAGCGGACGGAATTTAAATACAACGCGTGTACATCGCTGCGGAATCCACAAAATATTTTTGCGTTCGGTGGAAGCGGTAAATCAAACATTTTAATATTTCTAATGCAAATTTTAATACCACCATTAATGTTTTCTCCAATTAATAATGTCCGACGCCCATATTTTTAGCCCAGCGCACAAACGCCCAATTCGGGAACCACCATCAAAAAGAAAAAAATTACAATATTCCATTGAGGGGACGAATGCCCAAAATTTTCGAGACGTCGTCATTTGAAATAATCTCAAAGTTAAGAAATCCAGACTCCCAAATTGGGGCAAAAATGAGAAAAACTAGAAATAGGTATTTCCGAAGAATCATTATCCACCAAGATACTGGGGGTTCACGTACAGCTCCAAAGACAAAGGAGATTTTGGAGCAGCGCACACCTAGGATCAAGAACGGATTACGTGGTCAATAGTTCCATTCACCTGAAGAAGCAATCGATGCTTTCAAAGTGACAATTTCAACTTTTCCAACTGAATATCTGAATCACTGGTTTAGCATTTGGTTTCCACCAGTCTTTGTGGGGTCGATTAAGTACTATTCTCAATTTTGTAGTATAATCTCCAACGACTGCTTCCGTTTATAAGTCGAAGTTCTAGAAGAGAGCGAAGTTTCGACGTTCCTCCATGTCGTTTGAAAATGGTTTGGATTAGATTAGAAAGGTGAAAATCAAGAAAACTAAATATTTACGTTCTCTCAAGCTTTCACGTTTGAAACCTTCCCCAAAATCATCCCGTCGTTGAGGTGGTCCCAATATCTTCTTCTCAGATGCTGATATTTCTTATTTTTTATTCGCGTCGCGTTTGGAGCGAGAAGCAATTGAAGGAATTACTTTGAAATCAAAGTATACGGGACGATATATGCGGTCGAGCGTCTGCTCTTCCTCCGCACGTTATTAGCAGAAAAATGGCATACGATATTGCATTTTTCCATGTTTATTTCCGCGGTAGCCGCATCGATAAAGTAAATAAGAGATTCCGGCATGCAAGCGGGAAAAAATAAATAAAAGAACACGACGAAGTTATCCGGTGGAGTAAGCCCCGAAGAACGTCGGCCGGTCGCATTTTCTCTGAAAACACTGCAATTTTCCGGCTTGGAACTCCTGCTCCTTCGAATTATATCGGACGTAATAATAACAAAGGAAACCGAGAGATTTTTTCTAAATCGAACGAGAGAACAGTCGCTACGCATTAATTACTTTTGGGAAATTGCCAGGGAAACGGCACTAACATGGAAAATTGCTTGTTTTTTCCTATCCGAGCTTCGGTCTTCTCGTCTTTCTTCCGAGAAACAAGAAACGGAGGTGTGTGGGAATACGTAATAGGACGTGTAATTACACTAATGCCAACACGAGAAGCGAGCACTCACAGAATCGACGTCGAATTAATTACTAAAAATAACATATCGGACTATCGAGAAACGAAATTGACTTGTTATCATTCTACAACCCTCTTTCTTCGCCCTATCTCTCTCCCCACACGCACAGATTCCTCTCTCTGCCTTCCTGGATACTTGCAACATCCCCGATAATTACTCACTGGAGACTATTGCGCTATCCCATACAGAATTATACCGTATATATTGTCCATACGACGTATCTCAGCATGTGCACACGTATATGATCACCGATCTGGAAGATTTGATAGCTAATCATGCTAGTAATTCGATTTTTATTTGCATCTCGCCGGTCACCGCCACTTGCCCATCTCCGGCGTCCACATTTTTTGCGTTTTATGAAATTCGGTTGTAAAATAAATCAGGCGCCGGCTCCGAAAACAATAGAAGGATTGTTCGATACGTCAAAACATATTAATGTCAGGATTTGAACCGATTTGCACAATGGAATAAAACCGAAACTGTATGCCCTACCAAAATCCAGGGTAGTATTAATTTCGTTTTTCTAATTCATCAAATAATCAATTCGTCATTATTTATATCGTTCTCAGGGAAGACAGATAACTGTGATAGGCTTAGGATAAACCTAACAAATCGTAAAAAGCACGTTCGAGCTTATTTCATGCGTAATTGGTCCATGCCAAAATTGCGGAAAAAAGCCAAAGACGATAATTCTCTATACGGAGAAGAAAAACCTGGCAAAATCAACCCAAAGCGACTAACCGATCTCCACCAAGACAATGCGAGTTCATAGCTTGAAAGATAATCATTATTATTATTGTCATCCTCTGTACAGTTCCGATCAAAGCCCCATCAATTTTTTACATTCCTAAGGATTAAGAATGGACTGGGTGGACACCGCTTCTATTCGCCAGAAGAACCCTTCAAAACGGCAATTTTAACTATCTCAACTGAAGATTGGAATAACAGCTTCGACATTTGACCGGGAGATAAATGCAGACATCTTTCGGATTGAGGATATGTAGGAAGAACCAATGCTCACACCATCAGAGATCGACGAAAACACAAGAAAGTAGCTGATGATAACTTGCAGAGATTGGTGATATGGTAGAATCAAAGGTCCTCAATAGCATCGCAGAAATAATTAGAACTGCTGGACCGAAATGTAATGAGGAAAACAAAAGAAAAGCAAAAATGTTTCCGATCCGAAATTTATCGAGTTTAATCTCTCATATTCGCGATCATTACGGAATTTTTCGTTGTTGATTATTTAGGGCGTAAATTTCAGATCGTTAGTAATTCCTGGTACAGCAAATATGAATTTCCGCTAGCAAAAACAGTTTTTGTTAACTTGATCACAAGTTTACGACCTGATGAGCATACATCGTTAGCAGCTCTATTTTAGTAAATACGAATTTTCCGAGAAAAACTTGATCCTATCCGTTTTTATTCTTGTAGCATATTTACACAATTTTATAAATGCAGCGGCTTTAAATACGACATTTTCGTGGAAAACTTGCTTCATTCCTTTTGAGAGTTTAAATCGCATGTTTATGATTTTTTATGTGTGAAAACCACCGGAAAATCCTGGGATCGCGATGTATGAGATTTTCTGAGAAAATTCCGTTTCCATTTCGTCTATTTTACTCGCATATTTACGATTTCATTCAGCTCCGGAGCCTCGGAATAAATTCCTTTCGGGCTGTAAATACGGACAATGCACTTATTATGTTTGTCGAAGTTGCTGATCCCGATCCCGAAAGCGGAAAGTTTGCCCAATTTTGAAAAAGGAACTTCCTCCGAGTTCTAAATTTTGATATTCTTCTTTTTTTCCGTGAAATAATACCCGAGAAATCTCCGATTTCTATATGTGGTTTGTACATGGAATGCTAAAGCTCTCCACCGATCGTATTAACTTCTTAAATTTCAAGTCGTTGGGGATGAAAAAGGAGAGATAAGAAAATCAAAACCTCCAGTCCCGTTTGTAAAAGAGAAACGTATAAAGAGCATCCAAAGCAAGTGGCGACCTACTTGAAATGCTCGCAGAATCCGAAATGTATACATAGGTATAGGAAAATAGCTTGTTGCTATTGAATTTAGCTATAAAATTAAAGTAGTTTTTCGAATCGCATTCACACACACACTCACATTCATACACATGAAATGCGAGAAGATGAGAGTTCATGAATATTTTATGAAAAATCCAGTCCGTGTATGATGATTTTTAATAATGGTATGATTCTAGCCTAGTACTTACCCTTGGGAGAGACTGTGTTGTTTCAAAATTCCTTCCAAATAGGAAGTCACACTTTTCACAGAACAAAAAAAAAATTGAAGATGGGTTTCTAAATTTGCTTGGCACGACACTGGAATGTATTAGTTTATTTTATTGGTTAATTATAACCTAAAGTTTCACATCGAAAATATAAAAACTAGGTCACACAGTTCGTTAAATATCAACGTCCAAAGCTACAAATTAATACCATAATTATGTACAATTTTTTAAACCTTACATGTTTGATCCGTTAATTCCCTTGTTCCGTACGATTTTTAAAAATCTATCATACCACTGTCGGATTCTTTTTAAAATTATTTAAGAAATGTTACCATAGAAAAATCATCTTTACACATGTTAAAAATCAATTACATAATTGCAGAAACATAATAATGTGTACCATAACCCACAAGGGGATGTATTATAATTTTTTTAATTTACCAACATATCAAAAAGAGATCTGTTTCTACATCACTCACATTTTCTTTTATTTATGACAGGAGACGGACGTATTTTTTGTCTCTTATATATTCAGACCGCCCTTACCCTGATAACAGACGCACACAAGACACCCCGCAATAATATTATCGCATCTCCGCCAAATAATTGTCATTGGCGAAATATTCTTCATCAAAACGTAAATAGATACCTTTCCTTATTTCCACTTCTTCGAGCAAAGTACAGGAAATGTCACCCTGCGTAACGATGTAAGTCCCCGTTGAGGCGTCTTTTAATATTCCATCTCGAATTTTTTCCCGAAATAAAATATAAAAGGTACGAGCGGAATGTATATTTATTTTTGTCTTTTCGGTCCACTCATCCCCCGAGGGTAGGGGGAGGGTAAATTAATATTATAGATTAGAATGGAAATAAACCCTTGATTACAAATAAATAATTATAAACATTTCTGCAAGCATAGTAAACGCGTTTAGAATCAGTAATTTCAACCCCCAAATTGCACAAAAAATGTTTACCTTTACTATCACCCCTTACAACAACTTGCATTGCACTTATGACCTACGAAAAAACAAAATACCCTCCTTGACAAACTCCAAATCGTTTTAACCCAATTTAAGGAGTAATCTCCTGCTTTCTTTTAATATCATGAAAACGGATATGTCGCAACGAAAACGTTCCACGTATTGACAGGGGCGAACGAACTTGAGGTAGAGATAATTTGCATTATCTTACTTTATTTCTTTTTCGAGCAACAAGATTTCAAATCAATTTATTTTTTTCCTTCCTTCGCCGCGGCTCGTCGCCCTAATTTCTGTTTAATTTGATCCGGATTTAGTGCGAAATTTGTTTAATTGCATTTTTAAAAAGTTGTCTCCGTCATTTAGAGCGATGGCGGAGAATTTCGAACAGGGGCACGTGGAAGGAGCGAGTGGAGGCGAGAAGAAAGAATAATTCGGAAAATAAATCAAGTGATAAATGCAAAGGGAACAATACAAAGTATTAACGTTCGAATGTAAACCTTAAATATTGGGGCACTTTGTTTGATGCCCGTTGCGTTTGCTATTTCACATTTTTCTTCTAGTTTTAATATACAGTCTGGTATGTTTTCATTTCCTACACGTTCTTTTCCACGCGGACAGATTAAATATGGCACAAGACGTAGAAATGGTGCGACTATAAATTCACGTCACCCCTTGGAAAACGCTAGGAATTCAAATAATATATTTGGATACTTTCTGTTTTAAAAAAGTATTTAACATCACCGGTTAGGGTCAAATTCCTGGACATCGTTCCTAACCCCCATAAGCATGAGGAATTCAAACAATATGCATGCAAACGATTTCGTGAAAATTTACAGAAAGATATTTCCCCTCGCCATCTTAAGGGTGTTCGGTACTAATATTCAACATCGATTACAGTTAATTTTTTTTTGGTCTAATCAAACGTACTAGCATATATAGTGCTTATATGGAAATACAAACTACTTCTCACAAAGTCGCACTGATGAGCGGTATAACCGCGAAACGCGTCCGCGAATAGTGAGAGTAGTTTTCTAATTACAATTAATATGTGCAGAACCAGCAGGTTTGCAGGCCTGAAATTTTGAATACCACACATTCGATACGGTAGTTAAGACTTGTCAAAGAGCGTTTTTGTAAATTACCTTTGTACACTCCTTAAAAATCCCCGATCTGTTCCCAAACCCGTGAATGTTCAAAACATTTTCAAAAAAGAAAAATTCCTCTCACCCCTTTATGGGTAAAAGTCCCCGGACCTCTTTTCCCATCCCCATTATTCAAAATTATCTCGTCACGAAGGAAGAATCAGCGAGTGTGAATATGATTAATTATTTTTCAAACTCATCTCCAATCTAGCGCGAAAGCCAGATGGTATCGAAACTTCTTCCTCCTTCGTTCCGACAAATAAATAAAGTAAAGCAAGTGGAAATAACCCGACGAGGAACTTCTGATAAACTTCCCCAAGTCAAGTCAAAATACGTACTACGCCCCAATTTTTGCCAGTCCGCGCCTACGTATCGAAGTTTTTACCCATCCCCTGGCGCTCGTCGCGACAAATGTTTACTTTGTAAATGTTATTTCTGGTTATCAAATTTGCCGGAGAATTTTGATAATTGACTCCTAATGCAACATTATGTAAAGCATCCCGTTTCCTTATCGATTATCTGCGTTAAATTCGCCTATTCTCATTTTTTTGAGAATCATTAGGACAACCAGAATGGCGTATATGCTATTATAGTCCTTGTAATTTATCCCAACGCTAATCATGAATTTGATGTTAACGAGGAAGTATCTTTTGCAAGAGTTTCTCAATTTTCATTCCCAGATTCAATCACGTCTCTTAGGACAACACTATTGATTTTTGGAATGAAGATTAAAAAAGGAAAAACCTAGAAATCAAAGCAATAAGAAATTCCTGTAATTATTACTAAAATCAGCATTAATAAAATAAGATCTGGACTCGATATAACGGCCTAATTAAATTAGGCAGCTACCTAGTAACTGTGCAAGAGCTTACTACGTAAGGACAATTTGCATATGCCAATAGTCGATGAGGGGAATTATGCTTTGCAAATTGTGCTTACTTAATAAGCTTTTGCACAGTTACTTGATAGCTACCCATGAACGTACCTAATCTAATTAGGCCGTTATATGGAGAGTCTTCAAGATTTTATTTTGTTAAGGTTTTGACCATCGAAAATAGTTTACTACTTTCATAAAAGATAGTTTTTACTCTTTTTATTTTTCTAGGTTAACTTCGTGAAAGGTCCTTCACAAAACCAATCTCGCGGGACAAGCTAATCTGCTGGGGTAACAGGTAAGTCGTTATTATAATTATTATTATTGGCCCTGAACAAGAAGAATATAATTTTACAATAATAATATATAATAATAATAATTATTATATACTGTTACTGCCATTATTATTACTATTGTAGTAGACACTACTTATTCAAATATTTTAGTAGTAATAATAAATGTATTATTCTATTATTATCATTATTATGCAATTCAAAGCAGGAATAAATATTTTATTTTAGTAACAATAAACACGACAAAGCTATACTTATAGTATACAATAAATTTTACAATTTAATTTATTGTATACTATAAGTATAGCTTTGTCGTTATTATATTATTGCCATTATCATTTTATAATTATTATCATTTTTACACGATAATAATATTAAAACTATCCCAAATATTTTTTTGTGTTTAAACAAACCCACAATAATAATTCATTTCTGCTTAAAAAGTTTCTGATGAAAGAAATTTCTTCATATCTCAAACATATACATATAAAAAAGTAATATTTGTAGGTGTTTCTCGTTGGTACACACAAGTAAATAAATATCAGAGATAATTGTAAATATCTTTATTTATTATAAAAGTCACTTAAACTAACATGTAGATGGAGGGAAATATTTTCGCGCGATTAAAACATTTTTGCGGTTGAAAAGTTTTCCTCCCCGTGCGAATGCACACGTTTATATATGCGGCAAAATCGCCCTTGCCGCTTTATTCGCAGCATCTTACCTCGATAAAACATCATCGATCAACTGAGCGATGCATTTTCAGATTATTTTATTCGAAACTTCAGTTTAGTGAAAAGTTTCGCTAAATTTAATTGAATAATATATCACTCATTAAATGTTGAACAAAATTCCCAAAGTTACTTGGAAAGTTGGGGATATATCGTCGCCGAAGTTTTGCGCAAAAAATATTAATAAATTTCGCTGTATTTTAGCATTTTATACTTAGGACTTATTTCGATTTCTTTCTATTTCGTCTCTTGTAATTTGAAATAGAACGAGCAGTCGCTATTACCAAATAAACTGAATAGCAATGCGAGTAAATATCTGACAATAAGTCCCAAATAACTTATTGCTATTGCCAAATTGGTCACTAATAGCAATTCCAAAGGAGTAAGTTTTGAAGCGCATATACGAACAACAGGTTGTTTCGTATTTTTCCATCAGCTCTCGGAGCGAGTTAGAGTTTGCGAATTTCAGAGAAAATTGTAAAATCGGGAATAATCCCGCCGGAACATGATATACAATTCAGAAAAGGATAATATTAAAAATTTTGGTGCTTACCCAGAAGCTTCATGACTTCGGCTTGGGTGATGAAGACGTTAAGATGAGCGTGTGCTAGAGTGATCAGGACCAGAACAACCACCACCCTCTCCATTTTGACGTGGACTGTGCGAATGCGGCGTTCGCGGGCACTTATATAAGCGTCTCGACGCCATATCGCACCGGCGTGAAACCCCTACTTCGCTCAGGCCCTAATTGCGATTCTGATTGGATTTTAAATAATATCTGGGCTACAAACTAGAATTTGTATGAATGTTGACGCTCTTAATGACAGAGCCTGCGCCTCTTCTTCGCCCCTTTATAAACATTCCATAAGCAGCAATTTAACCGGGGTGTTGCTCTATTTCATGAAAATTTTCCGGAGAACAACAAAATGAAAAAATGGCTGCATATACGTATGTACATACAAACGTCTTATATACTCCACGAAGGATTGGAACATTTCCGGTGACTTCATGAATTTTTCATCAAATTTAGAAGCAATCTTTTATTTCGAGCGAAAGAGATTTTTATTAAAATCTTGAAAGTCGTGCTTTTATTCTCAATTTATTGTCGAGCTTTTGTTTAAAATTTTATCTAATAATCATAATTATAATAAATTCGGAAGTAAAAGCAAATAGGAACCTCTACCAAAAACTTTATGTTAATTCAGGAAAAAGCCCAAAAACCGGCGCATTCACCATAAATTCATAGTTCGTTTAGATTCGTTTGGAAAATATACTAAGGAAGGCTGCATTTCTTTAGGATTCCATTAAACTTACTAAAGCCATTTAAGCACTTAAGGATTCCAATCAAATTTGAAACCCCGGAAATTTCATATTGACGAAGAATTTGTAATAGACCTAGTTGTTCGAGAAGTTAGCGGAGGACACATCTAGAAATTAATTTGCCATTCTCATTCCCGTTCAAAAATTGAACTGCCTAATTGAGGAAGATTAACGAAGACAGACTTAACTCCTTAGCAAACATATCATAGGTGTAACTTGCATTCGTTTAGGATTGAAACAAACTCGCTGCAAATGTTTCACCATTCGAGGATTAAAATCATATTTGACCCCCGGTAATTTCTTGTTGACGAAAAGTTCAAAATCAATTTCTAATAGGTCTCCGTATCCAGAAGTTAGACTCATCGAAGAATTAATTCGATAATTTTATTTATCTAGGATAGATTCGTCATTAAAGCGTGTAACTGAAATTCAAAGTAAAATAGATGAAATGGGAACAAGTTTTTCTCGGGAAATCCATATACATTGCGATGCCAGGCTTTGGGGAGGGTTTGCGCATATAAAAATTCATAAACGTGTAATTGAAACTGTCAAAAGAACGGAAGCAAGTTTTCCATGAAAATGTCAAATTTCCAGCCGTTGCACACTGCTAATGATTTGCAGTTTCAAAATTGTAAACATATGACCACAATAAAAACAAAGACTACCAAGTTTTCCTCGGAAAATTCATATTTACTAAAATAGAACTACTAATGATGTATGCTTATCAGGGTGTAAACTTGTGATCAAGTTAACAAAAATGGGTTTCCTCTTGCGGAAGTTCATATTTACTTTACCAGGAATCACTAACGATGTAAAATTTGCCCCCTAAATAAACAACAATCCCTAATGATGGCGAATGTGAGAGAAAATATAAATCTCTGACCGGAAACATTTTTTGCTTTTCTTCTTTCCTCATTACCTTTCGGTCCAACACTTCTAATTATTTTCACGGTGCTATTGAGGATCTTTGATTCCCCCAAGCCACCAACCTCCCCATTAAGGAATTTTTGTCTAAGAATTCGTAACTAAAAATGGCCTTCAATTCCTTCTGGTGTCACATTTAAGTTGGCAGATTTTAATTCGTTATAGATCAATAATCAGCTGCTTCTCTGAGGTTTCTATCGATTTACACAAATACAAACATCAACCCAGGAAGATGTTTCGTTAACTTAAAGAAGACATTCACAACGTTTTCGCCTCTTCAAATGGTACTCCAAAAAGATTATTTATTCAATGAATTTTCCAATAATCAAAGTAAAATTATGGGATTAAATTAATTTATTAATACATGGTCCCAGTTTTGTGATCAATAGTCTTAAGTCACCACGCTACAGGAGTGCCAATTTGTCTGCCCTTCTTTGGTAATAAATTGGTACCGTTCAGAACTTTAATTTTGCAATTTGTCTGTTTAATAACTATGAGAATAGGTCCGGCGACCGAGGACGAAATGGGTTAGCTGTTAAACGATCATTTTCCAAACAATTTATTTCGCATTACAATTACGTTGCAGGACGCAAATTTTGCAATATTCCTGAAGGTTGTGTCCTATTTCAATTTTACGCGATTAATAAATACGATTCCTCTTTTAAATTGGGGTATAACTGTGAAGTGCGTTCCATATTTTGGAAACGTGATGAATATTTATAGGAAGAGTTTTTCACTTCATTTTCATTTCTCCTTTCTCCTAAGGTTCTGGTCCATTGATAATACCCTTGAAATTCAAAACTTTCACGCTCATATTTTTAACTCGCTTTAAATTTGTTACCACCTCTTCAAGTTACAGCAGATAAAAACCTGAAATAATTTTCAGATGATATTCTGTTCGTATTAAATCGCTCCGCGATCTGAGAAGATATTTGTGCTTCTCCTTAAAATTCCCAAACGATTTGCCATGACGCAAAAATGAGACAAGACACCTTTTGGCGTATTTTAAGTTTCTTGTATAGGATCCCTGAAGAATAAAGGGGGTTGAAATAATTCTTTTTCGAATTCCAACTGCGTTGCTCATAATATCCCTTCACTAAGATTCTGGAAAAATCCAGTTTCTTCAATTTTCATCGTTGCAAAGCGTTTGGAGAAGGATGTTTCCCCCGATTCTACCCACCCCCATAAAATTAACTATCCCGGTCTGGTAACGAAGTCAGTGAATAATGCCTTGTAAACGTTAAACAATTAAAACAATAGCCGTTCCATTATTGATGTCAATCGAATTTGATAACTTTGCGGATGCACCGGCGGCCGAAGATGAAAGGGGCTGGTAGTTAAACGATCATTTCCCAAACAACTTATGTATATCGCATTACAATTACGGTGCAGGACGCAAATTTTGCAATATTCCCGAAGGTTGTGGTCTAGTTCAATTTTACGCAATTAGTAACTGCGATGCCTCTTTTAAATTAGGGTAAAACTGTGAAATAGGGTCCATATTTTGCAAACCCGATAAATATTTATAGAAGAAACTTTTCACTCTCGTTTCTCCGGCGGTTTTGGTCCATTGATAATACCCTTGAAATTCAAAATCTTTACGTTCACATCCCTCAACTGGCTTGAAGATTTTTACCCCCTCTTCAAGCTACAAGACGTGCAACCTAGATCCGAGATCTGGAAACAAGTTTACACTTTCCCTAATACTCCCAAACTTTGTGTCGTGATACAGAAACGAGAAAATATACGTTTTGACAAATTATAAGTTTGTTGTATAAGATTCTTCACGAATAAAGGGAATGGAAACAATTCCTTTTTTGGATTCGAACTCCCCGTCAAGTTCTGAATTGCTAACAATCCCCATATGCTTCGGTTCTGGAAAAACTCTTCAGTATTTCCAATTTTCGTCGTTTCAAAATGTTTCGAAAGGGTTTCTCCCCCTGTTCTACCCTTCCCGGTAGAATTAATTATCCCGGTCTGGTGGCGACCAGTACGTAATTCCTGGTAAACGTTAAACAATTACAACAATAACCATTATATTATGGATATCAATCGAATTTAATAGCTTCGAGGATGCACCGACGGCCAAGGACAAAATGGGTACCTGTTAAACGATGATTTTCCAAACAATTCCCATTACAATTGCGCTGCAGGACACAAATTTTGCAATATTCCCATAGGACATGTCCCCGTCAAATTTTACGCAATTAGTAAATACGTTCTCTCTTTTAAATTAGGGTAAAACTGTAAAATATGTTCTATATCTTGGAAACCTGATGGATATAGGAGAAGTTTACCACTTCATTTTTAATCTTCCTCTCTCTGAAGATTGTGGTTCATTGATAATATCCTCGAAATTCAAAACTTTCACGCTCATAGTTTGAACTCGCTTTAAGTTTGTTACCACCTCTTCAAGTTACAGGAGATAAAAATCAGAAATAATTTTCGGATGATATTTTTTTCTGACTAAATCGCTCCGTGATCTGGGATAAAGTTAGTAGTTTTTGTTAATATTCCCAAACGATTTGTCATGATGTAAAAATGAGAAAAGACGTGTTTTGGGGGATCATAAGTTTGTTGTACAGGATCCCTGAAGATTAAAGGGAGTTGAAACAATCCTTTTTCGAATTCCAACTCCCAATCAAATCTTGGTTGCTCATAATCCCCCTACACTACGATTCCTGAAAAAGCAAATTTCTCCAAGCTTCATCATCTCAAAGCGTCTGGAGAGGGATGTTTTCCTTCGATTCTACCTTTCCCAATAAAATTAACTATCCCGGCCGGGTAGCGAATTCAATACATAATACCACGTAGACGTTAAACAATTAAAAGTGTAGCCGTTCTATTATTGATCTCAAACGAATTTAATAACTTTTGAGGATGCACCGGCGGCGGAAGCTGGAAGGGGTCAGTTGTTAGACGATCATTATCCATACAATTTATATCGCGTTACAATTACGCTGCATAATGCAAACTTTGCAATATTCCGGAAGGTCATGTTCTGGTCAAATTTAATGCAATTAGTAAGTACGATCCCTCCTGTAAATTAAGGTAAAATTGTGAAATACGTTGCATATTTTGGAAACCCGATAAATATTTATATGAGTAGTTTATAACATTATTTTTATTTTTCCTCTGTCATAAAATTCAAAACTTTGACGTTCACGTTCTCAACTTGCTTCAAGCTTCTTACCACCTCTTCGAGTTACAAGACATGAAAACTAGAAATAATTTTCGGGTGATGATTATTTTCGCAGTAAATCGCTCCGAGATCTGAGGGAAAGTTTACAGTTTCTCTTATACTCTCAAATGACCTGTCATGATGCAGAAATGACAAGAGACGCCTTTTGGCTCATAATAAGTTTGTTGTGCAGGATCTCTCAAGAACAAAGGGATAAAAAATCATTCATTTTTTGGATTCCAACTCCCCATCAAGTCCTGAATTGCTCCTAATCCCCATGTGCTTCGATTCCGGAAAAATCTCGCAGTATTTCCAATTTTCGGCGCTTCAAAGTGTTTTGAAAAGGATTTCGCTTCGGTTCTACCCTCCCCAATAAAATTAATTATCCCGGTCTGGTAACGAACTGAATACATAATCCCTCGTAAACGTTAAACAATTAAAACAATCGCCGTTCTATTATTGATGTCGAACGAATTTAATAACATTGATGATGTACCGACGGCCAAGGACGAAATGGAGGAGCTGTTAAACCATCATTTTCCAAACAATTTATTTCGCATTACAATTACGCTGCAGGACGCAAATTTTGCAATATTCCCGAAAGTTGTGTCAATTTTACGCAATCAGTGAATGCGATTCCTCTTTTAAATTAGGGTCAACTACGAAATAAATACCTGATGAATATTTATAGGAGAAGCTTATCACTTCATTTTTATTTTTCCCCTCTTCTAAGGGTCTGGTTCATTGATAATCCCCTTGAAATTCAAATTGTTTATGTACACGTTTTCAACTCGTTTTAAGCTTGTTACCAAATCTTTAAGTTAGGAGAGATAAAAACCAAAAATGATTTTCAGGTGACACTTTTAGCTAAATGGCTCCCTGTGTACTTCTTCTTAATACTCCCAAACGATTTGTAATGATGCAAAAATGAGGAAAGGCGTCTTGATGTCACTTTATCAATTTCTCTAAAGATCTACCGAAATAAGCTGGTATTGTTTAAATTGTTCTGTTTCATGTTCTCGCCAAATCATGTAATATATGTATATCATAATAAGTAGAAGGAAATTAAAGGAAGTTCGTAGGTATCTCCATCTAAACAAATAAATCAACACTTGTGCAGGCACCTCCACCAGAAATTATATCCTAAATAAGCTTAGTTAAATTTATTTTTAGAGAATATAGCGGATATGCTACGAGGCGCACTTCAGGATTAAGAAAGCATCTTCTCCTAAGAGAATTTTAGTGAAGAGTCGCAAATGTATCCACGGACTGTATCTTAACTGCATCATTCGTCGGGGACCCGGCCTTTGAATTTCAGTTTTATTTTCAGCGCCGCACTCTACATAATTACATAACCGAATGGAACTACGCCCGCATGCATCATAAAATTGCCAATTTGTAACGTGTTGCTTTCCTCGAGGGCAGGTTTATAATTCATCAACGCGGTGATTAGATAACTAAATACACTTACGAATATACGAGGTGTGTAAATAAAGTGATTACACTGGTAGCGTAGTGTTCGATCGTGCAACAGGTAAACTTGTGATACGCCATCAGTGCGAGTTAGAACTGGGTAGGGACACGTTGTTTGTCCGTAGTGATTGTTTTAGTGAAGCAGGGTTTGCTAGTGCGTTCTGATAATAGGTGCCACGAATTTCAAGCCTTAAGCAACGATGTGGGATCAGGGTTTTCTGAGGAGGAACTGGATTCGATTGAAAATAATCCCCATATTATGGCGCATAACCTAGTGACGAGGCTTGGACGAGGACATGGAATGGCACACTCGAAGCTCTCCAATGCCAATAAGAGCTACAATGGACAAGTAAAAGATTAAAAGCGTGCCGATTTGCAATCTCGATAGCAGTGAAAAGCTAGTGAAAACAAATCGGTCTCATTACTTGATTTACATGCCTCGTATGATGATGTGGATTATACAATGTCGCGCTGGTTAATTGAAATACGGACCGAACATCACAAAATATGGATTATATTTGTACATATATTTACCTCTTCATATTATACAATCGGGAAATTCGTCGAGACTCTTATATTTCAATAGACTTTTCGGAGAATTCTCGCTTGTTAGATGCACATTGATAATTCCTAACGTAGAAATGGAATTAATTTCATTGTTCTGGGTTTTAGCGAAATCCGAACAGTGAATATAAATCCCGGATTTATTTTGGAGTTAATTCGCAAATTATAATATTGCAAATAACTGTTCGGATTAATGAAAGCTTGAATTCAATTTCGGATTAAATACGGATTTTCCGATGTAATTTCTTGGGAAATGGATTTCAAAAATTATTTTCCAATTCATGCACCTCAAAATAATTCGGACTGGTCGATGGTTAGGCGGATAGTATATTGAAAGCCTCTATATCACAAGTACTTAGCGACAAAATTGAAATTTCCCAATTAGGGAGAATATTGTAATTCGAAACGACCCAAATTTTACATTTATTTGCATAAAAATTAGTGCAGCAGGAAACTAAGCACACAGTTACAGATGTTACAAAGCAAATGTGTAAATGATTCGACTTACAACATGATGACCAATCAATTTTCCCAAAAAGATATCGATTAAAAACTGATGATGACTTGATGAATTTTCCGCGTAAAATCTCTCGTCGCGCCGAAATTCTTAAGGCAGGAACAATGATTGAGAGAGAACGTCGAATTTGCATAATTTCTCTGTTGATATTGTATATTGTACATTGTTTGAGACAATATTTAATGACCTTTATGTAAATTTCGATATTTCCGAAACGACATCGGACCGTAGAAAGTATAACTCACCGGTCTCGGCGAATAGGGAAGATAAAGAAAGGGCCAGAAATCTCTTCGTATTAATATAGAATGAGCTTTACTTCTGAAATGTATTTTTACACACTGTGAGGAAAAAAACGAGGTAAATTGTTACTTTGGAGTCTTCAAGCAGACAAAACGGGGCAATTCTGAATTTATTATTAAGGGCACGGAAGAGGAAAAAATTACTTCTCTACGAATTTCGACTAAATCCACGCGAGTCGCCTCCTTCAATATTTCCCATTTTATCCGACGAAGCAACAGAGTAAATAGAGATATGAACATAATAGGGGAAAAACCGCGTAATTAAGAATGTTGCGAATTTCACGCGTAAAACACAGGTATTTCGGTACCGCGGAAAATTTCGCAAAGCCCCAAGGACCGTAATATTGGGCAAAATTGACGCTTCGGGCGCGTAAGAGACAAAAATTCGCCAGAATTCGCCGTCGTCGTCGGAGGTGTCAATACACAATTTCGAGATTGTAGCACATATTCGCGAATTCCATATCGGAATTTCAATTAAGACTCGAAGTATTGTATTTTTGGTAAGCATATTCAATTATGTAATTGAAGTGTCGATCAAGCAACCTTCAATGAAAGCTCAACCACGTCGGCAGATGCTTTCGACTTGACACGAAACAAGACTAATATCCATCACCAAAGAAGTGATTTAGAATAGAATTTATTGTTTTAGAGCTACCGAAGCTTGGGCATGTAATAAGTGTCACATTTTTTTCTACAACTTTTTGCATCTGACAGGCTTGATTTAGTAAGACGTCGCATTCAATTTGTACAGGGGAGAAAAATACATTTTTAAATCAAAAAGGAGAAAAACGCGCCTCCCTCGGCCTTATTGCGTCGTATCGAGCAAGTGTTGTTATTGAATGATTTTCAGTGATATTGGAAATACAGTTTGGTTACTTAATATGTCTTAAGTCATACAAATAAATAATTACGTCACAAAAACACGGGAAAAGATTGGGATTATAAACTTAAAATTAGCACCAAAAACAAATTTTCTTATTTACGCAGACTACCAACTAATTATCAAAAAGTTTCACCAAGTTAATGGTTGATGACGAAATTCCTAAGGATTCGTTTATTTATAGTTGGGAAGCATCCCGTCCACTGTGACCCACGCCCACGGGTAAAGTCATCTATATCTGTACGACTTTGTAATCGTGGCATGGTTCTAAAACTACTAAACTTTGTGAATATGTTTGCACTCAATGTAATACACGCAATTAGCTGTCCCTGTTGAAGTGAATACTTCTTAAAGGACCGGCTCGAGCGTAAGCGTAAGAACGTTAAATTTGGGCGGAGCCAGACGCTCGTTTCGTGCGAAAGACATAGAAAACAAAAGAGAGAGTATGATGTGCGAGCGAAAGGCGATGAACGAGAGAAAGGATATGTACGTACGTGCTTCGTCTGAAACAGAAGGAGAGACAGAGATAGTATAATGTGTGAGCGAGAGTATTCACTTTAGACGTGCGTAAAGGACGCACGCCAATTTTTTTCCTAGAATTCATAAAATTAAGAATTTACGTATTTATGTTAGGTGTCTATTTTGCTTTGTCACCCTGATCTATGTCAACCCTGTACCTTCGAACTTCGTTTAATAAGCCCTTTAACCCGTCTTCCGTTAAGAAAATAGATTTAAAAGCCAGTTTCTAGGATTCTAACTAATTTGGTTTCAATTTTCAATCCTCCGCCAATTCGACGAAATACGTCCTCTTTCTTTGATTTGTTTGCAACGTTAATTTGTCGATTCTTTGTGCCCGTGCTCAAAGAAATCTCGTTTGTATTTAGACTATCTGATAATGTGATAACCCTGTACCTTTGAACTTCCTTTAATAACCCCTTTAATGCATCTTCCGTTAATAAAACAGAGATTTAAGCCACTTGAACTTTTTCCAGGATTCTAACTAATTTGGTTTCAATTTTCAATTATCCCCTGATTCGACGAAATACTGCCTCTTTCTTTAATTTGTTTGCAACGTTAATGATTTTTATTTTTATACTCTTTGTGCTCGTACTCCCCTTTGTGTTTAGACTAATTTAAAATAACAGATGAAGGTAGCAAACTCCGGTTGTTTAGCAACTGACGGACTTCAAAACAAATAATAAACTTGAACTGTAAACACTATCGAATTACATTTGGTAGACTGAGCGGAATCCGCTTGAAAAGAAGCATTTGCTATGCGAGTAATTACGTTTTTATGATCATTCATACAAAATCATCCCTTCGGAATAAATCGGTAATAATTAAATTAAGATAGTAAGGTGCGTAACAGGCGATTTGTATTAAGCCCGGATGTATGCCGAGAACAGGAAAAAACAATTTGTGTAGTACACAAACTTTAAATAAATAATCATTTCCGAAAGCTTGACAGTTAAGATTAAGAAAGCAAGCAACCACAATCCTCTGGAGGGTTGAAGGTAGAATAGGCTCTACTTACGGCGGTGGTAAATCTTGGCGTCTTCCCTTGAAATACAAGGGACTAACGTTCAAATAAAGTGCAAGTTACAATTATGTAATATCAACTTTCACTCTACAAGTAGGATTTTCGGGGCGAATTCAAACGGGTCGATTTATTTTCATTACTTTATAAGTGAAAAAGAGACAACCCGAACCGATTTTCTCCAAAGAAATATCACGAATTTATTCCGCCCGGTCCATTTATTTTATTATTCCCTGACACCTCCCATATTAAACACATCAGCTAGCCGAGAGAACCAAGTTTATATCGCATAAACGCATCATTACAGAAGTATAATAGCAATTACATTAACGCCGGAATATTGTTTATGCGAGCTTTCGAGAACCGACTTGCAGCTTCTGATGAAAGGGGTTAAACACGCTTCGATTCACCCTCTATCGCTGTTAATGCACACCTGCAGCTACCTATTCTCTATTCCAGGAAATCCATAATGACTACGCATTATCTTCGGCAAAGCGTGAATTCATTTAACGAAGATGCTTTTCGAACCGCCGATGTGTGCGAAAGAAACAAATGTTGCATCCTAAATCCAACATTTTACGTAGATATAAATAAAATCGCCTAGAATTTAATTAAATCAACCAACATTAGATCAGTAATGAGCAAAAGATTGTAACGCTGTAAATTAGAAAATGACGTCCAAAAGTGATATCAATCATCAACTTTAACACTGATTTTAACACTGCTGATTATGATTGGATTTTCTCCATAGATGAGTATTTTCTGAAAGGGTAGCTGGGGAATTTTAAGTACCAGGATGTTATTTTTTCAAAGAGTAGCTGACGGATTTTAAGAACATTTGACATTTTCTGATTTTTCCCTATCAATCCTGATAAGAAATTTAGAACACATTACAGACTGTTAAGTTAAAAATTGGATGATAGTTTCCTGAAGGAAATTCGACCTCTTCAGATGATTTATTTCGAAGACCAGCTAACGGATTTTAGGTACCTTTGAGATTTATAAGTATTTGGCATTGATCCTTATCAAAGACATATATTAAAAATGATGAAGTTATAAAATACCGATTATTTGCTGATTAGTAAGTTAAGAATTGGATGATAATTTCCAAACTACAGGCGTTCTGGACGAAATTCGACCTGTTCAGATGAAATATTTCGAAGACCAGATAAAGAATTTTACGTGCCTTTGAGATTTACAGGTATTTTGGCGTTGATCCTTGTGAAAGACTTAAAACACGTATAGAATTATAAAGACATAAATTCGATTTCCTGAATAGGGTGTTATTTTTTCAAAGACTAGCTGAAGGATTTTAAGAACCTTTGATATTTCCTGAATTTCCGTATTTATACCGCAAAAACTTGGTGATGATATTAAGGATTGTGAATTTAGGAAGTAAAATAAATTTTCAATCTGAGATTGTGCTGGAACAGTTCTGATTTTCGTTTCCAAATAGTAACTGAAGGAATTTGTATGGCTTCAACTTAAAGAAACGATCCTAAAACCGGAAATAAGAATATGATTTCCAAATTTTGAGGACTTGTACTGGAGGAAGTTTCATTGTTCTGGCGAAATCTCCAGTTGAATTCCAATTAAAGAAAATGCCTTTTAAGTTTTTATTTCTTGACGCTCATCATCACTAGAAGGTTTAAAATTCGAACGAAGGATCCACGAAGATTTTAATCGTGAAATAAAAGACGACATCAAAACGTAACGAGAATTGTGTTCAAATTACATTAATTAATGCATTAGCATCGTATTACGAATATGACTAAATTATTGTGATTAATCGTATGTTTTATTAATACGCCAAAGTAGGGAGGCATTATATCTCGAGCAGTTTGTGTCCAATTATTTCGAATATTCAATATTGTTTAAGAAGAGGTCTAACATGTATAAACATGCTTGATAAATGAGTGTACATAACGCGAAGTTAGTCGGTGATATTTTAATAGAAAGTACCTGTAAGGGTGGCGAGGGTTCGTTATTTTGTAAACAAGGATACAGCACCCTGACTCGAACAGTGGTGATGCTCTTCACATCGTTGCCTTGGCAACGACGGTGTCAAACGAATAAGCGATCTATGTCATTAGAATATGATATTGTTGTTACCGACAACATAATGAATATACAGTCAGGTTCTCAGAAAATCCCCAGAATTACCTCGAGACACAAACACGATATAATACAATATGTTGGATTGCCTTCATGTACAGGAATCACGTAATCTTGGACGTCCCTGGGGGTATATAGTTTTCTCGTCTCCAATAAGGCCTGCGGTAGAGAGGAGTAAAAGAAGTAGACCTAAACGCATCTTTAATCCTCCTGAATATATACCGTAGCATGTTGTGCTTCGCTTCCTTCCTTTCGTGCTATTTTAATTTCCTTTTAGTGTGGGCAAATCCTAAACTATCCACTTATTTAGAAAGTTACTTAAATAAATTACACACTTTTCTCGGAACTAAGGCACGAAATACGCGTACAAGTTTAACCGACATTATCCCGGGATAAAGAAATGGAACAATTTTACCTCGTTTACGGAAAAATTTCTCGCATGCGACGGTAAACGTATTTTGCTACAATTTACGCGAAAATACAATACGGGAAATCGAATCTCATCCCAGCTCTAAATCGGTGGATCCTCTTTTGGTAGATAAAAGTAAGGAAAATAAATTGCTTTTCTTTGGTAGGCATCAAACTAAAGTATTGAGAATCATGTGCTCTTAAAGTTCGAGAATGCTAAAGATTAACGCAGGAAGGTACGTAATCCTATTCTACAACTGGAACCCGAAAATCTGTTGATCCTTTTAGGAGATTGTTGGTTATTATTCAGGCTCTCTGGGACCCATTCTGCTAACCTCCCTGAATCTACGGATCAGCCCGTGAGCCCTATCTTTCCTATTAAGGAACATATCGTAAATCCATATTCACTATGAACTGCACTCAGCAATAAATCTGATTTTAAGCAATGTCCTGTAAGAACATCAGTTATGGCCTTCTGATTTGACATCCTTTTAATTTGCTTTTATTTAATCTTTGTTCGTGGCCTTGGGAGTCATCTTGCGGTCGATATCCATACGTTATCGATAACTTATCGATTTTCGCGGTAGAGTGAACCTACATGCATAATTAGTATCCGTTTTCTGTTTGACGTATCTTCGGGGTTAGGTCAGAAGTTCGCAGAGTTTGGTAGAGTAAACACGCTGTTTCGTGAAGTGAATTCTCTTCCAAGAGTTTTGTTCGTTTGAACTTTCGATATTTCGTTGGATATTAGGGAAAATACTTCTCAGTTCCGTTGGCTTATTATCGTTTTTGGATCGCCGATACACGACGTAACAAAATATGAAAAGAAATATGTGTGTGATCAAACCGTTCCTTTCGCCCGATCCCGTATATCGTCATATCAAGCAGCAATTTTTTTTTCCATAGTATTATCTCCTCCATATTTCTCGTAATAATGCAATTCATCCTCGTCGTGAAGGAACTTAATTATCCTGTCTCATTTTGATGTAAAACGGGAGAACTGAGAAGCTTAAAAATAACGAAGCATTGAAAAATCCGGGAATATAAGAAGGCAAATTCATTGCCCCGTATATTAATCAGTTACACGGAGACCTCTTGCATCAAAGTTAAATCAGGGCGAACATCTTCCTGGGCTATAGGAAGTTTTGTATTCTTTTAAACCCGGTGTTTTGGAATGTCATTTAGTACTTATCGATCTAACACCTGTGGTCGGTTTTTCTTTTTCTGGACGGAGTAAAAGACAGTCAAATATAAAATTTATTTATTTCGCAATTACAAATTTAGGCTCGAAAGTGAAACAACGGGATTTCATGACGTTGCGATTCGGGTCGAAAAATGTTTTCATACACATACATACAATTCAAATTAATTACAGAGGTGTGCCTCGGAGCAGATGTTCCTCATGCACCTGTTGCAATATTTTTCTTAGGCAAGTGCCACACATGCTTCATTTTTTGAATTCGATGCTTTTCGAAAGACATTTCAGCGAGTTTCGTACAAAAATTAGATTTATTTTGAGTATTTGACAAGTACACATTTATTTACATGATTGAAAAAATCCTAACTACAAGACTAGCTGATGCTCCTTTGAATGCAGGACAACGGAGCTACTGGTATGCACTCTGCATTTCAGAGCAGCAAAGACTTTTACATATCTTTCGTCTTTTTAATAATAAATAACCAATGTTTATAAAACAGATATCTTACAATCATACTTTCAACTAGTACAAAAGAAAAATATATATCAGCGTGCTACATAGATTAAAGATCGTCGCGGGGAGGCAGGAGGGCTGTATAAATAATGAATAATTGATAAAAAAAATAACTTATTTATAAATAGGATTAGCTTTCGATCTCTTGCGCGGAAAGCGCAAGTGACGAATAACGATGATTATGATGTTAATAATTATAAATAATATAAATGAATAAAGGAAGATGATGATAAAAGACAGGAGGCGATGTTATTAAGTACGCTTTTCTTTTACTTGCACGTTAATCACTTTTTCAACCTGAAAATCTTTGGAAAGTTTTTAGCTCTCGCCGGAGATCGTCAATTTGCCACTTTCACGAATTCCGAATTGTCGTAACCCCTAGCCGTGCCGATGAAATTCGCGGTCACCCCTTTCCGATCTATCGCCCTCACCCTTACAAACAAAAATGCCGCGACTAAGCTGGCCACTATCAGCACCAACAGCAACATAACGAGTCCGGCCACGAAGCTCGGCACCGACATACAAATTGTTTCGGAATCCGAAGACGTGGATTGAATCACCACCGTTTCGTTACTCAAAGCCGAATTGAGAGCGAAATTAACATCTCCAGGAGCGACCACTTGAATCGTGCGGCTGGTATTCACGTCAGTCATCTCCTGAGCCTCCCTTTTGTAGACGTGGCTCACCACGAAATTCAACACTTCCACGTTGCGTCTCCTCCTGGCACCTTGCAACTCGGCCGGGAGATTTTCCACAGACCTTGGGCGACCACCGATGGTGGCTAAGTTACCTTCGAATTCATCGATGCTGGTATAAGCACTTCCGTGTCCTGGTAAAGGTGGTGGTGGTAAGTGGATTTCGTTTCCAGTTTGGGGAGGGGATTGAGGAGCCGGCGAGGAAGGATTTGGAGGGTTGGAAGTTGAAGAGGAAGAGGTCTGCGCCTGCGGCGCAGGAACCACATCCGCTTTATTCTCGGAATATGCACCGGCCGGTCCAGATGGGTGTCTGGGATCTGGGAACGCGGGAGGATACTCGCCTAAAAGGGACGTTCCGTAATCACCAGCCAATCCAGCAGCGTGCCCGCCAAAATCGCCAGTTCCCAAAGCATTTCCTAACGGAGGAGGTGGACCGTATTCCAATCCTAATCCGTGGCCTCCGCATTTGGGTTCCGGGCAATTATATCTGCAAACCTGTATGACGCACTGGAAGTGCACGTTCATCGAATCCGGGAATTTGAAGGCTTGGAAGTAGGCGAATGAGACCACTGAAGCTGACGGTCCGAAATTCTTGATCTTCTGGAATTTGCTCATGATTTTGGGACGAACGACACAGCCATATTTATCGACTAATTGAATAGGGGCGCGTTTGCCATCGTGGGCAACGCAATTACGGACCAGCATATCGAATTTGTTCTCGTCGTCTTTAATGGCCAAGACCATGGTCATAGTCTGACCGATTTTGACGATACCCGAAACCTCCGAAGCCCACGGTCCTTTCCCGACTTGAATCTGCATCCAGCATTGCAGATTGTCGCCGAGGAAATTGGCCGTTACCGCGTGCAACATGTCAACCTGGAATGGCCTGAACGTCACCGCTTTCTCGTAAAAATCGTACCAGGTGCAACGCAATTTCCTCGCTTGATCCCAAACTTCCTGAACGTACGGATCGTACTGTATGATGATCGTATTCTCCACGTAACTTCCGCTCGGTGTAGGTCCGCCGTAGCTAGCCGCGTTGTGGTTAGCTGATGAGGACATCCCGCAACTGTTCAGGTATATTTCGAAAGTGGCACTTAGATGTCCGGTTCCGGGTTTCAAATGGACACAATGCGAGTCACTATAATACCCTTTCGAAAAGATCATCCCGTAGAATGGCCTGTCAAACTCGATATTGACACGCATATGGGTTTTTTCGCACTGTACTTGAAGATGTTTTATTTGGGGCATGTCGGGAGTCGCTAATGGCCAGGGATCGTCCGGTTGGCCTCCGCCTCCCTGCAGCAGAGCCGGGGGTGCGTAACCCGGCCCTGATAATGGAGGTCCATATAGTGTTCGATGTTCAGCAGGTAATGATGCGGAATCTGTTAAAGATGGCCCTTCACATCCACTTTCCTGTAATAAAATTATTAAGTATTTTAGATGATGGAAAGCATACAGAGGATGTTCGTTTAGCGAAAAAACGAACGAAAAATGAAAAACATGTTACAACACGTAATAATACAGCAATTCTACCAGGTAAATGTATTGGAATTAAATAAAGTCCATACGTCCGCTACCTCGTATCAAATTTATTTTAACAATAATTAAATTCCATTTTCATTCGTTGCGATAAAATCCAAAATGCATTACGTGGAAATATGTTTATGCCGCATATTTTTTGACATAAACTAATCATTTTGCACTCTATCTATTAATTAGCCTGCGTAGTTGAAACTCAAAAATTTGCTTTGAAAAATGATAGCACCACGGCAAATTCGGCTGATTCGATTTATTCCGAAATACCGGGAAGAAAAGCTACAATACACTATTATGAATTCCAGGTAATTTTTATGAATTCATAGGCAATCAATTTTTACACGCAATATTTCAAATTTAGGTAACGTTTTTTTAAGGTCAATATAATTTACCTGTAAAAATTTGAACGTGCATTGCCACCTTCGGAAAATCTCTTATAAAATTCGCCTTGCTAACGCTCGATAACGTGAACTAATTCAGACCAAGGATGCGAAATGAGGTGAAGAGGCGTACCTCCCGGAAATGAAAGTAGCAAATAGGAATAGTAATTCGTTATCCAAAAAGGACTGTGGAAAGGAGCTTGCTGAGGAATCAAAATATTATTACAACACTAGATGATGGCACCGGAACCGAGGGAATCTCGCTTGTTCACTGAGGCCCAATTAGATGGTTTGTCGTATTAATTGTTGCGAACGTGCAGAAAGTAAGTTGGGAGGGCAGTGGGGAGAATACTGCCCGCCATCTCGATACCATGGGAATTGGATTAGATTAGATTACTTGAGGTGGCAATTATGCCTGTTCCACTGAGATCTTTCCAGATCTATTGTGGTCCTCATGCCTCCTTAGAGTACATTCTCCAGCTTTGTTCCTTTAGTTTGACTTAACAGCTTCGAGAGCGGTTCTTCCGCATGTTCGTGCACTTTTTTTTTTTTCGAAACGGACTTGAAGCCCTTGTTCCAGAATATATATATATATATATATATATATATATATATATGTCTCCATAATAGAGTCCTGGACTGCCTTAAGCTTTGCTCCATCTAGGTACCTCCTTGAAGGTTAAACCTTCTGTTTTTGGCCTCTTGCTTTTCGTAAGACCTCCGGGAGTACTGCCTTTTGACCGCTGCCTTTTTTGGACCTTCGTCCTTTCTCTACGTTGAGGCCTAACTTCCTTATCTGGACTAACCTGGCCGCTTTGTGCATGCCTAGTGAAGTTGGCCTTGATTATGGCTCTTCTTGCCTGTATGTAATCTTGGCCTTGTTTCACAAGGTTTTGCACTTTAGGGAAGGATCTTATCTATGGAGCCTATTGTAAGGAAGACGAATTTGTCTAGACATGTCCTCTGTGAATCCCCGGAGACTAAACGGTATTAGATTTCAACGCTTTGGGTTTTCATTCCTGTCGCTAGGAAAGGTAAATAAGTTTCCCATTAGGAAGTGGATAGGTTTTACTGAGAACACGAACTTGATGGAGTAGATTATCGAAGGAACACGATAAGCGAATGAGCTTCAACAAGCTTCCAACGATTTCTTCACTTCCACAAAGATTAAGAATGCACAGCATGGTTAACGGCTTCAACCGCCGGGAGAACCAGTCGATGCTTGCAAAATGGACATTTTAACTGTCTCGAGTGAGGATTGGAATAACTGCTCTAACATTCCCGACAAACCTGGAATTAGGTAGTTGATAATTCTCTCCTACCAGGACAGAAGACTCGAACGTCATTGGATTAGATTTGGGTCGAAAATTCTGCGCCAATTTGCAATATAGCAAGTATCAAGGCGTGTGTTATTCCCGTTCCGAATTAACTAGCATATCCGCCTCAATTCTCTAATCTAAATATAATCCGATGACCATCAGGACTTCTGTTCGAGGGGTAGTTGTTTTTAGGCAAGAATTATTATTGGGGGCGGGGGAAGTTACATGTTTGTATTTGGTTTGAACACATGCAAAAGTGTATCGACCTTTTCGGAGGATATTTTTCATGGCTCCTATGTAACATCGCGGGTACTTGTTAGATGCTCTTTCACGATCCGAATGAAAGACGCGAGCCTTGATTCTCCTCCGGAAATCATGTCCTTTCCTTTATTCCTATCCCCAAAACCATTTAAATCTCCCTCGATTCTAACCATTCGTCAACCCGTTTAGCCACCTTCGGAAATTACCATGGATTTTGGGGTTTTAAAATACAAGGAGAGGAATGAGAGGAGTAATGTAATCCTTGTGTGCCAACTAAATTATTTTGTGCTTGGCGAATGTTTTGGATTGAAAATTTTCGGATTTTTTGTTACGATATTCACATTGTAAAAGCTCCGTTTCCGATAAATGAAAATTCCTGAAATCCTGGCACGAATTGATATCGCAGCTAATTAGTGCTTGTTTAAAATCTCCCTATTCCGATAGAACTCGTTCTGCGAATACCAATAATAAGCATTTTTTACGCCCTTTGTATTTACAAACATGAAAATATAGCTGGATCTACTACATCCATGATATTTTCTTTTGATGCGAAAATTTTTAGAATTTTCCACATATTTGTAGGGATCCCAGTCTGGGCGTGTGAGTCTGATAAGGCGGTAAGAACAAACCATTCTGTTGGTGTTTAAGGCAGGTATAAAGTATATGTACTCGTAGTTTTAATCAAGTTAATAATAATTTCTATTTTTTGAAAACGCGTGATGTGTGATTTCTTTTGGATACCAGTGTAGAATCTACACGAACTTAAGCTAACTTACTTACATTTAACACTAAAACAACGAGCAGACATATCGTGAGTAGGCGCGTGGATTTTGTCATGGTGTTCCAACGGACGATATCAAATCCTGAAATCAAAGAAATGAAAGCAGTTGAATGAACTAGACTAAGGTAGCCAGATACAAGTGAGCGCACGCCATTGTGGTACATCTTACCTCTTCACACCTCACGGACCATGACCTACTAACATACTGAAAGAGTTCAGCGGCCTGCATATGATGCGAATGCATCAGCACCGACTGCCTCTTCTAATTCATTCCGCATATGCGTACGTATATAGAAAAAATTCCGAATATATTAAGATTAAGCGGAAAACTGCACGCTCCCCAAGGATATGCGATATATGGCCCACTTTCACCCTCTCGATATCCGCCACATATGGCTTTGAATTCACGCAACTTTACAGTTAACCGTCGAAAAAATATGCTTTCTCCGGTAAACAAACCGGAAGCAGGCCCACCCCTACCGGAGCTACTTTTAAATCGACTTTCCTCCCCCACCAAAAAACGAAGGAGAAAAGTGGAAACGATTTTCGATACGTGGTTAAACAATAGATTTTAATATCGATGGAATCCGGACAATCCGTGGCTAGGAAAGTAGGACTTATTTTCGGTAATAATGCCGCGATTAAATAGCAGAAACTAGGGCGGGATTATCTCGGATAAAATTGGAAAATAAAGAGGAGGACGCGAGTAAAAATTTAGAAAGTTTTTTTATCATCGCCTGTCTCTTATTTATGTATTTTCTACTATTGTTTTTATTTATAGCGCCAGAACAAATTGCGTCTCATTACCATTGTTCCATCCCGACATCTCAACACCACCAGATTTCGAAATATCTCAAAGAACTAAACGCCAGCCACATCAAAATATGATGATTATTCCTATTTAAAAAGGAAAAAAAATTGAACCAATTAATTTTAATTAGAAGCGATGCCACCAAACGGTTTTGTAAATCATCGTTCTATTTTCTATTTGAATAAGTTTCGTGTTGTGGAATAGATGGTAGTGAATTACTAATATGTCGTACCCACCAAACTGTAAAAAGACCGTAATATCGCATTTTTTTCCCGATGTATGTAGTATAAAATGTAAAATGCTGTTCTAGTTTTTCTACAGTTAGGTTTTAAAACGTTACGTATCGCATTGAACAATTAAAAATTATGGGTTCTGCTATTAAAAGAAGAAACGTGCGTGGTAATTGCTTTGAATTTACAAGTCCGTCCCATATCCTAATTGATTTGCAATATTTTTTTCTTAAGTATTGCGCAGCATTTTTGTTTTTGATTCATTTAAATCATTTTCGGAAAAGAGAAGGAGACGTGGGGATTGATCTCCAAAATAAAGCATGTTTTATTATGAGAAAATAATCGCTTAAGCGCAAATTATCAAGTATCATCGTAGAGGTTCCTCAAAGTCAGAAATGGTTAAGCGAGGCATTTACAAAGTTATTACCAAGAAAATTGTAATCAGTAGCATAGATTAATTGATCACCAATCGCATTGTAAAAATGAATAAACAAAATGGTAATTTCCCCGGAAAAAATCGAAAATAAAAATAAAATTGATAACAAGAATGATTATCAAGACCTGTACTAGATAAAATATCGGATGCCTGTGGCCAATATACTAAGAAGAACGAGTTGACACACTGACTTGATCTACTTTACTGTGTGCTCAATAACATATTTTACACAGAGAGATGGCCTTTAGCTACAAACGAAGATCGCATACGGCCGAGTCAACATCATTATAACGGCCGTCACAGTTTGTTTATAACCTCTATTACCGCGCGATTTAAGCCACTTAATAGTAAAGAAAATTTGATCTTAACGACCTGGGGTACTTACTCGAGATATATCCAAATAATCGATGGAACACCGATCGGTTGTTTAAATCCCACTAGGTACGTCCCTCTCGTTGCTTGCGCTCACTAAATCGCCGCTAAATCGATCGATAATCCAACAGCACTTAACACATATCATCAATAATGAGAGCAATATGATAACGCATCAAATTCACTACTTTTGAAAAAAAGACCGAATCTCCACGTAACAGGAGCGCCGTTTGCTATGGTGAAAAGTAATGCTTAAATTGTTTGGAATGGTTATATATATACATGTGAAAGTTAGCCCCCACTCTGTCTAAGAAGAAACGATACCAATGTAGGAATTGGTCACCATTTAAAGTGATCATCGGCCTTTTTGATAACTATAATCTTGGTTTTTTTTCCCTCCTGAATTTATTTGTGACTCATCAGGATGTCACTTTCTTTTCAGGGCGACGCAGAATTCGACGTTACACAATAACGCCCGATGAAAAATCAATTTACATTTCGATTTTGCATTTTCTCCTTTAATGATATATCATTTCACGTAATGATCGTAATGGTACTGCATAATTTTCAGGCATAATCTCTTACTAGAATCATAATCTTTGAATAGCTAATTAATCATAATTTGCAACTCCAAGCAGGTGGTGATTTAAATAAACAATTAGCTGCGCACTGTTTGTTACTGAAGATGGCAACTTAAATACTTTCTTTAACACCCACCTACGTTTCGCATTTTGTAAGCACCCCAATTTGAAATCGACGATTACGACGATTTTTTAGTAATCTAGAATATCTATCATGATAGTGATTGCAAGAACTCCTCACCACCATTGTTTGATAATACCATTCGGTGACACGTGCTCTGCTAGCACGAGATCATCAAAAGCCACTACGATTTACATGGTTTTGATAATGCTTGTCTCGTGCTAGCGAAACACGTGTCACCGAATTTTATTATTAAACAATTGTATGGTGGAGAGTCTACCGATGTCATATAGTATCAACATCTATCAAGGGAAGATCATCGAAATATATTAACCAAAAACTGACACTTGGAACAGTACCAAATTGAGGATAAGAATCTTCCATCACTGAATCCGCTCAAGACTTCGGACAAAAACTACCCAGAAGGCTTCCCTGAGCTCACTCATTCATCCAAGTGGTGAAAAAGGCCACCGCGAGAAGACAAGCGCAAGTCCCAGAAACTTCGCCAAAGACCGCCGACGAGACGACAGCAACTTCGATGAAACTATCTAAGATTCTGACCAAACTGGCCACCCAACTCGCAAAAGTGAATTCAGGAAGTCGATAAATAAAACGAGGAGACCACCCACAAATAAGATTTGAAACAATAGCCCCAACGGCGGAGCGAGGGCAAGGAGGTTTAAGGTATCAGAGAAGCGAAAGGAGACCCATTCATGATTTTGAACTCTCAGCGAGCGTACAGGCTTGAGAAGGTGTCGAACACGCTGGAAAATGAGGGGCACAAAACATATCTTGAAAGAGGAAAAGTGCATCAGTCACCCCAATAGCTGTATCAATCAATAACATTTTTGCTCTAAAAATACGACGGGTTTATGAACCTACATCTACTCTACCGGCATGCCCCAGCCCACTAATTCAACCAATTCGCCCAAACGGTAAAAAGGAGCACCATGAGAAGGTAAGCGAAAGTCTCGGAAATTCACCAAAAACCACCGACGAGATGACAGCAACTTCGATGAAACTATTTGAAATTCTGACCAAACTGGCCACAAAACTCGCAAGGGCGAATTCAAAAAGTCGATAAATAAACAAGGAGGTTTGAGGTTCAAACCCAACCTGAATCAGAGAAGCGAAAGAAGCCCCATTCAAGATTTTGGGCTTCCAACGACCGTCCAAGCTCGAGAAGGAACTGAACACGGCGGTAGATGATGGGCGCAAAACATTTTCTGAAAGAGGCAAAGTGCATCAGTCATCCTATGGTACACCAATTCCGATCAACCGAAAATATTTTTGCCCCAAAAGTATGATGGACTCATGAATCTACATCAAAAGTTCCAAAAGCTTACAAATTTTTAGTTTGTGCCACACCAACCTCTTTTTCATCATTTCAATTCAGATTTTCAACAGTCCATGGAGGACACGCTTGTTCATAGAAGATGGTGAGCTTATAAATCAAAATGCCAAAAACTATGTATAACATTAACATCGACGAATAGGAGCATTTATTTGTTAAAAGATAACGATGTGCTTTAAAATCGGCATGATATCCTATTTACCTTGCTCCAAAGACATTAACAATAACATGTCAAAAGGAACCTGCGTATTTTGATACGAGAAAATGAGAGGTAATAAATTTGCAATAACCCAGATCACATCGACTTCACCTACATCTTCTTCCCTACATTTTCATTACCAACGCCAGTTTATTAGGGGTTGCAAATTTTATAATGACTTGCTTTTCATTTGTTTCTGAAATCGATGTTTTTGGAAGTCAATTTTTAGAAAATCAGTTTTTTCAAATCTGTACCAAAATCATCTTTTGCAGAAAGGAATCATTTGTTTTTCCAAAAGCAACGTTTTCCTAAATCAATTATTGGCGATATGAATTTTTTACTTTTCTTACTTTTCTTCCTAAAAGGAATATTTCCCAGACCCATTTCCTTCCGTTTCTTTTTCGAAAACCAGTTTCAAAGTCGATTTTTTAGGAAATTTCTTTTCCAAAATCAGTCTTTTTCTGACATCATCTTTTCCCAAAGCCAGTGATTTCCAAAAGCAACTTTTTCCCAAATTAGTTCGTCCGAATTAGATTCCACGTTTGCCTTTATAAAATAACCCTAGTTTTATAGGGATGCAATAAAATAATTGCTAAAATCGAAGCTATGGAAGTTAGATATAAATTACAACCCCAAACCCTGAATTACGTCCTAAAATTTGATCAGATTCGATATCATTTCATTTTCTTTTTAATTATCTTCCCTATGTTCCATGTGTTTAACGTTTCTATTATCACCACCGACTAACACAGCTTAAAAATAAAAGTCAGTCCTTAATAAAATTCAATAAACTTTTGCGGTTTAATCTCCTGAACCCTTATTTCGCGTAAGTTATTATAGTCCCATCAAAATGATATATTGCAATGTAAGCACCCCCGAACAGCTTCGAGTTTGTTTTAAGGGTCTTCCTAATTTATTAAAAGAAAATATCGGATTACTTTTCCATCCCTTTTGTTTTATATACTTCAAAGATACGAAAACCGCAGCTACGTTGTAATTAACTTTTATAATTTTCTAATCTCTCCCCTTCGAATATATGAAAATGTATGCGGCAATAAAGCGGTCCTTAATCATAATGAAATACACTAAATCAACTTCATACATTCTCAATTTCCTTACTCTCCTTGCTCCTGTCTCGTGTTCGTTAAACATGAAAACACGTTAAAGACTACCCTCGTCAAAACTTGCCAAACATCGCTTATACTCTGGATTAGTACAAAACTAATTTCAATTAAAATTTTCGAAGAACCGCAACGCTCCCGAGCTCTCTATGTATTTGTTTTATCGACACAACGTCATGGTTGTTATAAATTGCAGTGGATTTGGGGTGACTTTTTAAGTATTTTCTAAAATTCGGAAATTTTGAGATTGAAAACGAAAAGATTAGAACTTGTTTCGAAATATTCTAAGCGCCAAAAGCACCAAAGAATCTTTTTCCTAAATCGTGCAAATTTGAAAACGCCGAAATATACTTTTGTCTATTGCTTTTTCGAAATGACAGTTCTAGTATTCTGACCAAAAAGAGAGTGTCCAAAACACCAGATGTTTTTGTCCAGATTGTTAGCAATTCTTCAGAATTGAATTCATTTCCTTTAATTCCAAAATTGTTCAAAATCAAAAAGGATTTGGGCAGTACCGTTGCAAGATGGTTATCGTCCACAGGCTGCTGCTTTTGGAGATTGTATCTCAAGGAATTAGTAACTAATTTTAGATCTTCATTTCGTAGTTCGGAGAGCTTTTTGGCATTTTCCGCAACCTACTTAAATCTCGAAATATTTCTCCAGTTGAAGGTCGTTGTCCCATCTTCAGATTCTCATATCCTTCGCATGGTATGGGCCTTTGTGATTCCATTAAATGGTTCTAGTCTTGAAAACTGAGCCGGTGACTCTGACCATTGATCCCATAATGCTTTAACATCCACTCCTGGTTACTTTGCTATTGTTGGACAGCTAAAGGGATTGTTTGCAGTTCCAGATAGCTTTCGACTAGTACGTATTTGATTTAAAAGTCCGGCTGTCTGTGCATTTGGGAGTCCTTGCTTGTCGTAGTCCTCTTTGGGCACCTCTCCGGGCACACATGAAAAATGGTCCAAAGGCCCATAGAGTACAATAGGCAAAGTCTAGGTTCAAATATTCTTGCTCCAACTTCTTGCCTGGTTTAAAGGAAAAGGTGGTATAGCTCATAGGGCGATACGAATTAGGTTCTTCAACTTGATGCTTCCTAGCCTTTGGAATTAACCATCACACACGATCATTGCCGTTGCCCATGTCTTATTCAGATATTTACAAAACATAATTTTCAAAAGATATTACAAAATAAGATCAGAATAATGAAGTCTAAATTGGATCCAAAGTTATAGCATTTATTGCAGTAAAAATTCTCCTAAAATACTCTTGCGATCTTCCAAAGGTATTTATGTCGTATCAAAGAATAAAGGGAAAGAATTGTTTAGCAATTACGAAGATTTAACAAGCTGATGTCCTACCTCTGAGGTGGAAGTTGAGAAAAAGAGTGTTTGGTCCCCCCCTCCCCTTTCATCCTGTCTATCCCCGAAAGAATCAAAAGAATCTCAATTTCACCAATTTTAGGTAGTACTAATTGTACTATGGTGCCTTTTATATTTTCGAATGCAAACATTCCAAATTCCGACTCGCATCTGAAAACAAAGGTATAATTAATTTGAATTTTATTGCCGGAGCTTCCTTCAAATTTAATATATTTGAGCAAATATTCTTTTACCTCGGCAACACAAATCATTTTAAAAATCTTTGTTTACCGACGTCAAAGTAAAGCCGTTTTTAATTTAGACCGTACGAAATGGACGAGAATTATTAATTTACGTCGAAATATATGAATGGGGAGGCAAAGGCATAAAGGGAGGTAGATATTGATCAATAATTAAATACCTTACTGTGACAGGGAAAATATTTTTGAAACTAGTAAGCCTCTTTGTCCAGCCGACTCTATTTCCAGTACATTAAACAGTGCATCCTTTGAAAGCCATTTAATTTGCAAAACTGCGTTGCATCCCCCATGTTTCGAACGCTTTGTACGCCCCCGTACAAGCTTATTAGATCGAACCGACGCGCGGTTAAAAATTAAACATTACCGATCCTTTCCGAATGCATCACCAACCAGTTCGAAAAATATTATTTATAATAAATCGCAACCCAATCGGTAGGAATCCTTAATGAACCTTCTTGCTACTTTATGAGCTTATTTCGCCCACATTCATGACGAATCCTCTTATATGATATCGAGTAAATGCTTTTCTGGAGACGACAGTTTCCTTTCTTCGCATATCTTGATTCCATATATTAAACTTTTCATAAAGATGGGGCCATCCGATATCAGCTTAACGCTGAACTAGGGTCCTAGAGTAGAATTTAATTTAGATCTACTTATTCACATCTGTAATATTCAAGTATCTATGCGCCTGTGAAAAGTTACGAGCGAATCAATTAAGCCCACGCATTTCATATCCTATTGTATAAAGATATAATAAAGCTTCTAACTTCGCAGGAAACTTCAAGAATTCCTTATCTAATTCATATCCTTTCTGAAAAGGATGATTATTGGTAAGTGATCTGATCTTTTATGGAAATACACATCATTTCAAACCGATTTGATCTTAACATATTCCACGGTGGAACCGTGCTCAGGAGATCGACAGCTTTCTAGGCTAAATCTTCTACATCTCTCGACAAATTTGGGTAAACCCAATTGGACATGGAATAAAGAAAGGAAAATGACTTCGTAGCCTTTTCCTTCAATTTATCTTTGCAAGGTCTTGAACGTCCACAAAAGGGATCGTTTTGATTTTTTCCCAAAATCGGAGCAAGTTTAGAACTGGCCGGAGAAAGTTGTATGTTTAAGTTTGATGCTAGGATCTCTAATATCCAAGAAAGTACTTGATGATCTTTGCCCTAGGATAGGACAAGCACGTAACATAAGTGGTTGTTTGACTTCAAAACTGGCGCGATAGTAGTGTAGATTTGTGTTTGATCCCAGTATATTCTTTAGAGAACTTGGAGATAGACTTGAGCAAAGATCTCCAGAGCCCAAGAACATCTTTTCTGGTCTTCATCCAAGGAGTGATACAACAGACAAGATTTTGCGACTTTCCCCACAATCACGATAATTTCGAAATGGGCACGAGGTAAAAGTGTATCTATATTTGAGTTTAACTTTTTAAAATATGTTGGGATAACCATAATCTGTTCAGAAAATTTTGTCCAACGCTGTAGGTGCGTATTAAAAAAAAACTTTTGTGTTGGATTGCCCAAACATGAATAACATTACATATTTTATGTCATGTATGTGGCCACTTTCTCGCTGTATCCGGGTAGACCGATACGGATACCGATGAATATGGTACGGGCACCACATAAGTACAAACAAGTGAAAGCAAAATTTTACGTCACCTACGATAATTTCCGTCGATTCATAACACCGACAGGAACGCACGTATTTTTTCCATCTCGTCGATTCTCGAAGGATTCGAACGCAATTAGAAATGTAAACGTTAGGTATCGAATGGACCGCGAGAGCCGATATTAAGTTTTAAAATTAAGTTGTCCCATTCATCGACGACATAAGTCTTCTACAAATTTAAACGCCGGAATTATGAGTTGACCCTGGCGCAATTTTAAAATTTAAATGCGTCGCTCTCCTAATAATGGGTCCTCCGTTCCCAATTTTAATTACAACGCTAAAAATGAAACACCGCTTCAATTCGCAGTCAACGAAGTAGTAGAAGGAGGAAAAAAGGAACGAGGAAAAGTGTAATCGTTCGAACGTCTAATTTTTAATTTTCTTTCCGAAGACAAGCGTCTGACTTCGCCCTTGTTATTAAGTATAGTATCGATGTAATGAAATTGTCGTCGAAAATAAAGAGAAATATTATCTTGTACCCTTCAAATTTCGACGTTGTTTGCACCAATTTCCGCCTACTCGATTAATTACCTAAACGTCTCTCAAATTTTATAACAATCATTGAAGAAAATTTTAGGTAACTTCATTTCATAATAAGCGGAAGTAAAGTACAAAATTGACAAAATTCTGACGATCAGAATTAGGAATAAAATAGCTCTCACCGATTCTTTAAAAAATCCGAATACTCACTTCGACCAGTCATGTCCAATGGAGAACAAAGAGTAAAGAAAGCGCCAGTCGTAAAGATTTGATGGCGATGCTCTAAACACACTTCACCATCCCCTAATCGACGCTGAGATATTCCAAAGAAACAATGTAGTAAGGGTAAGGGCTAATTTACTTGAGAAAGTTGTAGTTAAAAAGTAACCCCATAGGGAGAGAAGTAGTAGTAGGTCGGTCATATTGCCCCGAATGAAAACCAAAGGAGATCTACTGTCGTAGGCAATAGAGCTTCATACCTCACATATCCTCCGAGCGAAAATATAATTCTATGGCTTTCCCCAAGTCTTGGTATAATCTTCATACGATCGTCGTGTGTTCCCAAACACTCAAGTCTCCTTTTGCAGGACCAAACTAAACGTTGTGATCCATGGAAAGCCAAAAGGGAAAGCAGTAAATATGGTTAGTGGAGGCACAAAACAGTACGAAGGTACACCAGATAGCTCAAAACTTTGAAGCCATTCGTCATCAGATCTATCGATGACGACTGGCTTCAAAGTTTAGGTTATCGAGAAATCGTCCTTAAAAGCCATCCTGGTCTTGGGTTCCAAACCCCCATCTCCCAAGCACTCCCCTACACACTCAGATTATGGTAGCATAATTCCTCTTGGTGCAGTTTGTGATTTTTCTGAAGGAACCCGGCAATGTCGCTTGAAAATTACTAGGGTAAACATCTCTTACGGTGCGGCTGTTTGCCCAAACATTTCCCATTCCCATTCCCATTAATCATCCATTACTTTTCAATAGGTAAAAGTTTATGGCAAATTTAATCAAAAACCACCTTGGAATGGTGCAATATACAAGAGTAAATAGATTTTGTAAAGGATTATCCAGAATTATTGTAGGGAGAAATTGAAGGGTGATGACTGTATATTTGCAAGTTTGTTCCCGCTTATATATACGAGGGAATATGAACAGAACTTACAGCGATATCCCGCGCTAACAATATTTGTTTTGCATAAATCTCCATAGGGTTTCATACTTTCTCCTTCTGCATTTGAAACCTAACAGTTTCAATTTCAGCTTCTATTTACTTGTTATTTAATCGTTGTTTGCTTGATGTACAGACAGAAGAATCGACCAATCGATACCGTAGAGAAAGATATTCGCCTCTATTGTCCTAAAATCGTTCATTTCGAATTCGTTTTCGAAACGATGATGGCGAAGCCTCTTTTCCCATTTCTCTCTCCCACTCTCTCTCTTTCTCTCATTCGATTGTTTTGTTTGTTATTCGTTCCTTTGAGCATAATTTAAGATCGTTAAATAAAGAGTTCCTCTCCCATTCATAAATATTAACGACCCCAATGTAACTTTATAAGGTGGCGCAGTTCGTATTAGGGAAATTGATCCCGGTCAAATGAAATTCTAACTGCGAAATGTAGATGGTGGCAACGTTCACCTAAACTTTTTATTTGGAATTTTGTTTTAATCGTTGGGAGGGTATTTTACAACCCTTAAAATAAAAAGACCACACCGATATTGGGGAAGTTCAAATACAGATTTCTACTATCAACTGCTCATCGGAAATTAACATAAAAACTAAAACCACCAATTGGTGATCGAAATAAGTTTTCCAAAATCGGCGTGGTGGAGATAAGGGCTGTATTATCTCAGTTCTAGAGTACAGAGAGCAAAGACCACTATCTTCCACAAGGGAAACCTAAATAGATTCTTCTAAGCCATGAGATTATCAGATGAATGCCTTGGTCTTCGATTTTCTTTAAGGTAATCGATTCTTCTCGTTTTGGACGAATGTCTCTTCTAAGCCATGAGATTATCAGATGAATGCTTTTGGTTTTCGATTTTCATTAAGAAAATCGATTCTTCTCGTTTTGGACCAATGCCTCTTTTAAGCCATGAGATTATCAGATGAATGCCTTGTTCTTCGATTTTCTTTAAGGAAATCGATTCTTCTCGTTTTGAAAATTGTGAAAAGAAGTTGGTCGATTCTAAGATTCATTGGTGATGATATTTCCATTTTGACTTTCAATTAGTGGCATGAATCAAAAGAAGTAGTCGTTTGTTTAGCATAAAATTACAATTTCGTAAATATGTATCTGAGACAACCTTTCATCGTAATGGTATTAATTCCATTACCGTTTCAACGCGACGACATATGTAGCAAATGATGGAATGATATGCCGAAGAGCGTCAATTAAATAATGGCTCCGCTGTTCCACTTTCAATTTGCGCCTTGCCGTCGTACGCCTCTACGAATAGGAAGCTAAGGAAAGCCTCAAATAAAATTATTGGAAAGCACGCCGATTATACACATTTGCTTTAAACCCAATAAGAGCATTAAGAACGAACACGGTTTCCCTATTTGGTTATTGGTTATCTGATTTACGCTCCGCGTTATCAAATCAGAGCTTCGCAGCTTAAAACGTGAAGTCGAGCCACCGTCACCTATTCATAAATAGGAAGGAAGGATGCCTAATTGATGGTTTTCGTTCGGAAATTACTTTCGATGTGACCTTCATTTATACGACACCTTTTATGCACGTGTATTTCTAGCTGAAATATAGAATAATCACCGTCCTAAAATGTACACAATTTGTGTCAGCCGCTGCATAATCACAACACCTATTCATCGGTACATACAGTCATATCTTACGATGGTTGAATATTAATTACTTCTTTTCAACAGCAGTACGTTTCTGCGCGTGTAAGAGCTCGAGGCACACTACCTATGGTCGTTGTTTTTTAATCATCCAGAATAACTTTAATTACCTTAATTAGTTTAAGAAAAATTCGACTCCTGAAATCGGAGTCTTTTTTCGATCAACACGTACATCTTCAGCCACACCATAGACGTAGAGTTTCGTGTTTCAAATCAGCTACCCGCTACAACGTTAATTTGAGAAAGGTTGGAATCTCAGAAATCGGCCACGGAATCAAATTATCTTGGTAATTTTCTACGTTTAATGCCCCTCTAATTAAAATGTGCCAATATTTCACACCTGAAACTGTTTGGCTACTCGGTGACAGCTTTAATTTAATATACAATATGGACGTGTAGGTCAATCAATAAAGCCTGTAAATAGTGAAAAATAAAACGATCGGACACGTCAATCTTAATTTCTAAATGCGCAAAATTTTTACAAAAAAGACGTATTTTCTATTATCATCGCAGATATGACCCCAATTATGATAGCACCATTTGGAGGAGAGCGTTTTTCCCAATACAAAACGAAGGTTTCTGGCATAACTGTAGATAACAAGATTTTTGAGTAATGAAGGATTAACTAAAACGTCCAAAGTTACGAACAAATTTCAAATCATTCAAATTAAATGTTCAAATTGCATACCATTGACGTGTTGACCATGAGGAAGGGGATGCTCCAATTCGTATAGGACATTATTTGATAATTGGGGCCTGATTTCCTCGGTTATTCCAATCTTCAAATCTTCAATATTATTTGAATTTGAGGTAACCCCACAAGAAGAAATCGAGATAGATCGGGAGATCTTGCTCACCTACTAATCTATTTGTATGGTAAAATGATACTAAGATAATTGCGAACAGTTAGAGAATAATGTGGCGGTGCACCATCGTGCTGGAACCATAAAGCGCTATACGGCAATGCTCTTCATTCGCGTCGAGAGCAACAATTGGGGGTATTATGTTTCGATGCAGTAATAGCAAATGATTTTCACCATTTAGTGCAGCTCCAATTAAAGAAAAGCGGACCTGCGACCGAATTACCGACAATCCTTATCTATACCTTGACTTTTTGTCGGAATTATGTGTGGATTTTCAGGTGCCCAGTATCTACAGTGCTGCCTATGAACATAGCCGTTTTTCTTGTATTCACTAATTACAGGATTTATTGATTTTGTTCCAACCTATACGTCCATACTGTATAACACCATCACATTACGGAAATTTCTTGTATTTTCACAAATTCTTCGAAAATTGTGTAATTTGGCATTTTCCCTTTAATTTTCAGTCTGTGTTTGTAATTTCACACGTATCTCAACCACTTCAATTTGATTAAAGTATGTAATTTGACTGATTTTCATCATGTATTGCGATTCTTCGATTTCCATGTAACGTTGTGTATTTCCACAACTCATTCATGAGATGGTAAAGCTATTGTGTAATTTTTTTGCGATTCTTCGATTTCCATGTATCATTGTATCATTTCGCATATTATTTATGAGTTGTTAAAGTCTGGTGTGTAATTTTACATGTTTCTTTCAATAGTTGCCCTGTATATATCATTTCGTACGTATCTCAACTACTTCTATTTGATTAAAGTATGTAATTTTACTGATTTTCATCATGTATTGTGATTCTTCGATTTCCATGTAATCTTGTGTAACTTCACACAATATTTATGAAATGATCAAGCTATTGTGTAGTGTTACACATTTTCGATGTTATCAGTTGCGATTCTTCGATTTCCATGTATATTTGTGTAATTTCACATATTAATTATGAGATCTTGGAGATGTGTAATTTTACATTTTTCTTTCAATGGTTGCTCTGTATATATCATTTCGTACGTATCTCAACTACTTCGATTTGATTAAAGTACGTAATTTTCCACATTTCCTATATTATCTCTTGAGATTCATCAATTTCCATATCATCATCACAGCCGTGCAATCCCTTAGGATTATGGCTAGCGCCCGGTTTACGTGGAAATCCTATTTTTGCGGTGGATTACTCATCTGCTTCTCTGTTATACTTTTCTGTGCATTATTGCTGCAGCAATTTGCATACATCGCTGTATAATTTCACGTATAACTAATAAACTATTTTCATGAAACAAAATATAAATTAATAGGATTTTGGTGATTGCTACATAACTACCTTATCAATTAGGTGATTTAATTGATGCATCTACTTAATTAGTTCGGTAGAGAGTTATCCAGATTTTTGGGAATTAAAACGTTTCAGGTCATTGAATTTAATTTTCAAATATTGAATTTTATGTACATGTACATATCATTTAATTTTATTCTTTCTTGATTAAATTGTCTTTTTGATTATCCCTATTTTGTAATTTTACATATTCCTCCTCCGCCTTTGACGTATGCACAAATTTTATACGTATGAATTATGTAGTTTTACATAATTAAATATGTAATTCCCTTTCTAATTTTCAATTGGTGATATGCTCATGTAATTTTACAGTTTTCTCTCTCGCAATGCGTTGGTGTTCGTGTAATTCTTCAATAATTTCGATTTTTATAAAGGAAATGATTTATAGAATTTAGTAGAAATACATGCAAGAGATGTTAGGTGTTTCTTTAAATCTTTCTGGACGCTTAATTAAGACGTGATACAATTTAAATTTTCTACGCCTCTGCCTAATAAAAACGTTTAAGCAACAAGCGCGTCTACATGGAATTAAACTCAATTAAAACGGGCAAAACAATTGATGTGAAATTCCCAAACCGAATAATTGAAAAGCCACCTGAAATACTCCGGCTTGTAGATGGCAGGGTAAATTAACAACAAACAAGAAGGCGAATGCAATTTTAAGAACGAATTACCTACTTAAAAAAGCGATTATGTTACTCTTCCCTCCGTCGGAAGGATCCTCTTTTTTCTGCTTTTGCTTCTTGCTCTGATAAACTCGTGAAACGCTCTTAATTATAAAACTTATACACTCAAATGTCGTAATTGCCTGCGTTTGAACTTATTTTCTCGTTTGAAATTATGTCATTCCGAAGTTAACGAAGTCGAATTTCGTCTCGATAATAAGATTCTGAATATTAGATAAGAAACTTGACTCGAAATCGTCGCGAAGGAGAAGAAATGTCGAACGATTCCAATTCGATTCTCGTGCGTGTGCCTATTTTGTTCTTGTTGTTGTTATTACAACAACTTACACCAAAAAAGGCACGGTTAGATCGCGAACACTACGTATACGGAACGTGTGCGTACGGGTTAAGGACATTTGAATCCATTAAAAGGGAAAAAGTATGTAACCATTGTACCTGCACAACTTTCTCTCTACATAGGTTGAAGTAGGTCAACCTTGACAGTGAACGAAGTAGACCTTCACTTGTATGAGAAGACAATCAAAATTGTGTATTTTCTACCGTTTATGGCTGTAAGACATATTTTCCCGCTCTAAAAGAATGGTTTCTATTGAATTTCTTTAATTGTCATCAATCACATGCGATCTGCAATTTTGTTGTCACACAGAAAACGGAACACGCAGTATTTACAATTTACTTTTAAATGAAATTTTATATGCATATGTACGAGGGATGTTCTTTTAGTGTTGCATGTAAACATCAAAATTATCCGCAATATTTAGTGAAGCTGAAGCCAGAATATTATCACGCTTCTTTGAGTGGGGAGATATCGCGCAATAATTGTTTGCATCTTTCTTAGATGATTATCTCAATAACAATGCCTAGATGCGCTGGTTTCTGTTGTACCTCGTGGTCACCATTTGTTTATCAGAAGGCTCCGAGAACGACGAATCTCCTAAGATAATGCAGGTCCACACACAGCTCGAGAGACAATTGAGTTGAAACAGCCGTTCGGAGCAGCGAATTCTTAGTTTCCATTTGGGTGCTAGTTTCGAAAGTCCATCGGCATCGGCCATTTCAAGTCACTGACAGATCCTATGCGATAATACCACTCAAAAGATTGCAATTTAAACCGGGCTAGGACGTCTGGAATTTTTACCCAGAAAACGTTTGGTGGGTTGGACCAGGGGAAACGCCAATATTTTTCAATCTTATCCTTTAGTTCAAACGTTATCAAGCTGACCCATCCTCAGAATAACTCGAAGGGATTTCTCAAGTTCCAGTTGATTCTCCCCTCTTAAGGGAGCGAAAGAGTTCATTGAGAAGTTAGCTCTGAACTACAACTGCTCGTTTCCCAAGCTGAAGATTGGCTTAGATGCTGTAACAGTTGCCTTAAAGGAACGTAAAAGTATATCAATGTTTGTCCAAAATCCTTTATGGCTCTATGCAACGCTAAAAGTATCATTGTCTTACGCTTATTTACGTTTCCCCGAGAAAAATTTACCTAACGTGGTCCATACGTTAGGTCAATTTTCTTTTCTGAAATACTCACTGCTTAAGTTACTGGTAAGATTGTGATTCGTGGAGTACGGTCGGATCCGAAACGCCTCGTTTTGAGTTTGCACCTCGTACCATTGTGTGCTAATAAAGGTAATGATACTGATTTTCTTCACTTGTGTCACTCCAAAAACATTACGATTCAACATTGTCCCCTTGAAACTGACTGCCTTGGGAAGTCACAACGCGCTGGAGATGGTTTTTCACTCCTCATGGCAGGAATAGCCTTCAGCTGGTCGGTGTACAGTCGTGTGAATGTTGTCGAGTGCCGCAAAACGACTTCCTTTGAGGTGTTGCTTCAGTCAAAAGTCACATGGACTCAAGTCGCGGGAATAAGGAGACTAGGGCACCACATAAATGTTCTTACTGACCAAGAAGCGGAAATTGTTGTGTGAGAAGGTGCATTCTCGTGATGTTTCGTCTCAAACCCAAGTCCTACAAGAAACTTTGGGTAAAAGTGTTGATTAACCCCTTGGTCTGGAGGCGCAAACTCTTTGTGAACGATTCCCTGGCTAGCAATCTAGCATCTTTGACTTGTTCATTCTGGCCCTTTTGGCTTGGATAGCTTGGCGCGTGTCATTCGTTAAAACCTGCTTCAACCACAAACAACATAACTCTAGTGAGCTCCAACTCGTACTGATGGCGTATCACATGTACACTTGAGTCCCCCTGATCGAACACTACCAGTCTCATTAGTAGTCTGGGAAAACAGCGGTAGCAGCGTACAATTACGAAATAAGTTTCAACAGCATCGCTGTATGCGAGTATTTCTGTGTATATAAAGGCTGTCGTAACTTATTTCGTAGTTATCGCTGTTTGTCCAACCTACTCATTAGTCTCATAACTTCATTTACGCACCTCGTATATTATATCGATTCATATTATGTCCATTTATACCCTGCAATTTCTCTTCTTCTTCTTTTCTTTTCAAACGGAGATAAGAAACTAATCCTTCCTGGATGCGAACCGTGTCATTTCTTAGAAAATGATCTGAGAAAGTGTCATTGTGCTATAGCACATAATCTAAACAAAACGATTCGGAAATTATGCGGCAGAACGCGCCCCTAATGAAGTGAAAGCGTAGAATTTACGCTCGTACGAGCATATTTCTACCTAAAGACACACGTAGTAGCCGTAGAAATGATTTCGAAACTCGCCAGACGACGTTTAGTCAGATCCTGGACGCAGAAAAGTTTAATAAAGTGAAAGTCTCCTCTTCCAGTAATAATTTTATAGCTCGCTCGGTTTCTTTTACGGTTTCAATTATATCCGGTTGTCTATTGTTACACTGGTCCACGCCCGCAGCACCGAATATTTTATATTTCGACGCGAGTGCGTGTACGGCAACAAAACCTTAATAAAACACCATTCACGAAAGAATATCCGCTACAGAACATGTAAGGAGGATACGTAAATTTCGTCACGAAATTAACGACGTCAAAATCTCAACGTCAAACCGAATTTAATTAATTTTTACATAACAGGGTCGGTGTTCCTCCCCTAAAATCCCTTTGCGTAATCCTAACGGTCTTTACGGTCACCTAATTACGTTTGTCATTTTGTCAATATTCCATATAAATCGAATTAATCATGTTATGCTCTATTTTCCCTCATCCAACGCTGTATCGGGACTAATGTATTTAGTGGGGTTAATTCAAATTACTAATACGTAATTATGTTCAAAATTAGTTACCTGCGCCCATATTAGTCCTTTTTAGCCTCCCCGAGTTGGCGGTTTCCAACCGACAAAGACACGTATTCACTATTGATACGCATTTTGCACCTGTTAGGTCGATACCAAAGTAATTAGATTCAAACACGAATCGAGATGAAAGGCAACGTCTAAATCGACAACCTAAATGGATTTAGTCTACTACCATTAGCTATAATGGAAGTACTTGCGACGCAGCAAATACAGTTCCATCTTTCTAATAGCAAACACGATCTCCATTAACAGTTTAATTTTTGGGTTCCCACTAATTCTTACTATAACCCACAAATTAACTGGCATCAAACGCATATTCCCGAAGGTATTTTCCTGGCTGTTGTGGTCCATGCTCAGTACACTGAAAACCAAAATATTAGGCGAACTGATGAAAGAAACTTGAATTTTTTAAGGAATCTGCAATAACTCAGAAATGTATTCGCGACCAAAAATTGATAATGCATATAACTTCATACCGTGGCCATCTAGAAAAGGCTCATGGTTTGATACAATCCTTCATCATCCCAGTTCACACCTTCAGATCTCTGATTCTAGAAGCCTTTCTGGGATATGCGGACCTCTGCCTAAGCCTTCGATAATGAAAGCTGAGGAACCTAAACAGAGGAGGGAACAGGCTCCAAGAAATTGTACAAATATGGGCAATGATTCTTCCAGAAAACTCATAGCCTTCGCTGAAAGTCTGGAAATTTTGGGACGTTAGCGGAAGATGCGCCCTAACAGCGTTGAGCATGGAGGTCAGATATAGGTTTCGAACCTATGTGTAAATCCTCGAGGATGAAGTCTGAACAACCTAATCAAAAGGAGGAACAAACTCCCCCATTCCCCCATTCTCTCCGGAGGACTTCTTCTTGATAAAGATTGAAGATGCCAAATTAGAGCAAATTATCGAATTTCTGTCAAGGTGGCATGAAAATTTTTCTCCTATATTAAACGAAGTAGTTCCTTTGTTCCAAATAATATTTTCTTTAATAATTTTTGTGTTGAGTGGCTTAATTTTGGGTATTTACAATCATATTCGATATTTGTCAAACAATAATTTGGCTAAAGTATTTACTCTTTGCATTCCACGGTCGTATTTTCCTTTATTTCGACTAGCCTGTGTTTGAACCAAAATAAAGCAAATATACGTAAATCGAGGACGGCCTCTTTATACCGCAATTCGTGTTATTTCCCATGCCAAATGCACCGACCGTAAACATGTGCGACTAACTCAATTATTTTGGCGCAGGGAAAATTGGACTGGCTCCGTAAATTCGTTAATATTTGGGATCCGAATCCATCTCGGTATATCTCATTACAATATTAGAAAGTCGATAAAAATACGTCAAAATCCAAAGTCAAGGTCGAATACAGTCGGTTAATAGAATCCGGATACTAACACACAAGCGTCCTAGATTTCTCTGTCTGATGTGTCCCTTGTTCTTACACCGTAACTATGTGCTAAGCTGCGAGGAAACCATGTAAAATTAATAACTATCCTCTGGTAATTGGGAAAATGCTAAATGCCTTAAATTGTCGCTATTAATAGTATAGTTCTGTCTCGATTAGCAAATACGTAAACAGCGCGACTGCTTTTATTCGCTTGTTTACTGTTGCTAACGCTATCGGATTGTTTAATTGTGTTATTAGATTAAGTGTATTCATAAGGAAAATGGGACTCGAGAAATTATTTTATAGCTCGATGAAGAATCTAATTGATGTGATTGGAATTTAAATAAAGAATGTCCTCTTGTATGCTTAGGGGAGGATTCGATAGCCCAAAATCAAAAAATTTCACAGAAATACCATACCATTAAAGTCCGAAAATATTTTAGGTCTAGATTTGACTATAATGATCAGAAAGTACTGATATCGTTTGATAAGCATTTTTCAGAGTAAATCGGTATGACGCTCTCCAAAACGACCTGCTAGTGAGGTACGTTTGTTAGGCAACGCGCCAAGACAGCTGTGCAATAGCCTACAAGGCAGGCGGACATTACACAAGCCAATGATTATCACGTAATAATAATAATAATAATAATAATAATAATAACTGCAACCGTTAACTATGGGTTCGACCTTCTTCGTCTTCTTCTTCAGTTTCAGAATCGTTCCACCCAACCACTAGAATAATGTTATTTCAAGTTCAATTTGCAATTATAATTTTAGATTGATATCCTGGAGGAATTTTACAATTACGGATGACGGATTAATAAACCAATTTCTGCGGCTGGATGTAAAAAGTTCACGACAATAGGTTTGCCCAAACAAACTAAGGCGGTAGTGGCATATCCAGATACACCGCAACTTGCAACGAAAAACAATCAACGAGAGCGCAATAACTCAAAGAAAATCGCTCTCTCTAAAACGACTTGCTAATGAGGTATGTTCGTTAAGTAGCTCTGCGGGAAAGCTGTGCAATAGCTTGCGAAACAGACACACATTGCATATGCCAATTACACAGAAGGGAATTATGCTTTATTGATCAGATGTCTTTCCAAATTAAGGATTTCGAATGTAAAATTGTGACGGGACAAATATAGTTATTATCTTTAAAAAAATAGGGCACCAGGGAATCGTCAAAATCCAATGAAATTCGATATGATGTATTGATATAACTCAGATAAATGAGGGAAACCAGAAACACGTTTATTGCAAGAAAAACTACAAAATGGAAACGGGTCTAGTACCCTTTTGGGCCAGGCTTGACGTAAATGCACGATGTGATGCGAGAGTATTCAAGGTTTATACAGTTTTAGTGTATAATTCGGCCAATATCGGGTAACTCTGAAAGAAAAATTGTAACCAGAAAATTTGTACTTGTAACCGAAATATTTTACAACATAATACCCACCGTTTTTTAAATTAAATAACCTCGAGATATCTGTCAAGTCCCCAGGACTTCAAAAATTCTTAATTATGATGATTTGGACTGAAATAAGGTCCGACGCTGAATCAAAATGCATGTATTCATGTGTAAATACCTCGTGGCTTAAAAAATGTAAATATGTACGCGCATATAAAAATCTGTGATATGTAATTTAGGCGAATTAAGAAACAAAATAGCACCGTAAATATTCATGAGCGCGTGCTATATTCCTAATTAAGATATTTAAATATCTTCACTTTAATAGGACGTTGAATTTCTTCTCGCGTCACAAGGGCCGAAAAAACACGTAACAACAAAACTACACAATAACGTATCGCTATAAATAAATTCGAGCTCGGAACAAGTATAGAATCTGCTTATTTATTTTATACTTCAAACGTCTACCTTCGAACATCCTGTAATGCATGGATATCGGACAGCATTCAAATAAAACGGCTATAAATTATTCATACTGCAGCCTAGATTTTACAATTTTCTTCGGATTTGGCGAATTTATAGATAATATATTTTCCGACGCACTCGCGCGAGATATCAAAATGTTTATGACGCACACTGTAAATGATTTCAACGTGGGAATCGATAACCATTTGCATAAACGAACGCTTAAGTCCACGACCACGAGAAAGATCAGCATTCTTCTGTGCAAGAAATTACAAATAAGGGTAATATCAATGTGTGTCTCCGATTGTTTTTACTCGAATAACCGCCAAAAAGATCATTAGAGGAATGTTAGACGTCAAAACTAATACTGAGAAGGCAGCATTCAACACGCAACAAGCAACATGCAACATGCAACATGCAACATAAACATGCAACATGCCACACACCATTTTGTTTTAGTAAAAAATCATGTAATAGAGGGTTAAAAATTAACAATTACAGTTACAATATAATTGCAATAGCAATTTCTTATTAAATCGTTTCATCATGATTGATATGAATGTATTTATTTCAGAAAACAACCAGTAAAAAGGACGATACAACAGGGACAACAAAGATGTATAGGGCGTGTACCAAGGATACGACAAGATACACTAGTGGAAAAGGTGTATGTACGAAGCAAAATTGGCGCAGAATAAGAAAAATTAGAGAAAAATATGGAGGACATCAAATTACTCAACTCCCCCTGAACTGACACCGAAGGGTAACATGGCCCAATGATTAAGTAAGCAACTAAGTATTATTATTATCATTTTTTAATCCTATCGCGGAAAGAGTTTAGTTACTAATTAGAATTATTATTGAAGTGAATACTTCTCAACGGACACTGAAGCGAAAGCGTAAGCATTAGAACGTTAAATTTGGGCGGAGCCAGGCGCTCGCTTCATGTGAGAGACAAAGAAAACGAGAGAGAGTATGATGTACGAGCGAGAGAAAGGATACGTGTGTGCTTGCTTCGTCTGAAACAGAAGGGGAGAGAGAGAGAGAGAGAGAGTATGATGTGCCAGTGGGAGTATTCAGGCGCGCGTAAACCACACACACCAATTTTTTGTTAGTAAAAGATTGTGTAATAGATGGTTAGAAATTACCAATTACAATGTAATTGCTATTGCAATTTCTTATGAAATCGCTTCATCACAATTGAAATTGAATTAAAAAACAACACGTTTTTGGAACACCCCATCTGAAAGCGGGTTTGTTTCAGGATAATTTGTAATTGTAGCATATGAAAACATCCTTTCAACTGCAGTCAGAGAAGGTATATCGCAGTGTTGTATTTATTAAAAGTATGCGCTTTGGATCTGGGAAGTTGCTTAAGAAATTCAAATCTTTACTCTCTTCAGCAGCAAAGTGTGCAATTATAAGTTCACCCTTTGATCTCGGGCGAGTACCTTGATTTCCACCGTCCGAGTTAAACTCGACGAAAAAGATCTTCGTCCTCTTTTGGTATTTTTAAAGTTATGTCACTACTACTTGCCTCTGGAGTTATTTCCTTAGATCCTTGGATAGCGCAGATTTTTCAGGTTTTGAACATGATCGACATGCTAGCCCCCTTAAATTTATTGATGCAATTCTGGTTTATGTACAATATGTTTACGCAGTTTTATTATGTATGTAATTACAAGCTCTGAATACAATTACAGTCTAAATTAACAATTGCAATATAACTGCGGTTGTAATTACAACGTAATTAATTTAACTGTAATCGTAATTACATTATAATTAATCATTTGGAAATTTGATGACGATGTATTTGATAAATGCACAACTCTGCCTAAGGAACGTCGCCAATGTTTTCGTAGTTTTTAAACTCATCACTCTGGTTAATACCCTTAGCCCTTTTCTTCAGGGGCTTAAACACTAATTCGAAATATATAACATAAATATAATTTTCGGCAACTAAATCTTCCTCACACTGTTACGGGCTATATTTTGACTTATCTCATCCAAATGATTTTTCCCATTCTGAGATTCGACGCCATGTGTGCCAGCTCTTTCTCTCTTCCAATGATCCCACATCTTCCTCGTAGTGTTACAGGCTATTCGTCGACTTACCTCATCCAAATGATTTTTTCATTCTGAGGCTAGAAGCCATGTGTGCTCTCTCTCTTACTTTTTCAATGATCCCAAATCTCCCTCAGAGTGTTATGGGCTATTCGTCGACTTATCTCATCCAAATGATTTTTTCCATCCTGAGCCTAGAGGCCATGTGTGCGCGCTCTCTCTCTCTCTCTCCCTGTTCCTATGATCCCAAATCTTCCGCACATTGTTACGGGCCATTCGTCCATTTATCTCATCCAAATGATTTTTTTCATCGTCCGTCTGAAGGCCATGGGTGCTCTCTCTCCCGTTCTCTCTCTCTTCCAATAAATCCCAAATCTTCCTCGTAATATTGCGGGCTATTCGTCGACTTATCTCATCCCGATATTTTTTCTGATCTCATATTGTCTTTGATAACTACGTAAAGATATGATAAGTCGTCCTTCTTCAACAAATCTAAAGGCCAATGGAATAAATATTGACATTTCCGAGACTTGAATTTGTGCATGGAGAAATCGTGCATCCTCGATATTTTTAGTAACGAATCTGTATTTTAAAACAAAACTTTCAAGCTTTCGCGTTTTACGATCATTCTGTATATATAGCTTTTATAAACTCGTATATACGCATAGTACGTGAGAATACACGTGAATACCGGCCGTACAAGTAGAGTACTGACCCAGATTTAAAATCAACTTTTCAATACTATTGCAACAACTTCTAATTATTACAAGAACTGATATCTCTCTTAATCCAAATGGCGATTCGATTAGAAAAAGAGCGGCATTCGTCGACTAATAAGGGGAAAATGCTGGGGATAGAAAATGTACGTACTCTCAAATATGCGATTTTTAGCCATTACCTCGTCGCGTCGCCTTCCAGAGTCTACCGATGGAAATATCCTTGCTTTATGGGCTAATTAAATTTGCAAAAATAATAAAATTCTGAGGGTTAATTAAAAAATTGCATTTCTCGGTTAGAATTATACGACACGATTTTATAGGGGCTCATAATGTACCTAATTATAAAATTAAGTACGTACCAAAAATATGACATGAATTGTTTCTGTATTACAAACTTAATTCGCGTTAATAATCTGTTCGGGCCATATTTAGATGTTCCTGGTTTTGCTTATTATGGTTTTTGGAATTTGAAAGGTGTTAGCATTCCTCGACTTCTGATGCAATACGAGGATTTCCCCCAAAATGAAAGTGCTTGGTTGTTTTTCAAAATGTCCTCCAAAAACAATTGATCAATTTTGCCTTCAATTAAACCGAGTGCTAAAACGGCCATTTCAGTTTACACTTAGGGACTACCAAAATGATCAGTTTGAAGGCATCAACAGTAAAGCTCCAGGCTTGAATAGAATAACAAATATCACTTTGACGATATTGCAGAAATCCATATTGGGCAAGATTCCATCAGTTCCATCCCCATTCTGAGTGCACTTCCGGAAGATTGGGAAATCACTTACCTATTACTGGATTGTCCCGTTTGCCTTTCCCAACTTCCTATTTCCTACCGAGTTTAATTAATAAATTTTGATAGATTTCTGGGGAAATAAACACAGAACCTTGTATAACGGGTGTGCTTTACGACGTAGATGGCGCGAGAGTAATTTTCCCGTATCAAGGCGACCATATCTTGGAGATCCAGGGACGAAATGCATTGAATTAAGTAGAAACCATGGATCAGAAGCTACTACACCTCGATGATGGACCGCGATCACGACAGAACCGGTCCGAGCCTTTCGTTTCTGCATAATTAAACTTAATGCCCCGTTCCTAGTTAATTTTCGCGTGCGTCTGTGTTGCTACATTGCAAGTCGACGTAAATACCTAGGACGCAATGACCGTCAGAGCTTTTGTCCGGGTAGTAGTTGTTTTTAGGAGAAAACAAAGAGTCTAATTACAAGATTAGATTATTACTGGAGACACACCGAAATTCCATATTTATGCAAACAAGTTAAAAAATGCTGAGGGATACGTCTCTGTTTACCGAAAAAAGAAGATGTGGATAAACAAACCGAAACATATCGAAAGCCAATCAATAGCTTCCTATCCCGCCTGTAATATACATATATAGTGATATACTTTTCAAATATTTGACTTAACATCCTTCTGGATACGCGCTTCTTACAGCGAGGGATGGCATCTTGTTTATACAAACATAATTTGAGGTCTCCATCCGACGGCGGATATTCGTGTTTTCATTCCTTTTTTCGGAAAATCTGCAATATTTCATTTGCAAACAAACTCTTTAGGAGCACGACGAATTGGCGAAATGTTAAGGGCCCTGTTTTACTTCCTGAGCTTCCGAGAACTTTCCTTTGTTATTTTTTCCGGAGGGGAGAAAAAACAAGCTTTTATGAGCATGTCTCGCTTGAGATGCATACGTTCTTTGTTTTCGAATTCATCCGATTTATGAAGATGTAATTTTTATTTTCGACGATTAGTTTGGAATTGTACATGGGCGTTGCGTAAACAAAATGGAAATAAGTGAAAGTAGTATAACGGAAAGCCGAATAAATTCTTTACATTTGGAAGTGATCACGGACGTTGCTGTTAATTTTTCTGTTTAATATCTACTTTCACAAAATAAAAATGTGGGCGTGAAAGATGCGTTAGATATAGGCCAAGTTCCTCACAATACTTGATGGTGGAGGGAATCGCAATTGATATCCTCACTAGATTGGGTCTACTGGTACCTAGAAGTCGAATTCCTCAATGATATAATTTTGGGCAAAGGTTTATCGCATCACCCTCCACACATGGTCTCAAACCACACATCAAAAGATAGGTTACAGGGGTCAAACACCATTGGAAAGAAGAGGGCAGAAGTCTATGGATCTCGTCTCGATGTGAAAATACATCCAAATTGAACATAAGCCTCGTTCCGAATAATACCAAAGCAATGATTCGAGGGTTGACCGACCGAAGATAATTTGGCTAGCAGATCGGTTGTCGAAGGCAATGAAAATGGGAATAAGATATCAAAGCAGGGGCCATCAACACTCTTCATGGGACTCCATCGACTAGGGGAATAATTCCATCTGGGATGAAGGAGGGAGACCAGTACAAGCAAAACTTGATAAAATACATGGGACTGTGTCTGGCAAACCATGTATTTCCAAGGGTAGTAAAAGTCGACTAAGAATTGTAGTGGATTTGCTTTCAGGACACTTCAAAGTGAATAGTCCCCTACTGACTCCGATGATGATTTGGTTATCAAGTCGTACCGAAGCCAAAGCCAATGAAATAGTTAACAAGCTAGCAAAGCAGACGCCATCAATATCCTTCATAGGACTCCAACCTTTTCGTCTGTTGGGGAGTCTATCATTTTGGGATGAAGAGGGAAGATCAGGATAAGCAAAAATAAAATAGATAAACTCTGGAGACTGTGGATTTCCAAGGGTAGTAAAAATCGACTAAGAATTTTAGTGAATTTGCTTTCGGGACAATGCAAATTGGATAGTCACCTACTGACTCCGATAATGATTTGGTTACCAAGTCGTACCGAAGTCGAAGGCAACGAAATAGTTGATAAGCTAGCAAAGCAGGGAATCCAGACCCCGAAGGGTTCACACGAATGTGCAGCTGCAATAAGACAAAGAAGGGCAACAAACAGATTGAAAGAAATATTGCTGACGAAACTCCCCTTCTACTGCTTTGCCTTCTCTTCTTCGACGTGTTGTTCTTTTTCTTTGTCTTTGCCTCCTCCTCCTCTTTCTCGTTGCTCTTTCTTCCATTATTCCTCCTTTTCTTCTATTTTGTCGTTTTCTCTTTTGTCTTCTTTTGTTCTATTGTCTTTCCTTTTGCTCGTCTGCTTTCAATATCCTGTTGATGAGGATATCCAACATTGGCGTTATATTTTAGGAAGCTCTCCAAATATTCTCCCCTGCCAATTGGTTTCTGATTCTCCCATATTTTTAGAGTTAATTTAAAAGATTAGATAAAACGAAAACTTAGAACAACCGTAGGACAGAGCTGGATTGGGCTTGCATATTCAAAACTGAATTATGTATTTTCGTAAGCTTTCACAGGAGGTGCGAATAATAGATACTTGTTTCGGGTTTTGTCGTATATCACCATATGTTATCGACGTTTTGCCACCAGGAGTACTGGGGTGCAGTCGATATCAATTAGTAACCAAAAATTTTGGGAGTTCTCTGTAAAAGCGGGATTGTATCGTATTTGGCCTTCAACTTTCCATTCGCAAAATAGAAAAACTCGTTTGGTTTCCTGTTCAAAACGGATATAATCTACTTAGTGCTTGTGCCTGGTGTACTATTATCTTGTATATGCTTTTAAGATTAGCGTTTTGGTCTAGTTCCAAAGTTCCAACTGTTAAAACACATTTGGTTGTTAATTTATTTACCGATGCTTTTCCGATGCGTGGCCTCCATGCGTTTTAAAGCGCACAAAGAGGATTTTATTTAATGCACGCGCACACAGAGGCAGTTGTGAAACTAGAAATGCATAAATGCGGTTGGTTGGTTGGCTGGCTGGCTGATTGGCAAAACGTATGTTGATGGTGTATATGTGTTGCTTCATTTGTAGGTTAAGAGAACAGCTGGAAGATGGTAGTAGCATCAGTTGGGCAAATACTCGCTCAATGAAATATAAGAACTAAAAGAAATCGGATCCTTCTTTTTTTTTCGCGCAAAATTTCTACTACTCCCCAAAACAAATAATTCGTACTCACCCTATTGCTCAGCCGGGATTTGAAAATAAAACAAGATAACTGAGATATCGCGAATTAGATTTATTTCGAAATATTCCGGGTGAAAGTTTGTATTATGGTACGTACCGTTTAGTACTTTAATTCCAAGCGTCTAATTATAGTAAAGGAAACGGATATATAACATAAGTGAAACAAATGATCTAATCTTGACACAAATTATTAGTGTCGTTAGCGGACCTCTCACAATTCTTTCACTTGTAATTTCGCTTCGGGTCGTTGCTTCGAAAACATAAAAATTGAACGACCTCGACCAAAAACTTGAATGCAATATTCACGAAGCTTCTCCGATAAAGTTGATGGGGATTATGTTCTTAATAGAGACACTTTATCGATTGTAGATGTCGATGTGAATTGGGATGACAATTTCATCTGAGTAGTCTAGGAATTATTTATCATGATACATCTCTAATACGACAGGCATCGTCCAAATGAAACGATTTCTTTATTTGCTAACTATAGGAAGACGGCTTATCTGTCAGGATTGATACTATTACACTCCCTAAAAACAAAGAAGGCAATTTTTTTCGTTTGGACAATGGAGATCTGCTTTCAGCTGTCATCGTTTTCCCCGTTCCCCAAAAACTTATCCAACATAATTAAGCCATGAGGTAAAAAATTGGAGACGCATGTTTGATTGATGATGGCCACAATCACTACACCGCCATCATTCTCCAATAATTTTAGTGATTTACATTTTGCTGCCATCATACCCTTTTTCAAATCCAATCTAAGAAAACGAATTTGTAATGCTAGCAATCAAAGCTTGGAGGAGGGCATGGGATTGAAGACATCATTAGAAGCAAGCAAAACAAGTAGAATCTAGATGTGTTTGTCGGGGAACTCGCAAAGTAGCTGTGCAATGGCTTACTAAACAAGCAGAAATTGCACATGCCTATAATCACTTGAATGAAAATTTATGAAACGTAGCAAAAATTGTTTTCGATTGTTTTTAATTAATGAATTCAATACCACTGATATTTGCAATGAGAAAAAAAAAGAAAAAGATGAAGTCAATAAGAATGGAAACCAAAACCTCCACCGTTCCAGTACGTCACCTTGTCTGTTCGACCATCGCGGCCTGTGCAACTATATTCACGCGATTCGGCACTTACTCGTATAGTATACGCACTTCATTCTTCGGAATTCTCCAAAACGAAGCCCCAATCGGATAAACGCTCGGAGAGTTTTTTCGTGAGGTCTCAAAAACATTCACGCGTAATCGAAATCCGAGAATAAGAACGAATCCAGTATCTTTAATAGTTTTCGCGCTAAAGCAAAATTATAATAATTTCAGGTTCGAAAGTTTATAATGCTGTATCTCGAAAACGGTAAATCGCAGCCACCTGCGATTTGTTCCATTTTAATCAGTTCTCCGAGTACTTTAACCAAAGACCTATGACCAGAAGGGGCGCGATCTCGAAAAGTTGAACGGATTTCGATGCCGTAAAATAGAAATCTTCTCCGATAAAAACACTTTTGCGTCCAATAGATTTTAGTTCGTGGGTTCCAAACCTTCCACCCCCGAAACTGTATCTCTTACCGTTCACTTACAGATCAACTATGACTGCATTCTTCCACTCGTGCTTTCATCTTCTTTTTTCTTTCTTTCTGATTTTCAGACAGCGTGTCATGATTTTCTACTTAGGTCCTGCTCTGCGTCTTTGCGTCATACTTTAAGCAGAATCCCGATAAAACGAAACAAATACCACTTCTTCCTAATTTACTCAAGCGTTGGTATTTCTTCGTTTCTTCTCTTATTATTGTTGAAAAAACCTCAGTAGAAATAAACAAATGTAACAAATCGGATATTGTATCTAAGCAGGCTTCAATATCATTTATATAATGTTAATTCTATAGATCACATGCGATAACGTTCTATTTAAACTCATCAAGTGGCTCCAATCAAAGCATGCACAAGATGCGGTAATAATAAACGCATTCGCGAAGCACTACTCTAGCAAATTGCATCGACCTTGACATTGCCCATTGAAGCAATCAAGTTTATTTCCTGCGAATGTTTTTTCAATAAACGTACGTGAACGGATGAAGAGCGGAAATTAACGGCATGGTAATTAAAAGGATCGATACGAGCGGGTTACTCAAATTCGTTTCGCTTGTAAATGGAAGTTGATTGGATAAAAGCACAAAATATTTGGTTAATTTATAGTCGTTGCAGGCAATGTGTAAAAAGACAGATGTTTTTGCATACGACAAATACAAACTTATTACGTGTAATTTGGCCTTCATCCAATACCGCATCTGTCGAAACGTGATGTAAATATATAGTAGTAAACTTTCGAAATATTCCCTGTATAATCGGATTAGCAACGCAACGATATTGCGTTGGAAGATCTTTATAAGCCGGACCTGGCTAAATTTAATAACCGTATCGCATTTAGTTTAGCGAGATAATGATAGAATGAACGAAATTAGGTCTTAGCGTAAAACAGTATGATTTGTAGCGTGTGATTTTGCCTTCGTCCAATGTACATCGAATTTTTAGTGTAAATATTTACTCTTTAGGAATGTCGTTCGTTATAGTTATAGTTATAGTTATAGTTATAGTGAAAACTTGACTATAGCTTTAATTTTGTAGTATCAGTATGTTGCTGGTCTTGCTTCTTTTATGTTTAAGTTGGTGGTAATGATAAAGGGGTAAATCGGGACTATACAAATTTGAAAGTTAGTTGGAAATTACTTCTGTATAAGCGATAAAGGATATGATTATGCAAATTATACACTTCTTGGGTGTACTTCGCTATATTAGCGATGACGTTAAATGTTGAATAGGTTGCATTTTTGTCTCGAAACAAGCGCCATATTGAATAGATCACGTGCTTGATAAATGGGGAATAAATTCAATATGGATTTTGTTTTGGATACAAAAATGCAATCCATTTGACATTTAACGTACATGGCGAACTTCGTATCTGTCAAATACGCGCCATCTATCAAATTCACGGCGTATTTTATGTAATCTTTTTGGGTATTCCCCGTATAATCGTATAAAGAAGGAAATTACTTCACGTAGATTTACGTAAGTCCGATCCTGACGGTTTTTAATCGCTCAGTGTTTACTTTGGCCGCCAACACGCTACTATCTAAGCATTGCATGTAATGGGGTAATACGATATTCACACATCGCCTTATCAAGAGCAATTTATCTCAATCTCTGCTTTACCTTGGTTCATACTTAATGTAATATAAGCCCCCTTGAAAATTCGCGATGTAGATTAACCGAACGTTTTTATTTTTCGCTCCAAGTGCATAAAAGACCGATGCATGGGTCGTTGGATGTGCCAGTCGTGAGATGTTATCTCAAAGGTTCAGTTCCGTTTTCAGGATATTCGCGAGAAGGAAGATCGAGTGTAAGCACACGAGGCAACATTCGGTGGAGTCCCTACGCGAAAAATACAGGACGCAAAAGTCCATTTGCCAGTGTGAGTTGTAATTCGAATTTCTTTACGTAACCTTACTTCTTAACTTAACCTCTTATTTCACCTTTTAGCTAAAAACTACCTAAAGATGTAAACTGTCAAGGAGTTTTTGCCTGTAATGAATTAGATCTGAAAGAGGTCAATATCTATGGCTTCGATTATGATTACACATTGGCCCTGTACAAGCCCACCATGGACTATTTACTGTACAATTTGGGCAGACAAATCCTAATAGAACAATACAAGGTATCTGTATATAGCTCTAGCAAATGTAGCCTTCTAATGTACGATATTCAAGTACCCGAAGGAGATATCCAAGCTCGATTACATACCAGACTTTGCAATTCGAGGCCTGCACTATGATATCCAAAAAGGGGTTTTGCTCAAGCTCGATTCATTTTTACAAATACAATTCGGGTCTGTTTATCGAGGGTTGACCCCTTTGTCAGATGAGGAAGTGCTCAATGTATATAAAAACAGGATAATGCCCATAGCTTATGTCGAAGGAAATATGAAAGATGGCAGGGTATTGTATTTATTTATTTTTATTGGGATTTGTATAAAAGATTTTAATCCACATCGATTGGTATTAAATGCCATTGTATTACCACAATGTAAGGTGAATCCTGGGAGGGGGATTTAGAGGTAATCCCCATATTTTGATAAGGATCAAATTGTTTGGATTAAACCGGCACATTACTCTAATAAGTGTTTGATTTACGAATGATTTCGTTAGTTTCAAAATTATTTGTAATCTACAGGGTGTTACGTACCGCCTCCTTATATATACAGGGTTGGACGCGAATAAGGGCGACTCGTATAGAACCGAATGGAACGTCGTATCATCGTATCATCATTCATTTCGATAGTTTCGAAATTAGTTTTAATCTACAGCGTCTTACTTACTTACTTAATCCTTAAGCCTTCTCTACCCCTGTCCTGGGGTGTAAGGCGTGTGTAAAGCTGAGCCCCCGGGATTAATGTTGCATATTTCCCTCCATCGCTTCCTATCCGCTACGGCTTGCTGAGCTTCTCCCTACGATACTGCCCTTCCGTCCAGTGCATCCATCACGTTCTCTATCCACGTCCGCCTGGGCCTTCCTCTCGCGTCTTACTTACCGACTCTTTATATATACAGAGTCGGAGACGAACGAGCGCGATTCGTATACAACCGAATGGAACGTCGTATCCTCTTGGAATTGTCGACATCGTAATCCATGAAAATTTTAGAACTCAATAACGTTTTATTTAACCCAACAGCGTCATCACGTACGGAGCTATGACGTGCACGTTTCTAACCGTGCTTCCCCGAGCGGTAGTAGCGTTAACCCCTTGTTCCAACAGACTTTTTCTTTCAATATTAAAACACCCTTCTCTTTACAAGATGATATCATCAGCCCCTCCCTCCTTTCTCCAGAATGAGAATGAGAATGCTATTTAAGTCTTCTTGTTCCAAGGGAGATACTAAAATGGCCGTCTCTTTGTAACATGATATCAGCACGCTGATGCTGTTACGCCGCGCTGTAGTGATGATTGTTAGTTATTCAACTTTACCTTTGAATAGCGATGGTGGTGGGAATTAAAGAAAAAACAAAGCTATAACAAAAACATCTATTTAATGTATGTACATTTTAGCAAACAAATAACACTATGATCCAATTGGCGGATTTATTTTCCGTACCGGAAATCGGTCTGTTGTGCAACGTGACCGATTACTTTGAGAAAAATCACGTCGATTATCATCCGGAAATTTTATTCCGAGATGTCCGGGTAAGTACCCAACGACCTTTTCGTAAAGATAGCTCGTGCACATTCCCTCTGTGTTCGTCTTCTAGGCCTCCTTGATCGATGCTCATCTAGTAATGCATAAGATAGTTCCCGAAAACGTAGAACATTATTTAGAAGCTAATAAAAATTTGAGACTATTTTTAGAGCGGCTGAAAAACGCAAATAAAAAGCTTTTCGTTGTTACTAACAGCCCTTATAAATTCGTGTAAGTAGATCCTCGAATATTTAGATGTAAAGGGCATTGCGTTATGTCGATATTTCCAATTGTAGCAACAAGGGTATGGATTTCTTGATCGGTCCCGATTGGAAGACGTTCTTCGATGTTATCGTCGTCCAAGCTAGGAAGCCTCGGTTCTTTACCGATAAGTCGAGGCCGATTAGAATTTACGATGAAAGGAGTGGGAATCATATTTGGGACCGCGTTACCAAACTGGAAAAGGGCGTGATCTATTACGAAGTTTGTAAATTTTTCTTACTTGATGGTGATTCCCAAGTAAAATGTAATGGGGGTAAATCAAAGGGCAGAAAATATTTTATAAGTTGGCATGCGTTTAAATTCCTTTAATCGTAGCATGCCATGCACATTATTCACTTTTTTACATTTCTAAATCGCTTCTCACATCGAGTTTTCGGGGGAGGGGGTCCCGGGGGAAAAGAAATTCGATATTTCTCCAAAGATTAAAATAATATGAGTCAAAATTAGCATGACGACGACTATCCCCACCGTTTTCCTACCGTTGTAAATTTGTTTGAATCGTAGCATGCCACGTTTGAAATTTTCTATAAGTCACTTTTTTTCCAATTTTTTTCCGGAAAATCCTGATATTTGACGTTTCAATTCTTTACAGTGAAAGCAGGATTTTAAAAATTCGGGTAAGTCCGGTTTGTGGAGGGTGATGAGGGTGGGAGGAGAATTCCAAATTTGATTCCTAAAAATGCCATTCGTAGCGGATATTTTAATTCTGTTGCATTTTTTAAATTGAAGTGAATCATTTGATGTAGGGTACCGTCAAACAGTTGCAAGAACTGACAAATTGGCGCGGCCATCAAGTCCTTTATTTTGGAGACCATCCCTATAGCGATCTGGCCGATGTAACCCTCGAACATGGTTGGAGGACAGGTGCCATAATACCTGAACTAACGGTGGGTTGTATATTCACTTTAAAAGGGCGGGGGACACACGGTTGTCCAATCAATACTATTTTTTAAAAAATTATTAAGAAAAAGAAACATTTCATCAACTCCTGTATATATTTTCAAAGTTTCTGGCCTGCCTAACCCTCGAGCATGATTGGAGAACCAATTAAATTAATTTTACAAAAATAACCATACGATCTTTTAGAAAAGCCAAATTTTATTAAGAAAAAAAACATTTGATCAACTCCCTGTATATATTTTTAATTTTTCCACTAACATACAGGGTGTTCGGTTGAATAAAAGAAATTAATTCCTTTTTAAACAGCTGTGTATACAAAAAGAAAAGAGATACATTTCGTTTCTAGCACGAAATAAAAACTTTAAACGACACCGAATTCAAGGAGAACGCGAATTGGCTGCAGATGCTGACCCAGATCATAGAAGACCATCAGGATTGCGAGGGCACTGAGGAGGAAAAGATCTTAGATGAATGGTTGAGGGAAAGAGATGATCTTCGTTATCGAATAAAGATAGTATTCAACGCTCAATTCGGCAGCGTCTTCAGGACGTATCATAACCCTTCGTATTTTTCGAGGAGATTATTTCGATTCGCGGACATTTACACCTCGAATATAACGAATCTGATGAATTATTCAGTTAACCACACGTTCTATCCGAGACGGGGCGTGATGCCTCACGAATACATCTCGTATTTCGTCTGAGAGAAAGTGGGAGAGAATAAAGAAGCAAACGAGTATTCCACCCCTGTCTTCCCCAATTTGTTATCATGATATTGTTTTTATTTATTTTGTATGTTCAATGTTTTTTTTGTGACTGATTATTTGTTCCTTTTTATTTTTATTACTTTTTTCCTTCTTTATTAATTTTCAAGTGCCTCGAGAATCAGGCTGTGCCATCTTTAGAGAGAAAAAAAGAGAATATATAGGAAAATACAAGCTAGGACAATGTTATTTGTGAATTAATTAATTTTACAGTATACTCATATTGCGTTTACGCCTTATTTATATTTTCTCAATGTTTCCAGATAAAATAAATTATGTTAATTAAAAAAATGTTAGTCATTATTCTAACGTCTGTGGTGTCATCTTTAAATTCCAAGAGAAAATCTGCCACAACGGTTAGTATTCGGTTAGACATAACGGGAAATACCTAAATTTAAATGATGCATTTTATGTACAATAGAAACTAAACCAAAATCTGAAATGTCCAACGAGTAACACAAAACCGCATTCCGCACGAAATTCCGGAATTTTAAAGAACACGCTTACGTCCGCGTGCATCGGGCACGTGCATTTCTCAACGTAAATGCTCGCTTTCCATTGCGTATAATTACTCCTATCAAATGCGTCATCTTCCCCCTAGACGATTTTTCGATTACTATATGGGATTTCCTAGAAACGGATGCTCGTCTCTTGCAGTCATTTACGATGACGATCCGATAATTGGGCAACACGTGATGACGTCAATATCCATTTTGTATCGCGTCTTATTAAAATACTGATGCTATTTACTCGAAAAACGAAAAAGAGAAACGCGAAACATCGTTTCTTGGATACATATACAGGGAGGAAGAATTTGTTTTTGTTAAATTATAGATATACGAGCATAAATTTTGCAAAACAATCCAGTTTAAATTTTGCATCAGACCCGAGTTAGGCCGATTTATTTACGGAAAACGTGCATTAAATTTAGGGGCCGGAGCCTGAGAATTTTCGGGTTAAAACGGTTAAAAGCCATTTTTTTATCCAATTTTATATGAACTATACCCACGGCTACCACTAGAATTGATTTGAAGTTTATTACCCGCGAAATATTCACATCGTGTACAAAAATTTCGTTCAAAATATACAGGTGCAATTAATATAACAGTATTTTGGAGGATCATCATATATCTGATATCTGACGGTAATAAATTATATCTAATGTACATTTTCTTCCTTTCGAATTGAAGTTATAGAAGAGACACGGTTGGTCAAGCCTTCATACTTATTTAATAAATATACTAATGCGTTTTTAATTTGCATTATTTAATTACGAATTCGGAAGGTTAGGAACGAACCATTGAAAGTCATGAAAGGGAAACTGAAGTTTGGAGATCAACATTTCTTGCGAAATGTACAAGGTGTGCAACAAACATTGCGTTTTGTGAACCAAGCCAGTTGAAAGGCGACGACATCATCCATGAAATCTCATTGATTTAAATTGCAAAGTACGCAACTCATACGAGAAGTAATAAAATACGGGAATTTTCAAGCTTATTACTAGCCTGGGCAAACAGCGGTAACAGCGTATAATTACGAAATAAATTAATAAACATCAGTACACGTAGTTTAGCAATAGTGGAGGTGGTTGAGCGGTTGGAGCGCTTGGCTATGGTGCCGACAATCGGGGCTTCAAATTCGATCCCAATTTACAATCTTTCAACTGTATCCTGAAGAGACAAAGGTTGAAATAACCCGGTGCATGTTTAGTCGGAACAACACTCTTCATATATTATTTGTATGTAACCAAGTTTCATGTTTAATAAAGTACCAATTTCATTATTTTTTCTGTTTCAGTATGTACAGAGGATCGCCTCGTATATGGTGGTTTGAAATTTCAACTGGTAGATAATATGCGGATACGTCTCGTAATGTAAGTCTCAGCTATTTTTGTGTAGTATTTGTATGGAGATATATAATTTTATAAATTGTCCAGTATATATACATATATAAGTGTGCGTCCTGTATAACCTTTTTTGGATCAAATTAATGATGAAGATGTGACGTGTAAAACGAAAGCAACAAATTTCAATAAAACCATCGTTAAAGGCGTTACTGCGCTAGATAGGGTACTTTGAAGTTTAAAAAAGTATCTTACCTAAAATTACCATAATCTCGTTCTAGCGGGAAAACTATTAGAGATAGCACGTTCGTATTCCATTCGATTCCTAAGCAAAATCTGCTTCTAGAAACGTCTACTTGATCCAGATCGAGCCATAAATAGAGCGGTGAGAGCGATTTGAAATTTGGCTCTTAACGAAAATCACGATTTTTAACGTAATATTGGTCATTGGACGAAAAATTCATGTTATTTCAAGTTATCTTGCGTAAGAATATTCGGACCGGTAATTACGTAGAACATATCGGTTCGGACGTGGAACCCATAGATTTCGAGAAAACGCCATTCGAAGTTAGGGTAAAAGGACCAAATATGAGGGTGTATATAGGGCGAATTTTGGCAACTTGGCCAAAAATGCATGTTCCGAACGCGCTAGCCAGTTCAAACTCGGTGATTAAAATAAAATAAACCGGAGGTCCCTAAGTCTTACCGTTCCGGAGATATGGTATTTTGAAGTTTGGAAAAAATGCTTACCTCAAATTACCATAATTTCGCTCTAGCGCGAAAACTATTAGAGATAGCGCGTTCGTTCTTATTCCATTCGATTCCTAGGCAAAATCTGCCCCTACAAAGGTCTACTTGATCCATATCGAGCAATAAA